>JAJGOT010000062.1:1850000-2167083 GCA_022457155.1 Cladopsammia gracilis
CTGTTTGTCCAAGTGGTCCTTGCGTTGTTATAGAAGTCATTGGAGCATTTCAGTAAGGTGTCGTCTTGGCCGCCATCTTGGTTACGTTCGTTCGAAACTCATCGCGATATTTACCTCAGATGGAAAGTTATCTCGAGATAAAAAATTATCTCGAGATAAAAAAAATTATCTCGAGATAAAAGTTAATCTCGAGATAAAAGTTTATCTCGAGATAAAAACTTATCTCGAGATAAAAAATTATCTCGAGATAAATTTTTATCTCGAGATAATTTTCTCGAGATAAAAATTGATCTCGGTATAAAAACTTATCTCGAGATAACTAAACTGAACACAGGCCAAATTATCTCGAGATAAAAAAAAATGAGCATGGCACCTATGGGCCACCGTACAAAAGTTAGATTTCACGAAAACCTTGCTGCGCACGGCCCAAAAAGTGCGTTTTGTGCATTTTTCATAGAAAAGCACTGTTTTTGTTTTTTGGCGATGATTTGAGGCCAGCACGACGATTTTGTGATCTGGTGTGCTCAAAAGTGAGATTTTGCCAAAACTTGCTCTGTAGGGCCCAAAGAGTGCCTTTTGTGTACTTTTCATAGAAATGGACTGTTTTCGCTTTTTCGCGATGATTTGACGCCAGCACGACTATTTTCGGATCTGGTGTGCTCAAAAGTGAGATTTTGCCAAAACTTGCTCCGCACGGCCCGAAACATACGTTTTGTGCATTTTTCATAGAAATGCACTGTTTTCGCTTTTTGGCGAGGATTTGAGTCCAGCAGAATGATTTTGAGATCTGGTGTGCTAAAAAGTGAGATTTTTCCAACACTTGCTCCGCACGGCCCCAAACCTACGTTTTGTGCATTTTTTCATAGAAATGCACTGCTTTCGGTTTTTGGTGATGATTTGAGGTCAGTACGACGATTTTGAGATCTGGTTAGCTCAAAAGTGAGATTTTGGCAAAACTTGCTCCGCACAGCCCGAAACGTACGTTTTGTGCATTTTTCATAGAAATGCACTGTTTTCGCTTTTTTGCGATTATTTGAGGTCAGGACGACGATTTTGAGATCTGGTGAGCTCAAAAGTGAGATTTTGCCAAAACTTGCTCCGCACGGCCCGAAACGTACGTTTTGTGCAGTTTTTATAGAAATGCACTGTTTCCGCTTTTTGGCGATGATTTGAGGTTAGTAACGACGAAATGTGGTGTGCTGAAAAGTAAGATTTCGCCAAAACTTGCTCTGCACGGCCCCAAACGCACGTTTTGTGCACTTTTTATAGATATCGCACTGTTTTCCAGAGTTGGCGATCATTTGAGTCCAGCAGGATGATTTTCAGATCTGGTGTGCTAAAAAGTGAGATTTTTTCTAAAAAGTGCTCCGCGCGCCCCCAAACTTTTCATTTTGTGCACTTTTCATATATAGAAATGCACGTTTTTCGCTTTTTGGCGATGATTTGAGGCCAGTACGACGATTTTGAGATCCGGTGTGCTCAAATGTGAGATTTTGCGAAAACTTGCTCCGCACGGCCCTAAATGTGCGTTTTACGCAGTTTTCATACAAATGCACTGTTTTCGCTTTTTGAAGACAGATTGTGAAGAAAATATAATCATTGGAAGTGATTTTAACTGTCCTCTTAACTCTAAGCTGGATAAGGAAGGTGGCGTTATGGGACCTAGAAAAATGGTTATAGACAATATTGAATGTTTTCAAAATGAATTGGGCCTTGTTGACGTTTGGAGAATTAAAAATCGCAATCTAGAAGTTACACTTGGAGCCAAAAATCTCCACCAATTTTCTGTCGTTTAGATTACTGGCTGATATCAAATAACTTACAGGATTTTGTAAATACAACCGATCATTCCAGCTATAAAAACTGATCATGCAGCAATTGAGCTGAATTGAACCGACTCCAATCAAAACTTAAAGGGGCCCGGCTTCTGGAAAATGAACGTCTCTCTTCTTGAAGATCCGAATTATTTGGAAGAATTAAAACAAAATATTCCACAACAGGAAGCGAGAATTTATCAGACAAAAGGTGCATCTGGGATTGGATTAAGTATAATATTCGGAACCATGGTGTTTTGTTCTCGAAAAGGATAGCCAAAGAAAGATCTGCAATGGAAAAAAACTTACAAGAAGTATACGAGGAAGCAACTAAAAAATTCGAACAGGACCCTTCCGACTCTAACCTAAATACTCTAAATGAAGCAAAAGAAACTTTAAAAAGTTATTATGAGGAAAAAACAAGGGATGTGTAATTATTCGCGCAAGGGCACGATGGCACGAGCATGGCGAGAGAAGTACAAAATACTTTCTAAATTTAGAGAAGGGTAATCACGTCAAAAAACATATAAGAAAACTATTAATAAGTGGTGCCATTACATCCGATCCTTTTGGGATACTGAACGAATAAAATCGTTTTTACCATAGCTTTTACCAATCACACGTAACAGATGAGGATAAAGAAAATGGAAACGAATTTTTTAATAATTTGAATATAACAAGATTATCAGAAGAACAAAAACAATCCTGTGAAGGAGAAATATTCGTTGAAGAAATTTAAGCCATTCTTAACAGTTTTGAGAGTAACAAATCTCCTGGTAATGATGGAATACTAATAGAAGTTTACAAAAGTTGCTGAGAATTATTTTGTGATCCATTTATGGAATGTGCGAGGGAGTGTTTCAACCACGGCGAAATGTCTAGCTCTCAAAGAAAAGCAATTATAACTCTTATAGAAAAGCAACATAAATATCGAACTCTCATCGAAAATTGGAAGCCAATCTCTCTTATTAACGTGGATGCAAAAATAATTTCAAAAGTGATTGCTTTAAGAATAAAGAAAGTTTTACCGAATATCATACATCATAATCAAACAGGTTATGTTGAATATCGCTATATTGGTGAGACTATTCGATCAATTTTCGATATAATGGAATTTACAGACAGTAAGAATATTCCAGGTATCTTGATTTTCATTGACTTATATAGAAAAGCAACATAAATATCGAACTCTCATCGAAAATTGGAAGCCAATCTCTCTTATTAACGTGGATGCAAAAATAATTTCAAAAGTGATTGCTTTAAGAATAAAGAAAGTTTTACCGAATATCATACATCATAATCAAACAGGTTATGTTGAATATCGCTATATTGGTGAGACTATTCGATCAATTTTCGATATAATGGAATTTACAGACAGTAAGAATATTCCAGGTATCTTGATTTTCATTGACTTAAAAAAAGCTTATCTTAGCTGTTGAAAGCTTGGCAATCTCCATTCGTCAAAATGTTGATATCAAAGGAATTAAAATAGGAAATTATGAAGCCAAGCTATTGCAATACGCAGACGATACCACAGCAACCCTGCCTGATGAAAATTCTGCAAAAACGCTATTTGAAGAACTAGAAGTATTTAAGAACTTGAGTGGATTGGAGATAAATAGTTCTAAAACAGAAGGAGTGTGGATTGGTTCGCTTAAAAGAAAAGACGAAAAACCGTTAGGTATTAAATGGCCAAGTGAAACCATTAAAGCTTTAGAAACCTTTTTTACATATGACCTATCATTATTTTACGAAAAAACTTTAAAGAGAAGGTTGACAGCATAAAGCAGCTGACAAATATATGGTCATCTAGAGGACTGTCCATTTATGATAAAGTAACTATAATCAAATCATTACTTCTTCCAAAACTAGTTTTTACATCTTCGGTTCTTTCACCTCCAAGTAAAATCATACAACAAGTAGACAGTTTGATTTTCTCTTTTTTATGGAATGGAAAGGATAAAGTAACAAGGCTCTCTTCAATAAACAGTTATGAAGACGGTGGCATTAAAATGACAGATATTGAAAGCTTGGTCAAAGCTGTACGATTAGCTTGGCTAAAACGTATTTTCAGCGATAACGAAAGTACGCGGAAATTCTACTTGTTTTATCTCCTTCGTAATGTAGGTGGTCTTTTGCTTTTTAAATGTAATTATGCAATGGACGATCGTTTAATTAACTCAGTAAAAAGATCCTATAGTACAAAACAAAAGTAGTAGACTAGAGATAAAACGCAGGATTGCAAGAATTGAGGTGGATTACAGTTTAGCTGGAAATCAAAGTTGCCTTTGTTTGCTGGAGAGGCAGTGTCAATCGGGACATTTATCTGAAACCAGAATGCGTACGTTATAACGGCTCAATCTATTTGGAGCTGCTTTACTTCGTTCCATTTGCTTAGTCAATGTTTGTAAGATAAAAGGCTAAAAGGTTTGCTTGTCATAACTTATGGGTCATATGTTGGCTCCTTTGCGAAAAATTACTGAGCGTCTTCGGCAATTTTTCGTTAATTTTCGGTTTTAGCCTCGCACTTCGTGAATACTCTTCGTAAATGCATATTGATGACAATGTCCCGCCGAAATGGCAAAATGTCGCCTAGCTTATCTCCAGTTTATATCGCCAAATGGCACAAAATATACAACTTAGTTGGATAAAAAGATCCTATGGTACAAAATAAAAGTAGTAGTTTAGAGATAAAGCGCAGGATTGCAAGGATTCAAGAGGATTACAGTTTTGCTTGAAATGAAAGTTGAATTTGTTTGCTGTAGAGGCAGTGTCAACGTCGCACTTATATGAAACCAAAATGCGTTTGTTATAACGGCTCTGTCTATTTTAAGCTGCTTAACTTCGTTGCATTTGCCAAGTTAATGTTTGTAAGATGGAAAAAATAAATTGTTTGTTTGTCATAACTTATGAGTCATGTGGTGGCTCCTAGGAGAAAAATTACAGAGCCTCTTCGTCAATATTTCGGGCATTTTCGGTTTTAGCCATCGCACTTCGTGAATACTCTTCGTAAATGCGTACTAATGACACTGTTCCGCCGAAGTGGCAAAATGTCCCTTAACTTATTTCCACGTTATATCGAGAAATGGCACAAAATGAACAACTTAGTTGAATAAAAAGATCCTATAGTACAAAACAAATGTACTCTTTTAGAGATAAAGCGCAGGATTGCAAGGATTGAAGTGGATTACAGTTTAGCTTGATATCAAAGTTGCCTTTGTTTGCAGGAGAGGCATTGTCATTCGTGACATTTATCTGAAATCAAAATGCGTGCGTTTTAACGGCTCAGTCTATGTTGGGCCGCTTTAATTTGTTGCATTTACTTAGCAAAAGTTTGTAAGATGGAAAAATCAATTGTTTGTTTGTTATAACTTATGAGAAATTTGTTCGCTCCTAGGAGAAAAATTACGGAGCCTCTTCGTAAATATTTCGGGAATTTTCGGTTTTTGCCGTCGCACTTCCTGAATAGTCTTCGTAAATGCGCACTGATGAGATTGTCCCACTGAAATGGCAAAATGTCGCTAAGCTTATTTCCACGTTATATATATCGCCAAATGGCACAAAATATACAACTTACTTGGATAAAAAGATCCTATAGTACAAAATAAAAATAGAAGTTTGGAGACAAAGCGCAGGACTGCAAGGATTGAAGTGGATTACAGTTTAGCTGGAAACCAAACTTGCCTTCGTTTGCTGGAGAGGCAGTGTCAATCGTGACATTTATCTGAAACCAAAACGCGCGCGTTATAACGGCTCAGTCGATTTTAAGCTGCTTTACTTCGTTCCATTTGCTTAGACAACGTTTGTAACGTAGAAAATTAAATTGTTTGTTTGTCATAACTTATGAGTCATTTGTTGACTCCTAGCAGAACAATTACGGAGCCTCTTCGTCAATATTTCGGGCGTTTTCGGTTTTTGCCGTCGCACTTCGTGAATACCCTTCGTAAATGCATACTAATGACACTGTTCCCCCGAAGTGGCAAAATATCGCTTAAGTTATTTCCACGTTGTATCGAGAAATGGCACAAAATGTACAACTTAGTTGGATAAAAAGATACAGGGTACAAAACAAACGTAGTCTTTTAGACATAAAGCGCAGGATTGCAAGGATTGAAGTGGATTACAGTTTAGCTGGAAACCAAAATTACCTTCGTTTGCTGGAGAGGCAGTGTCAATCGTGACATTTATCTGAAACCAAAATGCGTGCGTTATAACGGCTCAGTCTATTTGGAGCTGCTTCACTTCGTTCCATTTGCTTAGTCAATGTTTGTAAGATAAAAAGCTAAAAGGTTTGCTTGTCATAACTTATGGGTCATTTGTTGGCTCCTTTGCGAAAAATTACTGAGCGTCTTCGGCAATTTTTCGTTAATTTTCGGTTTTAGCCTCGCACTTCGTGAATACTCTTCGTAAATGCATATTGATGACAATGTCCCGCCGAAATGGCAAAATGTCGCTTAGCTTATTTCCACTTTATATCGCCAAATGGCACAAAATATACAACTTAGTTGCATTTGCATTTGCTAAGTTAATGTTTGTAATTTGGAAAAAGAAATTGTTTGTTTGTCATAACTTATGAGTCATATGTTGGCTCCTAGGAGAACAATTACGGAGCCTCTTCGTCAATATTTCGCGCATTTTCGGTTTTAGCCATCGCAGTTCGTGAATACTCTTCGTAAATGCATACTTCTGACACTGTTCCGCCGAAATGGCAAAATGTCGCTTAACTTATTATCACCTTATATCGACATATGGCACAAAATATACCACTTACTTGCATAAAAAGATCCTATAGTACAAAACAAAAGTAGTCTTTTAGAGATAAAGCAAAGGATTGCAAAAATTGAAGTGGATTATAGTTTAGCTTGAAATGAAAGTTTAATTTGTTTGCTGTAGAGGCAGTGTCAAAGTCGCACTTATCTGAAACCAAAATGTGTTTGCTATAGCGGCTCTGTCTTTTTTAGCTGCTTTACTTCGTTGTATTTGGTAAGTTAATGTTTGTAATTTGGAAAAAGAAATTGTTTGTTTGTCATAACTTATGAGTCATTTGTTGGCTCCTAGGAGAACAATTACGGAGCCTCTTCGTCAATATTTCGCGCATTTTCGGTTTTAGCCATCGCACTTCGTGAATACTCTTCGTAAATGCATATTGATGACAATGTCCCGCCGAAATGGCAAAATGTCGCTTAGCTTATTTCTACTTTACATCGCCAAATGGCACAAAATATACAACTTAGTTGGATATAAAAAGATCCTATGGTACAAAATAAAAGTAGTAGTTTGGAGATAAAGCGCAGGATTGCAAGGATTCAGGAGGATTACAGTTTAGCTTGAAATGAAAGTTGAATTTGTTTGCTGTAGAGGCAGTGTCAAAGTCGCACTTATCTGAAACCAAAATGTGTTTGCTATAGCGGCTCTGTCTTTTTTAGCTGCTTTACTTCGTTGTATTTGGTAAGTTAATGTTTGTAAGATGGAAAAAATAAATTGTATGTCATACCTTATGAGTTATTTGTTGGCTCCTAGGAGAAAAATTACGGAGCCTCTTCGTCAATATTTCAGGCATTTTTGGTTTTAGCCATCGCACTTCGTGAATAGTCTTCGTAAATGCATACTGATGAGATTGTCCCATCGAAATGGCAAAATGTCGCTAAGCTTATTTCAACGTTATATCGCCAAATGGCACAAAATATACATATTCGTTGGATAAAAAGATCCCATAGTACAAAATAAAAGTAGTAGTTTGGAGATAAAGCGCAGGATTGCAAGGATTCAAGAGGATTACAGTTTAGCTTGAAATGAAAGTTGTCTTTGTTTGCAGGAGAGGCAGTGTCAATCGTGACATTTATCTGAAACCAGAATGCGTACGTTATAACGGCTCAGTCTATTTTGAGCTGCTTTACTTCGTTCCATTTGCTTAGTCAATGTTTGTAAGATAGAAAGCTCAAAGGTTTGCTTGTCATAACTTATGAGTCATTTCTTGGCTTCTAGGAGTAAAAGTACGGAGCCTTTCGGCCATTTGTCGGGAATTTTCGGTTTTAACCTCGCACTTCGTGAATACTCTTCGTAAATGCATAGTAATGACACTGTCCCGCCGCAATGCAGTAGTGTAGCAGCTCTCCGAAACCTCTATTTTCATTGGCCTTGTAAAACACAGCTTCTATTGTTCTTAGGTCTAGAGCCCATTGTTGGGTTGTTTGTTCTATTGTTCTCCGAACCAATGGTGTGAGACCTTACGAGAGCTGCTACATGACCCCCGCAATGGCAAAGTGTCGCTTAACTTATTTCCAAGTTATATCGGAAAATGTCACAAAATATACAACTTTGTTGGATAAAAAGATCCTATAGTACAAAATAAAAATAGAAGATTAGAGATAAAGGGCAGGATTGCAAGGATTGAAGTGGATTACAGTTTAGATGGAAATCAAAGTTGCCTTTGTTTGCTGGAGAGGCAGTGTCAATCAGGACATTTATCTGAAACCAGAATGCGTACGTTATAACGGCTCAGTCTATTTTGAGCTGCTTTACTTCGCTCAATTTGCTTAGACAACGTTTATAACGTAGAAAACTAAATTGTTTGTTTGTCATAACTTAGCAGATATTTGTTGGCTCTAGGAGAAAAATTACGGAGCCTCTTCGTCAATATTTCGGGCATTATCGGTTTTAGCCGTCGCACGTCGTGAATACTCTTCGTAAATGCATAGTAATGACACTGTCCCGCCAAAATGACAAAATGTCGCTTAGCTTTTTTCCACGTTATATCGCCAAATGGCACAAAATATACAACTTGGTTGGATAAAAATTTTCTCAAAGTACAAAACAAAAGAAGTAGTTTATTGCTAAATCGTAGGATTGCAAGGATTGAAGTGGTTTCCTGTTTGCTGGAGAGGCAGGGTCAATCGTAACATTTATCTGAAACCAGAATGCGTACGTTATAACGGCTCAGTCTATTTTGAGCTGCTTTACTTCGTTCCATTTGCTTAGTCAATGTTTTTAAGATAGAAAGCTAAAAGGTTTGCATGTCTTAACTTATGAGTAATATGTTTTCTCCCAGGAGAAAAACTACGGAGCCTCTTCGGCCATTTTTCGTTAATTTTCGGTTTTAGCCTCGCACTTCGTAAATACTGTTCGTAAATACATATTGATGGAAATGTCTCGCCGAAATGGTAATTTGTGGCTTAGCTGATTTCTACTTTACATCGCCAAATGGCACAAAATATACAACTTGGTTGGATAAAAATATTCCATAGTACAAAATAAAAGTAGTCTTTTAGAGATAAAGCGCAGGATTGCAAGGATTGAAGTGTATTACAGTTTAGCTGGAAACCAAAATTACCCTCGTTTGCTGGAGAGGCAGTGTCATTCCTGACATTTATCTCAAACCAAAATGCGTGCGTTATAACGGCTCAGTCTATTTTGAGCTTCTTTACTTCGTTCCATTTGCTTTGACAACGTTTGTAACGTAGAAAACTTGCTCTGCACGGCCCAAACGTGCGTTTTGTGCACTTTCATAGAAATGCACTGTTTTCGCTTTTTGGCGATGATTTCAGACCAGTTCGACGATTTTGAGATCTGGTGAGCTCAAAAGTGAGATTTTGCCAAAACTTGCTCCGCACGGCCCGAAAAGCATGTTTTGTGCACTTTTCATAGAAATGCACTAACTTCGCTTTTTTGCGATGATTTGAGGTCAGTACGACGATTTCGAGATGTGGTGAGCTCAAAAGTGCGATTTGGCCAAAATCTGCTCCGCACGGCCCGAAACGTTCGTTTTGTGCATTTTTCATAGAAATGCACTGCTTCGCTTTTTTGCGATGATTTGAGGTCAGTACGACGATTTTGAGATCTGGTGAGCTCAAAAAGTGAGATTTTGTCAAAACTTGCTCCGCACGGCCCCAAACCTGCGTTTTGTGCAATTTTTATAGAAATGCACTGTTTTCGCTTTTTGGCGATGATTTGAGGTCAGGTTTTTTTTTCGCTTTTTGAAGACTTAGATTGTGAAGAAAATATAATCATTGGAGGTGACTTTAACTATCCTCTTGACTCTAAGCTGGATAAGAAAGGTGGCGTTATGGTACCTAGAAAAATGGTTATAGACATTATTGAATGTTTCCAAAATGAATTGGGCCTTGTTTACGTTTGGAGAATTAAAAATCCGCAATCTAGAAGTTACACTTGGAGCCAAAAATCTCCACCAATTTTCTGTCGTTTAGATTACTGGCTGATATCAAACAACTTACAGGATTTTGTAAATACAACCGATCATTCCAGCTATAAAAACTGATCATGCAGCAATTGAGTTGAATTTAACCGACTCCAATCAAAACTTAAAGGGGCCTGGCTTCTGGAAAATGAACGTCTCTCTTCTTGAAGATCCGAATTATCTGGAAGAATTAAAACAAAATATTCCACTTTGGAAAACAACAAAAAGCGAGAATTTATCACACGAAAGGTGCATCTGGGATTGGATTAAGTATAATATTCGGAACCATGGTGTTTTGTTCTCGAAAAAGAAAGCCAAAGAAAGATCTGCAATGGAAAAAAAATTACAACAAGTATACGAGGAAGCAACTAAAAAATTCGAACAGGACCCTTCCAACTCTAACCTAAATACTCTAAATGAAGCAAAAGAAACTCTAGAAAGTTATTATGAGGAAAAACCAAGGGATGTGTAATTATTCGCGCAACGGCACGATGGCACGAGCATGGCGAGAGAAGTACAAAATACTTTCTAAATTTATGGAAGCGTAATCAGGTCAAAAAACATATAAGAAAACTATTAATAAGTGGTGCCATTACATCTGATCCTTTTGGGATACTGAACGAATAAAAACGATTTTACCATAGCTTTCTTTTACCAATCAAACGTAACAAATGAGGATAAAGAAAATGGAAACGAATTTTTTAATAATTTGAATATACGAAGATTATCAGAAGAACAAAAACAATCCTGTGAAGGAGAAATATTTGTTGAAGAAATTACAGCCATTCTTAACAGTTTTGAGAGTAACAAATCTCCTGGTAATGATGGAATACTAATAGAATTTTACAAAAGTTTCTGAGAATTAATTTATGATCCATTTGAGGAATGTGCGAGGGAGTGTTTCAACCACGGCGAAATGTCTAGCTCTCAAAGAAAAGCAATTATAACTCTTATAGAAAAGCAACATAAATATCGAACTCTCATTGAAAATTGGAGGCCAATCTCTCTTATTAACGTGGATGCAAAAATAATTTCAAAAGTGATTGTGATTGTGATTGTGATTTCTTTACCGAATATCATACATCATAATCAAACAGGTTATGTTGAAGATCGCTATATTGGTGAGACTATTCGATCAATTTTCGATATAATGGCATTTACAGACAGTAAGAATATTCCAGGTATCTTGATTTTCATTGACTTTAAAAAAGCTTTCGACTCTTAAGAATGGCATTATCTTTTCAGTTTCCTTGAGGCCTTTAATTTTGGCCTCAATTTTATAAATTGGGTCAAAATGTTTTATACAAATATTCAAAGCTGTGTAATAAATAATGGAATGGCAACAGACGATTTTACTTTAAAACGTGGTGTGAGGCAGGGTGATCCCTTGTCCCCCTACCTCTTTATCTTAGCTGTTGAAAGCTTGGCAATCTCCATTCGTCAAAATGTTGATATCAAAGGAATTAAAATAGGAAATTATGAAGCCAAGCTATTGCAATACGCAGACGATAGATACCACAGCAACCCTGTCTGATAAAAATTCTGCAAAAACGCTATTTGAAGAACTAGAAGTATTTAAGAACTTGTGTGGGTTGGAGATAAATAGTTCTAAAACAGAAGGAATGTGGATTGGTTCGCTTAAAAGAAAAGAAGAAAAAACCGTTTGGTATTAAATGGCCAAGTGAACCCATTAAAGCTTTAGGAACCTTTTTTACATATGACCTATCATTATTTTACGAAAAACACTTTCACGAGAAAGTTGACAGAATAAAGCAGCTGACAAATATATGGTCATCTATAGGACTGTCCATTTATGGTAAAGTAACTATAATCAAATCATTACTTCTTCCAAAACTAGTTTTTATATCTTCGGTTCTTTCACCTCCAAGTAAAATCATCAAACAAGTAGACAACTTGATTTTCTCCTTTTTATGGAATGGAATGGATAAAGTAACAAGGCTCTCTTCAATAAACAGTTTTGAAGACGGTGGCATTAAAATGACAGATATTGAAAGCTTGGTTAAAGCTCTACGATTAGCTTGGGTAAAACGTATTTTCAGCGATAACGAAAGTACGCGGAAATTCTACTTGTTTTATCTCCTACGTAATGCTGGTGGTCTTTTGCTTTATAAATGTAATTATGCAATGGACGATCGCTTAATTAACTCAGTCTTCTACAGAGAACTTTCAGAATGTTGGTTAGAATTTCGAAATCTCTTTTTAGCTAATAAAAAACGGCTCCGTATAATTTGGAATAACAAAGATATAAGAATAGATGCAAAAACCAGTTTCGTATCATTAAAGATCTCTTGTTCAATCTCGACAATATAGAATCCTTTAATGTAATTAATAACATAGTTGAGAAAGCTAATTTTCTTACATGGACAGGTCTTAGGCGCGCAATTCCTTCTTCTTTGAAAATAATAGAGTACACTACCTTTACAGATAATACTTATTTTATAAAGGGAAATGAGATTTTTGACATAGTGGAAAGGAAAACGAAAGACTATTATTCTTTAAATATCAAATAAAGCACAATTACCTAGTAATGCAAAGAATTTAAAACATGATTTTGGCTTATCTGACGAAGACTTAAAAATTGCTTACAACCTTCCCCACTTAACAGCACAGGAGCCTTACGTTAAATCCTTTCAATATAAAGTTTTAAATTCAATACTTTACATCAATGCAAAACTTTTTAAAATTGGATATCTCCAGCGTGACAAATGTACTTTCTACAAGACTGAACAGGAAACATTATGTCACTTTCTCTTTTACTGTCGACACACATATGTTGTGGAAAAATGTTGAACAGTATTATTTAACAATAACAAAGGAATTTCACGGGTTGCGTTTACGAGAGGTTATAATTGGAATAACGATGTGAAAATGTCCCTTGTTAAATTATCTGATATTAATTGGTAAATTGTATTTATGGGATTGCAGAAAGAAACAGGTACTTCCAAACACAAAAGGTTTCAAATTTAAAGTAAGAATTAAACACCAAGTTGAAAAATATATTTCCACTAAGAATAATAAACTAGAAACCTTTTATGAAAAATGGCCAAAACACATTTCCCCCTTTTAAGTTCATGTGTATGCTTTTGTGTGTATGTTCGTGTGTGGTTTTGTTTTATCTTAGGTTGTACTGTAAATAATTGTCAATTTCTCTTTTATCAACATAATTAAGCATTAATACAAGCCTCACTCAGCAATTGCGCGGCTGTTTTTTGGCTGTAATGTGTATAATCTGTGAAATCTTGACAATTGTAAGTATGTCTGTTATGGCGGTTGTTGAGAATATTGTAATTTTTTCTTTTTAAGTAGTTCTTTGTAATTAAAGTAAAAAAATTATAATAATAATAATAATAATAATAATAATAATAATAATAATAATAATAATAATAAAACTGTTTTCGCTTCTTGGCGATGATTTGAGGCCAGTACGACGATTTTGAGATCTGGTGTGCTCAAAAGTAAGATTTTGCCAAAACTTGCTCCGCACGGCCCCAAACGTGCGTTTTGTGCAATTTTTATAGAAATGCACTGTTTTCGCTTTTTGGCGATGATTTGAGACCAGTTCGACGATTTTGAGATCTGGTGAGCTCAAAAGTGAGATTTTGCCAAAACTTGCTCCGCACGGCCCGAAAAGCACGTTTTGTGCACTTTTCATAGAAATGCGCTGCTTCGCTTTTTTGCGATGATTTGAGGTCAGTACCACGATTTTGAGATCTGGTGAGCTCAAAAGTGAGATTTTGCCAAAACTTGCTCCGCACGGCCCCAAACCTGCGTTTTGTGCATTTTTCATAGAAATGCACTGTTTTCGCTTTTTGGCGATGATTTGAGGTCAGTTTCTTTTTTCGCTTTTTGAAGACTTAGATTGTGAAGAAAATATAATCATTGGAGGTGACTTTAACTATCCTCTTGACTCTAAGCTGGATAAGAAAGGTGGCGTTATGGTACCTAGAAAAATGGTTATAGACAATATTGAATGTTTCCAAAATGAATTGGGCCTTGTTTACGTTTGGAGAATTAAAAATCCGCAATCTAGAAGTTACACTTGGAGCCAAAAATCTCCACCAATTTTCTGTCGTTTAGATTACTGGCTGATATCAAACAACTTACAGGATTTTGCAAATACAACCGATCATTACAGCTATAAAAACTGATCATGCAGCAATTGAGTTGAATTTAACCGACTCCAATCAAACCTTAAAGGGGCCTGGCTTCTGGAAAATGAACGTCTCTCTTCTTGAAGATCCGAATTATCTGGAAGAATTAAAACAAAATATTCCACTTTGGAAAACAACAGAAAGCCAGAATTTATTACACGAAAGGTGCATCTGGGATTGGATTAAGTATAATATTCGGAACCATGGTGTTTTGTTCTCGAAAAAGAAAGCCAAAGAAAGATCTGCAATGCAAAAAAAATTACAACAAGTATACCAGGAAGCAACTAGAAAATTCGAACAGGACCCTTCCAACTCTAACCTAAATACTCTAAATGAAGCAAAAGAAACTCTAGAAAGTTATTATGAGGAAAAACCAAGGGATGTGTAATTATTCGCGCAACGGCACGATGGCACGAGCATGGCGAGAGAAGTACAAAATACTTTCTAAATTTATGGAAGCGTAATCAGGTCAAAAAACATATAAGAAAACTATTAATAAGTGGTGCCATTACATCTGATCCTTTTGGGATACTGAACGAATAAAAACGATTTTACCATAGCTTTTACCAATCAAACGTAACAGATGAGGATAAAGAAAATGGAAACGAATTTTTTAATAATTTGAATATACGAAGATTATCAGAAGAACAAAAACAATCTTGTGAAGGAGAAATATTTGTTGAAGAAATTACAGCCATTCTTAACAGTTTTGAGAGTAACAAATCTCCTGGTAATGATGGAATACTAATAGAATTTTACAAAAGTTTCTGAGAATTAATTTATGATCCATTTGAGGAATGTGCGAGGGAGTGTTTCAACCACGGCGAAATGTCTAGCTCTCAAAGAAAAGCAATTATAACTCTTATAGAAAAGCAACATAAATATCGAACTCTCATTGAAAATTGGATGCCAATCTCTCTTATTAACGTGGATGCAAAAATAATTTCAAAAGTGATTGTGATTGTGATTGTGATTTCTTTACCGAATATCATACATCATAATCAAACAGGTTATGTTGAAGATCGCTATATTGGTGAGACTATTCGATCAATTTTCGATATAATGGCATTTACAGACAGTAAGAATATTCCAGGTATCTTGATTTTCATTGACTTTAAAAAAGCTTTCGACTCTTAAGAATGGCATTATCTTTTCAGTTTCCTTGAGGCCTTTAATTTTGGCCTCAATTTTATAAATTGGGTCAAAATGTTTTATACAAATATTCAAAGCTGTGTAATAAATCATGGAATGGCAACAGACGATTTTACTTTAAAACGTGGTGTGAGGCAGGGTGATCCCTTGTCCCCCTACCTCTTTATCTTAGCTGTTGAAAGCTTGGCAATCTCCATTCGTCAAAATGTTGATATCAAAGGAATTAAAATAGGAAATTATGAAGCCAAGCTATTGCAATACGCAGACGATAGATACCACAGCAACCCTGTCTGATAAAAATTCTGCAAAAACGCTATTTGAAGAACTAGAAGTATTTAAGAACTTGTGTGGGTTGGAGATAAATAGTTCTAAAACAGAAGGAATGTGGATTGGTTCGCTTAAAAGAAAAGAAGAAAAACCGTTTGGTATTAAATGGCCAAGTGAACCCATTAAAGCTTTAGGAACCTTTTTTACATATGACCTATCATTATATTACGAAAAACACTTTCACGAGAAGGTTGACAGAATAAAGCAGCTGACAAATATATGGTCATCTATAGGACTGTCCATTTATGGTAAAGTAACTATAATCAAATCATTACTTCTTCCAAAACTAGTTTTTATATCTTCGGTTCTTTCACCTCCAAGTAAAATCATCAAACAAGTAGACAACTTGATTTTCTCCTTTTTATGGAATGGAATGGATAAAGTAACAAGGCTCTCTTCAATAAACAGTTTTGAAGACGGTGGCATTAAAATGACAGATATTGAAAGCTTGGTCAAAGCTCTACGATTAGCTTGGGTAAAACGTATTTTCAGCGATAACGAAAGTACGTGGAAATTCTACTTGTTGCACCTCCTACGTAATGTTGGTGGTCTTTTGCTTTATAAATGTAATTATGCAATGGACTATCTTTCAATTAACTCAGTCTTCTACAGAGAACTTTCAGAATGTTGGTTAGAATTTCGAAATCTCTTTTTAGCTAATAAAAAACGGCTCCGTATAATTTGGAATAACAAAGATATAAGAATAGATGCAAAAACCAGTTTCGTATCATTAAAGATCTCTTGTTCAATCTCGACAATATAGAATCCTTTAATGTAATTAATAACATAGTTGAGAAAGCTAATTTTCTTACATGGACAGGTCTTAGGCGCGCAATTCCTTCTTCTTTGAAAATAATAGAGTACACTACCTTTACAGATAATACTTATTTTATAAAGGGAAATGAGATTTTTGACATAGTGGAAAGGAAAACGAAAGACTATTATTCTTTAAATATCAAATAAAGCACAATTACCTAGTAATGCAAAGAATTTAAAACATGATTTTGGCTTATCTGACGAAGACTTAAAAATTGCTTACAACCTTCCCCACTTAACAGCACAGGAGCCTTACGTTAAATCCTTTCAATATAAAGTTTTAAATTCAATACTTTACATCAATGCAAAACTTTTTAAAATTGGATATCTCCAGCGTGACAAATGTACTTTCTACAAGACTGAACAGGAAACATTATGTCACTTTCTCTTTTACTGTCGACACACATATGTTGTGGAAAAATGTTGAACAGTATTATTTAACAATAACAAAGGAATTTCACGGGTTGCGTTTACGAGAGGTTATAATTGGAATAACGATGTGAAAATGTCCCTTGTTAAATTATCTGATATTAATTGGTAAATTGTATTTATGGGATTGCAGAAAGAAACAGGTACTTCCAAACACAAAAGGTTTCAAATTTAAAGTAAGAATTAAACACCAAGTTGAAAAATATATTTCCACTAAGAATAATAAACTAGAAACCTTTTATGAAAAATGGCCAAAACACATTTCCCCCTTTTAAGTTCATGTGTATGCTTTTGTGTGTATGTTCGTGTGTGGTTTTGTTTTATCTTAGGTTGTACTGTAAATAATTGTCAATTTCTCTTTTATCAACATAATTAAGCATTAATACAAGCCTCACTCAGCAATTGCGCGGCTGTTTTTTGGCTGTAATGTGTATAATCTGTGAAATCTTGACAATTGTAAGTATGTCTGTTATGGCGGTTGTTGAGAATATTGTAATTTTTTCTTTTTAAGTAGTTCTTTGTAATTAAAGTAAAAAAATTATAATAATAATAATAATAATAATAATAATAATAATAATAATAATAAAACTGTTTTCGCTTCTTGGCGATGATTTGAGGCCAGTACGACGATTTTGAGATCTGGTGTGCTCAAAAGTAAGATTTTGCCAAAACTTGCTCCGCACGGCCCCAAACGTGCGTTTTGTGCAATTTTTATAGAAATGCACTGTTTTCGCTTTTTGGCGATGATTTGAGACCAGTTCGACGATTTTGAGATCTGGTGAGCTCAAAAGTGAGATTTTGCCAAAACTTGCTCCGCACGGCCCGAAAAGCACGTTTTGTGCACTTTTCATAGAAATGCGCTGCTTCGCTTTTTTGCGATGATTTGAGGTCAGTACCACGATTTTGAGATCTGGTGAGCTCAAAAGTGAGATTTTGCCAAAACTTGCTCCGCACGGCCCCAAACCTGCGTTTTGTGCATTTTTCATAGAAATGCACTGTTTTCGCTTTTTGGCGATGATTTGAGGTCAGTTTCTTTTTTCGCTTTTTGAAGACTTAGATTGTGAAGAAAATATAATCATTGGAGGTGACTTTAACTATCCTCTTGACTCTAAGCTGGATAAGAAAGGTGGCGTTATGGTACCTAGAAAAATGGTTATAGACAATATTGAATGTTTCCAAAATGAATTGGGCCTTGTTTACGTTTGGAGAATTAAAAATCCGCAATCTAGAAGTTACACTTGGAGCCAAAAATCTCCACCAATTTTCTGTCGTTTAGATTACTGGCTGATATCAAACAACTTACAGGATTTTGCAAATACAACCGATCATTACAGCTATAAAAACTGATCATGCAGCAATTGAGTTGAATTTAACCGACTCCAATCAAACCTTAAAGGGGCCTGGCTTCTGGAAAATGAACGTCTCTCTTCTTGAAGATCCGAATTATCTGGAAGAATTAAAACAAAATATTCCACTTTGGAAAACAACAGAAAGCCAGAATTTATTACACGAAAGGTGCATCTGGGATTGGATTAAGTATAATATTCGGAACCATGGTGTTTTGTTCTCGAAAAAGAAAGCCAAAGAAAGATCTGCAATGCAAAAAAAATTACAACAAGTATACCAGGAAGCAACTAGAAAATTCGAACAGGACCCTTCCAACTCTAACCTAAATACTCTAAATGAAGCAAAAGAAACTCTAGAAAGTTATTATGAGGAAAAACCAAGGGATGTGTAATTATTCGCGCAACGGCACGATGGCACGAGCATGGCGAGAGAAGTACAAAATACTTTCTAAATTTATGGAAGCGTAATCAGGTCAAAAAACATATAAGAAAACTATTAATAAGTGGTGCCATTACATCTGATCCTTTTGGGATACTGAACGAATAAAAACGATTTTACCATAGCTTTTACCAATCAAACGTAACAGATGAGGATAAAGAAAATGGAAACGAATTTTTTAATAATTTGAATATACGAAGATTATCAGAAGAACAAAAACAATCTTGTGAAGGAGAAATATTTGTTGAAGAAATTACAGCCATTCTTAACAGTTTTGAGAGTAACAAATCTCCTGGTAATGATGGAATACTAATAGAATTTTACAAAAGTTTCTGAGAATTAATTTATGATCCATTTGAGGAATGTGCGAGGGAGTGTTTCAACCACGGCGAAATGTCTAGCTCTCAAAGAAAAGCAATTATAACTCTTATAGAAAAGCAACATAAATATCGAACTCTCATTGAAAATTGGATGCCAATCTCTCTTATTAACGTGGATGCAAAAATAATTTCAAAAGTGATTGTGATTGTGATTGTGATTTCTTTACCGAATATCATACATCATAATCAAACAGGTTATGTTGAAGATCGCTATATTGGTGAGACTATTCGATCAATTTTCGATATAATGGCATTTACAGACAGTAAGAATATTCCAGGTATCTTGATTTTCATTGACTTTAAAAAAGCTTTCGACTCTTAAGAATGGCATTATCTTTTCAGTTTCCTTGAGGCCTTTAATTTTGGCCTCAATTTTATAAATTGGGTCAAAATGTTTTATACAAATATTCAAAGCTGTGTAATAAATCATGGAATGGCAACAGACGATTTTACTTTAAAACGTGGTGTGAGGCAGGGTGATCCCTTGTCCCCCTACCTCTTTATCTTAGCTGTTGAAAGCTTGGCAATCTCCATTCGTCAAAATGTTGATATCAAAGGAATTAAAATAGGAAATTATGAAGCCAAGCTATTGCAATACGCAGACGATAGATACCACAGCAACCCTGTCTGATAAAAATTCTGCAAAAACGCTATTTGAAGAACTAGAAGTATTTAAGAACTTGTGTGGGTTGGAGATAAATAGTTCTAAAACAGAAGGAATGTGGATTGGTTCGCTTAAAAGAAACGAAGAAAAACCGTTTGGTATTAAATGGCCAAGTGAACCCATTAAAGCTTTAGGAACCTTTTTTACATATGACCTATCATTATTTTACGAAAAACACTTTCACGAGAAAGTTGACAGAATAAAGCAGCTGACAAATATATGGTCATCTATAGGACTGTCCATTTATGGTAAAGTAACTATAATCAAATCATTACTTCTTCCAAAACTAGTTTTTATATCTTCGGTTCTTTCACCTCCAAGTAAAATCATCAAACAAGTAGACAGCTTGATTTCCTCCTTTTTATGGAATGGAATGGATAAAGTAACAAGGCTCTCTTCAATAAACAGTTTTGAAGACGGTGGCATTAAAATGACAGATATTGAAAGCTTGGTCAAAGCAGTACGATTAGCTTGGGTAAAACGTATTTTCAGCGATAACGAAAGTACGCGGAAATTCTACTTGTTTTATCTCCTACGTAATGTTGGTGGTCTTTTGCTTTATAAAGGTAATTATGCAATGGACGATCGTTTAATTAACTCAGCAAAAAGATCCTATAGTACAAAACAAAAGTAGTAGATTAGAGATCAAGCGCAGGATTGCAAGTATTGAAGTGGATTACAGTTGAGCTGGAAATCAAAGTTGCCTTTGTTTGCTGGAGAGGCAGTGTCAATCGGGACATTTATCTGAAACTAGAATGCGTACGTTATGACGGCTCAGTCTATTTGGAGCTGCTGTACTTCATTTCATTTGCTTAGTCAATGTTTTGTAAGAAAAAAAGGTAAACGGTTTGTTTCTCATAACTTAGGAGATATTTGTTGGCTCCTAGGAGAAAAATTACGGAGCCTCTTCGTCAATATTTCGGGCATTATCGGTTTTAGCCGTCGCACGTCGTGAATACTCTTCGTAAATGCATAGTAATGACACTGTCCCGCCAAAATGTTAAAATGTCGCTTAGCTTATTTCCACGTTATATCGCCAAATGGCACAAAATAAACAACTTGGTTGGATAAAAATATCTCAAAGTACAAAACAAAAGAAGTAGTTTATTGCTTAATCGCAGGATTGCAAGGATTGAAGTGGATTACAGTTTAGCTGGAAATCAAGGTTTTCGTTGTTTGCTGGAGAGGCAGTGTCAATCGTGACCTTTATCTGAAACCAGAATGCGTACATTATAACGGCTCAGTCCATTCTGAGCTGCTTTACTTCATTCCATTTGCTTAGTCAATGTTTTGTAAGATAGAAAGCTAAACGGTTTGCATGTCATAACTTATGAGTAAATTGTTGGCTGCCAGGAGAAAAATTACGGAACCTCTTCGTCCATGTTTCGTTAATTTTCGGTTTTAGCCTCGCACTTCGTGAATACTCTTCGTAAATACATATTGATGACAATGTCTCGTCGAAATGGCAATTTGTGGCTTAGCTTATTTCCACATTACATCGCCAAATGGCACAAAATATGCAACTTGGTTGGAGAAAAATATTCCATAGTACAAAATAAAAGTACTCTTTTAGAGATAAAGCGCAGGATTGGAAGGATTGAAGTGGATTACAGTTTTGCTGGAAATCAAAGTTGCCTTTGTTTGCTGTAGAGGCAGAGTCAATCGTCGCATTTATCTGGAACCAAAATGCGTGCGTTATAACGCCTCAGTTTGGTTTGAGCTTCTTTTCTTCGTTGCATTTGCTAAGGTTAATGTTTGTAAGGTGGAAAAATAATTTATTTGTTTGTCATATCTTATGAGTCATTTGTTGGCTCCTAGGAGAACAATTACGCAGCCTCTTCGTCAATATTTCGGGCGTTTTCGGATTTAGCCATCGCACTTCGTGAATACTCTTCGTCAATGCATGCTAATGACTCTGTTCCGCCAAAATGACAAAATGTCGCTTAACTTATTTCCACGTTATATCGCAAAATGGCACAAAATATACAACTTTGTTGGATAAAAAGATCCTTAAGTACAAAACAAAAGTAATAGATTAGAGATAAAGCGCAGGATTACAAGGATTGAAGTGGATTACAGTTTAGCTGGAAATCAAAGTTGCCTTTGTTTGCTGGAGAGGCAGTGTCAATCGGGACATTTATCTGAAACTAGAATGCGTACGTTATGACGGCTCAGGCTATTTGGAGCTGCTTTACCTCGTTCCATTTGCTTAGTCAATGTTTGTAAGATGAAAAGCTAAAAGGTTTGCTTGTCATAACTTATGGGTCATTTGTTGGCTCCTTGGCGAAAAATTACGGAGCCTCTTCGGCAATTTTTCGTTAATTTTCGGTTTTAGCCTCGCACTTCGTGAATACCCTTCGTAAATGCATACTAATGACACTGTTCCGCCGAAGTGGCGAAATGTCGCTTAACTTATTTCCACGTTATATCGACAAATGGCACAAAATGTACAACTTAGTTGGATAAAAAGATCCTATAGTACAAAACAAATGTAGTCTTTTAGAGATAAAGCGCAGGATTGCAAGGATTGAAGTGGATTACAGATTTGCTGGAAATCAAAGTTGCCTTTGTTTGCTGTAGAGGCAGTGTCAATCGTCGCATTTATCGGGTCTTTCTGCATGTACCGGTATCCATGAACCACTCATTGTCTTCTATTGTTTGTGAGGTATTGTATTTTTGGTCGTGTTTTGCATTTGTATTATTGTCGTTCTTTGTTCTTTTTGTTTTACGTAATATGTGACCGCTACATGCAGAATCTACTTATTTATCTGAATCCAAAATGCGTGCGTTATAACGGCTAGTTTATTTTGAGCTTCTTTACTTCGTTGCATTTGCTAAGTTAATGTTTGTAAGGTGGAAAAATCAATTGTTTGTTTGTCATAACTTATGAGTCATTTGTTGGCTCCTAGGAGAACAATTACGGAGCCTCTTCGTCAATATTTCGGGCATTTTTGGTTTTAGCCGTCGCACTTCGTGAATAGTGTTCGTAAATGCATACTGATGAGATTGTTCCACCAAAATGGCAAAATGTCGCTAAGCTTATTTCCACGTTATATCGCCAAATGGCACAAAATATACAACTTAGTTAAATAAAAAGATCCTATAGTACAAAATAAAAGTAGACGTTCGGAGACAAAGTGCAGGATTGCAAGGATTGAGGTGGATTACAGTTTAGCTGGTAACCAAAATTGCCTTCGTTTGCTGGAGAGGCAGTGTCAATCGTGACATTTATCTGAAACCAGAATGCGTACGTTATAAGGGCTCGGTCTATTTTGAGCTGCTTTACTTCATTCCATTTGCTTAGTCAATGTTTTGTAAGATAAAAAGCTAAACGGTTTGTTTGTCATAACTTAGGAGATATTTGTTGGCTCCTACGAGAAAAATTACGGAGCCTCTTCGTCAATATTTCGGGCATTATCGGTTTTAGCCGTCGCACGTCGTGAATACTCTTCGTAAATGCATAGTAATGACACTGTCCCGCCAAAATGTTAAAATGTCGCTTAGCTTATTTCCACGTTATATCGCCAAATGACACAAAATAAACAACTTGGTTGGATAAAAATATGTCAAAGTACAAAACAAAAGAAGTAGTTTATTGCTAAATCGCAGGATTGCAAGGATTGAAGTGGATTACAGTTTAGCTGGAAATCAAGGTTTTCTTTGTTTGCTGGAGAGGCAGCGTCAATCGTGACATTTATCTGAAACCAGAATGCGTACGTTATAACGGCTCAGTCTATTCTGAGCTGCTTTACATTCATTCCATTTGCTTAGTCAATGTTTTGTAAGATAGAAAGCTAAACGGTTTGCATGTCATAACTTATGAGTAAATTGTTGGCTGCCAGGAGAAAAATTACGGAGCCTCTTCGTCCATGTTTCGTTAATTTTCGGTTTTAGCCTCGCACTTCGTGAATACTCTTCGTAAATACATATTGATGACAATGTCTTGCCGAAATGGCAATTTGTGGCTTAGCTTATTTCCCGTTTACATCGCCAAATGGCACAAAATATACAACTTGGTTGGATAAAAATATTCCATAGAACAAAATAAAAGTAGTCTTTTAGAGATAAAGCGCAGGATTGCAAGGATTGAAGTGGATTACAGATTTGCTGGAAATCAAAGTTGCCTTTGTTTGCTGTAGAGGCAGAGTCAATCGTCGCATTTATCTGAAACCAAAATGCGTGCGTTATAACGGCTCAGTTTGTTTTGAGATTCTTTACTTCGTTGCATTTGCTAAGTCAATGTTTGTAAGGTGGAAAAATAAATTGTTTGTTATAACTTATGAGTCATTTGTTGGCTCCTAGGAGAAAAATTACGGAGCCTCTTTGTCAATATTTCGGGCATTTTCGGTTTTAGCCATCGCACTTCGTGAATACTCTTCGTAAATGCATACTAATGACACTGTTCCGTCGAAATGGCAATTTGTGGCTTAGCTTATTTCCACATTACATCGCCAAATGGCACAAAATATACAACTTGGTTGGAGAAAAATATTCCATAGTACAAAATAAAAGTACTCTTTTAGAGATAAAGCGCAGGATTGCAAGGATTGAAGTGGATTACAGTTTTGCTGGAAATCAAAGTTGCCTTTGTTTGCTGTAGAGGCAGAGTCAATCGTCGCATTTATCTGAAACCAAAATGCGTGCGTTATAACGCCTCAGTTTTGTTTGAGCTTCTTTACTTCGTTGCATTTGCTAAGGTTAATGTTTGTAAGGTGGAAAAATAAGTTGTTTGTTTGTCATATCTTATGAGTCATTTGTTGGCTCCTAGGAGAACAATTACGGAGCCTCTTCGTCAATATTTCGGGCGTTTTCGGTTTTAGCCATCGCACTTCGTGAATACTCTTCGTCAATGCATACTAATGACTCTGTTCCGCCAAAATGGCAAAATGTCGCTTAACTTATTTCCACGTTATATCGCAAAATGGCACAAAATATACAACTTTGTTGGATAAAAAGATCCTTCAGTACAAAACAAAAGTAATAGATTAGAGATAAAGCGCAGGATTACAAGGATTGAAGTGGATTACAGTTTAGCTGGAAATCAAAGTTGCCTTTGTTTGCTGGAGAGGCAGTGTCAATCGGGACATTTATCTGAAACTAGAATGCGTACGTTATGACGGCTCAGTCTATTTGGAGCTGCTTTACTTCGTTCCATTTGCTTAGTCAATGTTTGTAAGATAAAAAGCTAAAAGGTTTGCTTGTCATAACTTATGGGTCATTTGTTGGCTCCTTGGCGAAAAATTACGGAGCCTCTTCGGCAATTTTTCGTTAATTTTCGGTTTTAGCCTCGCACTTCGTGAATACTCTTCGTAAATGCATACTAATGACACTGTTCCGCCGTAGTGGCGAAATGTCGCTTAACTTATTTCCACGTTATATCGACAAATGGCACAAAATGTACAACTTAGTTGGATAAAAAGATCCTATAGTACAAAACAAATGTAGTCTTTTAGAGATAAAGCGCAGGATTGCAAGGATTGAAGTGGATTACAGATTTGCTGGAAATCAAAGTTGCCTTTGTTTGCTGTAGAGGCAATTTATCGGGTCTTCCTGCATGTACCGGTATCCATGAACCACTCATTGTCTTCTATTGTTTGTGAGGTATTGTATTTTTGGTCTTGTTTTGCATTTGTATTATTGTCGTTCTTTGTTCCTTTTGTTTTACGTAATATGTGACCGGTACATGCTGAATCTTCCCATTTGTCTGAAACCAAAATGCGTGCGTTATAACGGCTCAGTTTATTTGTAGTGTCAATCGTCGCATTTATCGGGTCTTTCTGCATGTACCGGTATCCATGAACCACTCATTGTCTTCTATTGTTTGTGAGGTATTGTATTTTTGGTCTTGTTTTGCATTTGTATTATTGTCGTTCTTTGTTCCTTTTGTTTTACGTAATATGTGACCGGTACATGCTGAATCTTCCCATTTGTCTGAAACCAAAATGCGTGCGTTATAACGGCTCAGTTTATTTGTAGTGTCAATCGTCGCATTTATCGGGTCTTTCTGCATGTACCGGTATCCATGAACCACTCATTGTCTTCTATTGTTTGTGAGGTATTGCATTTTTGGTCTTGTTTTGCATTTGTATTATTGTCGTTCTTTGTTCTTTTTGTTTTACGTAATATGTGACCGCTACATGCAGAATCTACTTATTTATCTGAATCCAAAATGCGTGCGTTATAACGGCTCAGTTTATTTTGAGCTTCTTTACTTCGTTGCATTTGCTAAGTTAATGTTTGTAAGGTGGAAAAATCAATTGTTTGTTTGTCATAACTTATGAGTCATTTGTTGGCTCCTAGGAGAACAATTACGGAGCCTCTTCGTCTATTTTTCGGGCATTTTTGGTTTTAGCCGTCGCACTTCGTGAATAGTGTTGGTAAATGCATACTGATGAGATTGTCCCACCGAAATGGCAAAATGTCGCTTAACTTATTTCCACGTTATATCGCAAAGTGGCACAAAATATACAACTTAGTTGGATAAAAAGATCCTTTAGTACAAAACAAAAGTAATAGATTAGAGATAAAGCGCAGGATTACAAGGATTGAAGTGGATTACAGTTTAGCTGGAAATCAAAGTTGCCTTTGTTTGCTGGAGTGGCAGTGTCAATCGGAACATTTATCTGAAACTAGAAAGCGTACGTTATGACGGCTCAGTCTATTTGGAGCTGCTTTACTTCGTTCCATTTGCTTAGTCAATGTTTGTAAGATAAAAAGCTAAAAGGTTTGCTTCTCATAACTTATGGGTCATTTGTTGGCTCCTTGGCGAAAAATTACGCAGCCTCTTCGGCAAATTTTTCGTTAATTTTCGGTTTTAGCCTCGCACTTCGTGAATACCCTTCGTAAATGCATACTAATGACACTGTTCCGCCGAAGTGTCGAAATGTCGCTTAACTTATTTCCACGTTATATCGACAAATGGCACAAAATGTACAAGTTAGTTGGATAAAAAGATCCTATAGTTCAAAACAAATGTAGTCTTTTAGAGATAAAGCGCAGGATTGCAAGGATTGAAGTGGATTACAGATTTGCTGGAAATCAAAGTTGCCTTTGTTTGCTGTAGAGGCAATTTATCGGGTCTTCCTGCATGTACCGGTATCCATGAACCACTCATTGTCTTCTATTGTTTGTGAGGTATTGTATTTTTGGTCTTGTTTTGCATTTGTATTATTGTCGTTCTTTGTTCCTTTTGTTTTACGTAATATGTGACCGGTACATGCTGAATCTTCCCATTTGTCTGAAACCAAAATGCGTGCGTTATAACGGCTCAGTTTATTTGTAGTGTCAATCGTCGCATTTATCGGGTCTTTCTGCATGTACCGGTATCCATGAACCACTCATTGTCTTCTATTGTTTGTGAGGTATTGTATTTTTGGTCTTGTTTTGCATTTGTATTATTGTCGTTCTTTGTTCCTTTTGTTTTACGTAATATGTGACCGGTACATGCTGAATCTTCCCATTTGTCTGAAACCAAAATGCGTGCGTTATAACGGCTCAGTTTATTTGTAGTGTCAATCGTCGCATTTATCGGGTCTTTCTGCATGTACCGGTATCCATGAACCACTCATTGTCTTCTATTGTTTGTGAGGTATTGTATTTTTGGTCTTGTTTGGCATTTGTATTATTGTCGTTCTTTGTTCCTTTTGTTTTACGTAGTAATAATATACCTTTTATTTGTATTTAACTCGGGGAGGAGGGGAGCCTGGAACTAGTTTGCTTGAGTCTGCGCTGTAGAACTCTGAACTCGTGCTTGGTCTGTACTGACTTTCTGTGAGCTTTATGCATGTCGAGTTTTCGTAAAATATGTCGCTAAGGAGGAGTACCAGGACAAGGAAGCCTCCCTCCACATTACAGGGCTTCCATTTGGATTTAGACCCAATAGCAGAGAAAGTTAACGCAACCACGGCAAGCCCAACGATCCCGGTGGATCAGGCTCGGATGTCACGAGCGATCAGTGATGAATTGGGCCAAGTGGAGTCCCTACTGCAAACCTTGACGCCCGAAGCAGGAAAACAGTCTGCTATCAGTACCAGCAACCTTACAACAAAGAACTTGGAGTTAGAGCTTGAACTAACACGAGCCAGAATCGAGCTCGCTCGACTTCAGTCCGATATGACACACGTTGCCCAATCCAAGATGGCGGCTACGAATTCCGCAAACGTCAACGCGCAGAACCAAGGCCAAAATGCAGCCCGAAGACCAGCCGTCCCTTCTCTAGCAACATTGCAGACCGACCCAGCGGTCCAGGAGGAACTCAAAGCCTTAGAGGATTCACTGGGGGACCCAATACTTCTGGGAATATCTGACGAATTGGCGGACCCAGCGCAAAAACTACTGGAACCCAGCGCCACCCCCAGAGGTAAGCGACCTCTTCTGATCCCAGATTTTGTTAGCTCCCTCCCAGTTCTCCTGGAAGAGGACCAGGAGACCGTGCTCGGTGCGTCTGGTGGCACTCAAATAATACTCAAGACCAACCTGGAGAAGAAGCCCAAACTCACCAGCATCACATTTCCACAATGGGCAGCAGCAAATTTCCGCATAATGCACACACTTGTCAAAGAAGGTGATTTACCATCAATGACAGATATTATGAATTACATATCTTATGGCACTAAGGTTTCGGAGTTGGCAAAGATTTACCCAATAGCCCGTGTCGTCCAATACGATGACCTCTACCGACGAATGCAATTTGCTACCGGTTGTAAGTGGGGTACAGAGAGTCAGTTCATCTACCAGCAAACCTTAAACAAACCTGATACAAATCAGCCAGGTTTAGCCAGGCAACCTGGCCGCCCTACTAATAGAACAACCCCCACCATCAACCCAGCAACGGGAAAGCAAGTGTGTTATGATTTCCAAAGGCGACAAGGCTGCAGCTATGGTACTGCTTGCAGATATGACCATGTGTGTATTAAACCACAGTGCATGGGGGACCACCCACAATGGAAGCATCCATCCCCCTCTGTGCAACACCCCCAAGCCTGAACTCACACTCACCGGCAGAGCTATTTCCCAATTCTTCAGTGGAGCCACATGCAGGGGATAGCTCGACTGCATCATCCATAGCAGGGGAATCCCCCAACATTGGTTTAGGAGCAGCAGAGTGTGTTACTACATGCAATCAATCAGCAGGGCCTTCGTGTATTGATGTGCAGCAGCCCGACGCAACCTGTATTTCCACGGACTTAAAGTTTGAAATATGGGCGAATGAACTAATTAATGATTCAGACAGAGATTTTATTCTCACAGGTATTCGAGAGGGTTTTGACTTAATCCAGCGTGATGCAAATGTTCTACCAGCTTTCACAAAGAATAACAAATCAGCTCTCAGACCAGGTGCTAAAGACCAGATGGAAGAACAACTGTGTAAGGGCCTCTCACAAGGCCATTTTGCTCTATCAAAAACACCCCCCACCATTGTTAATGCTATCGGAGCTGTACCCAAAAGGGACTCTTCAGAACTGCGAATGATAATGGACTGTAGCCGCCCCTTTTCAGCGAGCGCTAATTCTTACATGGACCTTGACCATTACAAATATGTTACAGTTGATGAGGCAGCATGTAAAGCCAAACCAGGCTTCTGGCTTGCTAAGGTGGATTTGAAACATGCGTATAGGAGTGTTGGAACACATCCTACTAGCTGGAAAGTTACCGGTATGTCCTGGCATTTTCAAGGTTCTACCAACACTACGTTCTTGTATGATAAACGTCTCCCCTTTGGCGCTCGAACATCTCCAATGATCTTCCACCGCCTTACTCAGTCAGTTTGCAGGATGATGGCCCGACGTGGCTTCACCGTGCTAGCTTACCTGGATGATTTCCTCATCATAGAACCCAGTCAGCAGCTGTGTCAAATAGCCTTGGACACTCTCATCAATTTGCTTCAATCACTTGGTTTCACCATAAACTTCTCAAAGGTTGTTCATCCCAACCAATCCCTGTGTTTTCTCGGAGTCGAAATTGATACAGTGAATCGTGAACTACGCCTTCCCAGCAACCGTGTCTCTGAGCTTTTGGAACTCTTGACCTTGACTATGTCTAAGCGCAAGTGCTCAAAACATCACCTTCAGCGCCTCGTGGGCAAACTTAGCTGGGCTGCTCGCGTCGTCAGAGGGGGCCGGACCTTTCTGCGACGCCTGATCACTGTCATGAATTCTGTGAAATATCGCCACCACCATCTCTACCTTAATACCCAAGCAAGAGCGGACCTTCAGTGGTGGGCATCCCTGCTTCCTGTTTTCAACTGCAAATCCCTCTTCCCGGAAGAGTTCCCTATGATATTAGCCCCAGCATATACTGACGCTTCAACTGCAGGTGGTGGTTGCTGTTGGCAAGGTGACTGGCTATATGTAAACTGGACACTAGATTTCCCAGATATCTTTCCCCTGCATATCAACTACAAAGAGACTTTCATGATCCTCCAGGCAGTCAAACGTTGGGCCCCATCTTGGTCAGGGCAAAGGGTTTTCATCAAGTCAGATAGTGAAGTGGCGGCGACAATCATAAACAAAGGAACCACCCCCTGTCCTATCATAATGGATTGGGTTCGGGAACTTTTCTGGTTGCTGGAATTCCATGCTATCCATTTGACTGTTGATCACATCCAAGGATCATCTAATGTTATTGCAGACAGAATTTCTAGACTTGATGAGAAACGCCACCAAGACGCGCTTCGAGCATGGCTCTCTCAGTCCTCTTCCTCTACTAAAGGCCTTTTATCTCACATGTCTCCTTTGTCTCTTGCTACCTTCAGATTCGGACGACCTGTTGAGATTAGACATGGAAGTTCGTAAATATCGGAAACAAGCCTACGCAACTTCCACCAAGGCCACCTACAAAAGTCAGCTACGAGCCTACCTCACATTTTGTGCTTATTATGGGTACCAGCCACTACCAGCCACCACTATTACACTTAGTCGCTATGCAGCCTTCTTGGCCAGATCTTTGTCCGCATCTTCAATTTCAGCATACCTGAACATTGTTCGCATTCTCCATTTGGAACATGGCCTTGAAGACCCTACCAAGAATAATTTTCATTTAGCGACAACATTGCGCGGTATTCGTCGCTGCAAAGGACTTACCGTGTCTCAGAAAAAACCGATGACCCCTGAAATGCTTCTGTTGATGAAGAAACACTTGAACATGGCAGACCCAGTCCATGCCAACTTCTGGGCTATCTGCTTGGTTGGTTTCTTCGGACTTCTCCGTAAAGCAAATATGCTACTAACAGGTGTTGCCAAGTTCAATCCCTTAAAGAACCTTCGGAGAAGTGACATTGTGTTCTTCCCTGCTGGATGGGTCATCATTGTCAACCGCTGGTCCAAAACCATTCAGTTCAGGCAACGAGTCCTCACCATTCCTCTGCCATACATCCAAGGCCACCCCCTGTGCCCCTATGCAGCTCTACAGCATGCTTTCAAGCTTGTTCCAGCCCCTTTGTCTGGTCCAGCCTTTGTCTTGCCAGCACCTTCCAGCAAAGGCCTTATACCTTTCACACATGGAAAGTTTGACAGTCTTCTTAAACTGATGGCCTCTAGAGCTGGTCTAGATCCATCACGCATCAGTGGTCACAGCCTTAGAGCGGGTGGAGCCACCCTGGCCTTTCAGGCTAATATTCCCGAGGAATTAATTAAACGATTAGGAGACTGGCAGTCTGATGCCTTCAGATCCTACATTCATATACCAATTAAGTATCGTATGCATGCTATTCGCCAAGTAGCCTTGTTTGTTTGATTGTTTTGTTTATGGGTATGGGGTAGGTCGTTTTCCTCCCTAGGGCAGTTTATTTTCAATAAATGGAAGGGCCTGTTTTCTGGCCCTTTCCTCTACCCCATACTTGTTTTTCATCTAGTCTCACACTAGAGTTAAGTAGTAATAATATACCTTTTATTTGTATTTAACTCGGGGAGGAGGGGAGCCTGGAACTAGTTTGCTTGAGTCTGCGCTGTAGAACTCTGAACTCGTGCTTGGTCTGTACTGACTTTCCCTCCCCTCCCTCCCATACATGTAGTTGCTTTAGTTTGTTGATGTTATACTGCTTGGGCAGTTTATTTTCAATAAATGGAAGGGCCTGTTTTCTGGCCCTTTCCTCTACCCCATACTTGTTTTTCATCTAGTCTCACACTAGAGTTAAGTAATATGTGACCGCTACATGCAGAATCTACTTATTTATCTGAATCCAAAATGCGTGCGTTATAACGGCTCAGTTTATTTTGAGCTTCTTTACTTCGTTGCATTTGCTAAGTTAATGTTTGTAAGGTGGAAAAATCAATTGTTTGTTTGTCATAACTTATGAGTCATTTGTTGGCTCCTAGGAGAACAATTACGGAGCCTCTTCGTCAATATTTCGGGCATTTTTGGTTTTAGCCGTCGCACTTCGTGAATAGTGTTCGTAAATGCATACTGATGAGATTGTCCCACCGAAATGGCAAAATGTCGCTTAACTTATTTCCACGTTATATCGCAAAGTGGCACAAAATATACAACTTAGTTGGATAAAAAGATCCTTTAGTACAAAACAAAAGTAATAGATTAGAGATAAAGCGCAGGATTACAAGGATTGAAGTGGATTACAGTTTAGCTGGAAATCAAAGTTGCCTTTGTTTGCTGGAGTGGCAGTGTCAATCGGAACATTTATCTGAAACTAGAAAGCGTACGTTATGACGGCTCAGTCTATTTGGAGCTGCTTTACTTCGTTCCATTTGCTTAGTCAATGTTTGTAAGATAAAAAGCTAAAAGGTTTGCTTCTCATAACTTATCGGTCATTTGTTGGCTCCTTGGCGAAAAATTACGGAGCCTCTTCGGCAATTTTTCGTTAATTTTCGGTTTTAGCCTCGCACTTCGTGAATACCCTTCGTAAATGCATACTAATGACACTGTTCCGCCGAAGTGGCGAAATGTCGCTTAACTTATTTCCACGTTATATCGACAAATGGCACAAAATGTACAACTTAGTTGGATAAAAAGATCCTATAGTACAAAACAAATGTAGTCTTTTAGAGATAAAGCGCAGGATTGCAAGGATTGAAATGGATTACAGTTTTGCTGGAAATCAAAGTTGCCTTTGTTTGCTGTAGAGGCAGAGTCAATCGTCGCATTTATCTGAAACCAAAATGCGTGCGTTATAACGGCTCAGTTTATTTTGAGATTCTTTACTTCGTTGCATTTGCTAAGTCAATGTTTGTAAGGTGGAAAAATAAATTGTTTGTTTGTTATAACTTATGAGTCATTTGTTGGCTCCTAGGAGAAAAATTACGGAGCCCCTTCGTCAGTATTTCGGGCATTTTCGGTTTTAGCCATCGCACCTCGTGAATACTCTTTGTAAATGCATACTAATGACACTGTTCCGTCGAAATGGCAATTTGTGGCTTAGCTTATTTCCACATTACATCGCCAAATGGCACAAAATATACAACTTGGTTGGAGAAAAATATTCCATAGTACAAAATAAAAGTACTCTTTTAGAGATAAAGCGCAGGATTGCAAGGATTGAAGTGGATTACAGTTTTGCTGGAAATCAAAGTTGCCTTTGTTTGCTGTAGAGGCAGTGTCAATCGTCGCATTTATCGGGTCTTTCTGCATGTACCGGTATCCATGAACCACTCATTGTTTTCTATTGTTTCTAAGGTATTGTATTTTTGGTTTTGTTTTGCATTTGTATTATTGTCGTTCTTTGTTCTTTTTGTTTTACGTAATATGTGACCGCTACATGCAGAATCTACTTATTTATCTGAATCCAAAATGCGTGCGTTATAACGGCTCAGTTTATTTTGAGCTTCTTTACTTCGTTGCATTTGCTAAGTTAATGTTTGTAAGGTGGAAAAATAAATTGTTTGTTTGTCATAACTTATGAATCATTTGTTGGCTCCAAGGAGAACAATTACGGAACCTCTTCGTCAATATTTCGGGCATTTTTGGTTTTAGCCGTCGCACTTCGTGAATAGTGTTGGTAAATGCATACTGATGAGATTGTCCCACCGAAATGGCAAAATGTCGCTAAGCTTATTTCTACGTTATATCTCCAAATGGCACAAAATATACAACTTAGTTGGATAAAAAGATCCTATAGTACAAAATAAAGTAGACGTTTGGAGACAAAGTGCAGGATTGCAAGGATTGAACTGGATTACAGTTTAGCTGGAAACCAAAATTACCTTCGTTTGCTGGAGAGGCAGTGTCAATCGTGACATTTATCTGAAACGAGAATGCGTACGTTATCAGGGCTCGGTCTATTTTGAGCTGCTTTACTTCATTCCATTTGCTTAGTCAATGTTTTGTAAGATAGAAAGCTAAACGGTTTGTTTGTCATAACTTAGGAGATATTTGTTGGCTCCTAGGAGAAAAATTACGGAGCCTCTTCGTCAATATTTCGGGCATTATCGGTTTTAGCCGTCGCACGTCGTGAATACTCTTTGTAAATGCATAGTAATGACACTGTCCCGCCAAAATGTTAAAATGTCGCTTAGCTTCTTTCCACGTTATATCGCCAAATGGCACAAAATAAACAACTTGGTTGGATAAAAATATCTCAAAGCACAAAACAAAAGAAGTAGTTTATTGCTAAATCGCAGGATTGCAAGGATTGAAGTGGATTACAGTTTAGCTGGAAATCAAGGTTTTCTTTGTTTGCTGGAGAGGCAGTGTCAATCGTGACATTTATCTGAAACCAGAATGCGTACGTTATAACGTCTCAGTCTATTCTGAGCTGCTTTACTTCATTCCATTTGCTTAGTCAATGTTTTGTAAGATAGAAAGCTAAACGGTTTGCATGTCATAACTTATGAGTAAATTGTTGGCTGCCAGGAGAAAAATTACGGAACCTCTTCGTCCATGTTTCGTTAATTTTCGGTTTTAGCCTCGCACTTCGTGAATACTCTTCGTAAATACATATTGATGACAATGTCTCGTCGAAATGGCAATTTGTGGCTTAGCTTATTTCCACATTACATCGCCAAATGGCACAAAATATGCAACTTGGTTGGAGAAAAATATTCCATAGTACAAAATAAAAGTACTCTTTTAGAGATAAAGCGCAGGATTGGAAGGATTGAAGTGGATTACAGTTTTGCTGGAAATCAAAGTTGCCTTTGTTTGCTGTAGAGGCAGAGTCAATCGTCGCATTTATCTGGAACCAAAATGCGTGCGTTATAACGCCTCAGTTTGGTTTGAGCTTCTTTTCTTCGTTGCATTTGCTAAGGTTAATGTTTGTAAGGTGGAAAAATAATTTATTTGTTTGTCATATCTTATGAGTCATTTGTTGGCTCCTAGGAGAACAATTACGCAGCCTCTTCGTCAATATTTCGGGCGTTTTCGGATTTAGCCATCGCACTTCGTGAATACTCTTCGTCAATGCATGCTAATGACTCTGTTCCGCCAAAATGACAAAATGTCGCTTAACTTATTTCCACGTTATATCGCAAAATGGCACAAAATATACAACTTTGTTGGATAAAAAGATCCTTAAGTACAAAACAAAAGTAATAGATTAGAGATAAAGCGCAGGATTACAAGGATTGAAGTGGATTACAGTTTAGCTGGAAATCAAAGTTGCCTTTGTTTGCTGGAGAGGCAGTGTCAATCGGGACATTTATCTGAAACTAGAATGCGTACGTTATGACGGCTCAGGCTATTTGGAGCTGCTTTACCTCGTTCCATTTGCTTAGTCAATGTTTGTAAGATGAAAAGCTAAAAGGTTTGCTTGTCATAACTTATGGGTCATTTGTTGGCTCCTTGGCGAAAAATTACGGAGCCTCTTCGGCAATTTTTCGTTAATTTTCGGTTTTAGCCTCGCACTTCGTGAATACCCTTCGTAAATGCATACTAATGACACTGTTCCGCCGAAGTGGCGAAATGTCGCTTAACTTATTTCCACGTTATATCGACAAATGGCACAAAATGTACAACTTAGTTGGATAAAAAGATCCTATAGTACAAAACAAATGTAGTCTTTTAGAGATAAAGCGCAGGATTGCAAGGATTGAAGTGGATTACAGATTTGCTGGAAATCAAAGTTGCCTTTGTTTGCTGTAGAGGCAGTGTCAATCGTCGCATTTATCGGGTCTTTCTGCATGTACCGGTATCCATGAACCACTCATTGTCTTCTATTGTTTGTGAGGTATTGTATTTTTGGTCGTGTTTTGCATTTGTATTATTGTCGTTCTTTGTTCTTTTTGTTTTACGTAATATGTGACCGCTACATGCAGAATCTACTTATTTATCTGAATCCAAAATGCGTGCGTTATAACGGCTAGTTTATTTTGAGCTTCTTTACTTCGTTGCATTTGCTAAGTTAATGTTTGTAAGGTGGAAAAATCAATTGTTTGTTTGTCATAACTTATGAGTCATTTGTTGGCTCCTAGGAGAACAATTACGGAGCCTCTTCGTCAATATTTCGGGCATTTTTGGTTTTAGCCGTCGCACTTCGTGAATAGTGTTCGTAAATGCATACTGATGAGATTGTTCCACCAAAATGGCAAAATGTCGCTAAGCTTATTTCCACGTTATATCGCCAAATGGCACAAAATATACAACTTAGTTAAATAAAAAGATCCTATAGTACAAAATAAAAGTAGACGTTCGGAGACAAAGTGCAGGATTGCAAGGATTGAGGTGGATTACACTTTAGCTGGTAACCAAAATTGCCTTCGTTTGCTGGAGAGGCAGTGTCAATCGTGACATTTATCTGAAACCAGAATGCGTACGTTATAAGGGCTCGGTCTATTTTGAGCTGCTTTACTTCATTCCATTTGCTTAGTCAATGTTTTGTAAGATAAAAGCTAAACGGTTTGTTTGTCATAACTTAGGAGATATTTGTTGGCTCCTAGGAGAAAAATTACGGAGCCTCTTCGTCAATATTTCGGGCATTATCGGTTTTAGCCGTCGCACGTCGTGAATACTCTTCGTAAATGCATAGTAATGACACTGTCCCGCCAAAATGTTAAAATATCGCTTAGCTTATTTCCACGTTATATCGCCAAATGACACAAAATAAACAACTTGGTTGGATAAAAATATCAAAGTACAAAACAAAAGAAGTAGTTTATTGCTAAATCGCAGGATTGCAAGGATTGAAGTGGATTACAGTTTAGCTGGAAATCAAGGTTTTCTTTGTTTGCTGGAGAGGCAGTGTCAATCGTGACATTTATCTGAAACCAGAATGCGTACGTTATAACGGCTCAGTCTATTCTGAGCTGCTTTACTTCATTCCATTTGCTTAGTCAATGTTTTGTAAGATAGAAAGCTAAACGGTTTGCATGTCATAACTTATGAGTAAATTGTTGGCTGCCAGGAGAAAAATTACGGAGCCTCTTCGTCCATGTTTCGTTAATTTTCGGTTTTAGCCTCGCACTTCGTGAATACTCTTCGTAAATACATATTGATGACAATGTCTTGCCGAAATGGCAATTTGTGGCTTAGCTTATTTCCCGTTTACATCGCCAAATGGCACAAAATATACAACTTGGTTGGATAAAAATATTCCATAGAACAAAATAAAAGTAGTCTTTTAGAGATAAAGCGCAGGATTGCAAGGATTGAAGTGGATTACAGATTTGCTGGAAATCAAAGTTGCCTTTGTTTGCTGTAGAGGCAGAGTCAATCGTCGCATTTATCTGAAACCAAAATGCGTGCGTTATAACGGCTCAGTTTGTTTTGAGATTCTTTACTTCGTTGCATTTGCTAAGTCAATGTTTGTAAGGTGGAAAAATAAATTGTTTGTTATAACTTATGAGTCATTTGTTGGCTCCTAGGAGAAAAATTACGGAGCCTCTTCGTCAATATTTCGGGCATTTTCGGTTTTAGCCATCGCACTTCGTGAATACTCTTCGTAAATGCATACTAATGACACTGTTCCGTCGAAATGGCAATTTGTGGCTTAGGTTATTTCCACATTACATCGCCAAATGGCACAAAATACAACTTGGTTGGAGAAAAATATTCCATAGTACAAAATAAAAGTACTCTTTTAGAGATAAAGCGCAGGATTGCAAGGATTGAAGTGGATTACAGTTTTGCTGGAAATCAAAGTTGCCTTTGTTTGCTGTAGAGGCAGAGTCAATCGTCGCATTTATCTGAAACCAAAATGCGTGCGTTATAACGCCTCAGTTTAGTTTGAGCTTCTTTACTTCGTTGCATTTGCTAAGGTTAATGTTTGTAAGGTGGAAAAATAAGTTGTTTGTTTGTCATATCTTATGAGTCATTTGTTGGCTCCTAGGAGAACAATTACGGAGCCTCTTCGTCAATATTTCGGGCGTTTCGGTTTTAGCCATCGCACTTCGTGAATACTCTTCGTCAATGCATACTAATGACTCTGTTCCGCCAAAATGGCAAAATGTCGCTTAACTTATTTCCACGTTATATCGCAAAATGGCACAAAATATACAACTTTGTTGGATAAAAAGATCCTTTAGTACAAAACAAAAGTAATAGATTAGAGATAAAGCGCAGGATTACAAGGATTGAAGTGGATTACAGTTTAGCTGGAAATCAAAGTTGCCTTTGTTTGCTGGAGAGGCAGTGTCAATCGGGACATTTATCTGAAACTAGAATGCGTACGTTATGACGGCTCAGTCTATTTGGAGCTGCTTTACTTCGTTCCATTTGCTTAGTCAATGTTTGTAAGATAAAAGCTAAAAGGTTTGCTTGTCATAACTTATGGGTCATTTGTTGGCTCCTTGGCGAAAAATTACGGAGCCTCTTCGGCAATTTTTCGTTAATTTTCGGTTTTAGCCTCGCACTTCGTGAATACTCTTCGTAAATGCATACTAATGACACTGTTCCGCCGAAGTGGCGAAATGTCGCTTAACTTATTTCCACGTTATATCGACAAATGGCACAAAATGTACAACTTAGTTGGATAAAAAGATCCTATAGTACAAAACAAATGTAGTCTTTTAGAGATAAAGCGCAGGATTGCAAGGATTGAAGTGGATTACAGATTTGCTGGAAATCAAAGTTGCCTTTGTTTGCTGTAGAGGCAATTTATCGGGTCTTCCTGCATGTACCGGTATCCATGAACCACTCATTGTCTTCTATTGTTTGTGAGGTATTGTATTTTTGGTCTTGTTTTGCATTTGTATTATTGTCGTTCTTTGTTCCTTTTGTTTTACGTAATATGTGACCGGTACATGCTGAATCTTCCCATTTGTCTGAAACCAAAATGCGTGCGTTATAACGGCTCAGTTTATTTGTAGTGTCAATCGTCGCATTTATCGGGTCTTTCTGCATGTACCGGTATCCATGAACCACTCATTGTCTTCTATTGTTTGTGAGGTATTGTATTTTTGGTCTTGTTTTGCATTTGTATTATTGTCGTTCTTTGTTCCTTTTGTTTTACGTAATATGTGACCGGTACATGCTGAATCTTCCCATTTGTCTGAAACCAAAATGCGTGCGTTATAACGGCTCAGTTTATTTGTAGTGTCAATCGTCGCATTTATCGGGTCTTTCTGCATGTACCGGTATCCATGAACCACTCATTGTCTTCTATTGTTTGTGAGGTATTGCATTTTTGGTCTTGTTTTGCATTTGTATTATTGTCGTTCTTTGTTCTTTTTGTTTTACGTAATATGTGACCGCTACATGCAGAATCTACTTATTTATCTGAATCCAAAATGCGTGCGTTATAACGGCTCAGTTTATTTTGAGCTTCTTTACTTCGTTGCATTTGCTAAGTTAATGTTTGTAAGGTGGAAAAATCAATTGTTTGTTTGTCATAACTTATGAGTCATTTGTTGGCTCCTAGGAGAACAATTACGGAGCCTCTTCGTCTATTTTTCGGGCATTTTTGGTTTTAGCCGTCGCACTTCGTGAATAGTGTTGGTAAATGCATACTGATGAGATTGTCCCACCGAAATGGCAAAATGTCGCTTAACTTATTTCCACGTTATATCGCAAAGTGGCACAAAATATACAACTTAGTTGGATAAAAAGATCCTTTAGTACAAAACAAAAGTAATAGATTAGAGATAAAGCGCAGGATTACAAGGATTGAAGTGGATTACAGTTTAGCTGGAAATCAAAGTTGCCTTTGTTTGCTGGAGTGGCAGTGTCAATCGGAACATTTATCTGAAACTAGAAAGCGTACGTTATGACGGCTCAGTCTATTTGGAGCTGCTTTACTTCGTTCCATTTGCTTAGTCAATGTTTGTAAGATAAAAAGCTAAAAGGTTTGCTTCTCATAACTTATGGGTCATTTGTTGGCTCCTTGGCGAAAAATTACGCAGCCTCTTCGGCAATTTTTCGTTAATTTTCGGTTTTAGCCTCGCACTTCGTGAATACCCTTCGTAAATGCATACTAATGACACTGTTCCGCCGAAGTGTCGAAATGTCGCTTAACTTATTTCCACGTTATATCGACAAATGGCACAAAATGTACAAGTTAGTTGGATAAAAAGATCCTATAGTTCAAAACAAATGTAGTCTTTTAGAGATAAAGCGCAGGATTGCAAGGATTGAAGTGGATTACAGATTTGCTGGAAATCAAAGTTGCCTTTGTTTGCTGTAGAGGCAATTTATCGGGTCTTCCTGCATGTACCGGTATCCATGAACCACTCATTGTCTTCTATTGTTTGTGAGGTATTGTATTTTTGGTCTTGTTTTGCATTTGTATTATTGTCGTTCTTTGTTCCTTTTGTTTTACGTAATATGTGACCGGTACATGCTGAATCTTCCCATTTGTCTGAAACCAAAATGCGTGCGTTATAACGGCTCAGTTTATTTGTAGTGTCAATCGTCGCATTTATCGGGTCTTTCTGCATGTACCGGTATCCATGAACCACTCATTGTCTTCTATTGTTTGTGAGGTATTGTATTTTTGGTCTTGTTTTGCATTTGTATTATTGTCGTTCTTTGTTCCTTTTGTTTTACGTAATATGTGACCGGTACATGCTGAATCTTCCCATTTGTCTGAAACCAAAATGCGTGCGTTATAACGGCTCAGTTTATTTGTAGTGTCAATCGTCGCATTTATCGGGTCTTTCTGCATGTACCGGTATCCATGAACGACTCATTGTCTTCTATTGTTTGTGAGGTATTGTATTTTTGGTCTTGTTTGGCATTTGTATTATTGTCGTTCTTTGTTCCTTTTGTTTTACGTAGTAATAATATACCTTTTATTGTATTTAACTCGGGGAGGAGGGGAGCCTGGAACTAGTTTGCTTGAGTCTGCGCTGTAGAACTCTGAACTCGTGCTTGGTCTGTACTGACTTTCTGTGAGCTTTATGCATGTCGAGTTTTCGTAAAATATGTCGCTAAGGAGGAGTACCAGGACAAGGAAGCCTCCCTCCACATTACAGGGCTTCCATTTGGATTTAGACCCAATAGCAGAGAAAGTTAACGCAACCACGGCAAGCCCAACGATCCCGGTGGATCAGGCTCGGATGTCACGAGCGATCAGTGATGAATTGGGCCAAGTGGAGTCCCTACTGCAAACCTTGACGCCCGAAGCAGGAAAACAGTCTGCTATCAGTACCAGCAACCTTACAACAAAGAACTTGGAGTTAGAGCTTGAACTAACACGAGCCAGAATCGAGCTCGCTCGACTTCAGTCCGATATGACACACGTTGCCCAATCCAAGATGGCGGCTACGAATTCCGCAAACGTCAACGCGCAGAACCAAGGCCAAAATGCAGCCCGAAGACCAGCCGTCCCTTCTCTAGCAACATTGCAGACCGACCCAGCGGTCCAGGAGGAACTCAAAGCCTTAGAGGATTCACTGGGGGACCCAATACTTCTGGGAATATCTGACGAATTGGCGGACCCAGCGCAAAAACTACTGGAACCCAGCGCCACCCCCAGAGGTAAGCGACCTCTTCTGATCCCAGATTTTGTTAGCTCCCTCCCAGTTCTCCTGGAAGAGGACCAGGAGACCGTGCTCGGTGCGTCTGGTGGCACTCAAATAATACTCAAGACCAACCTGGAGAAGAAGCCCAAACTCACCAGCATCACATTTCCACAATGGGCAGCAGCAAATTTCCGCATAATGCACACACTTGTCAAAGAAGGTGATTTACCATCAATGACAGATATTATGAATTACATATCTTATGGCACTAAGGTTTCGGAGTTGGCAAAGATTTACCACAATAGCCCGTGTCGTCCAATACGATGACCTCTACCGACGAATGCAATTTGCTACCGGTTGTAAGTGGGGTACAGAGAGTCAGTTCATCTACCAGCAAACCTTAAACAAACCTGATACAAATCAGCCAGGTTTAGCCAGGCAACCTGGCCGCCCTACTAATAGAACAACCCCCACCATCAACCCAGCAACGGGAAAGCAAGTGTGTTATGATTTCCAAAGGCGACAAGGCTGCAGCTATGGTACTGCTTGCAGATATGACCATGTGTGTATTAACCACAGTGCATGGGGGACCACCCACAATGGAAGCATCCATCCCCCTCTGTGCAACACCCCCAAGCCTGAACTCACACTCACCGGCAGAGCTATTTCCCAATTCTTCAGTGGAGCCACATGCAGGGGATAGCTCGACTGCATCATCCATAGCAGGGGAATCCCCCAACATTGGTTTAGGAGCAGCAGAGTGTGTTACTACATGCAATCAATCAGCAGGGCCTTCGTGTATTGATGTGCAGCAGCCCGACGCAACCTGTATTTCCACGGACTTAAAGTTTGAAATATGGGCGAATGAACTAATTAATGATTCAGACAGAGATTTTATTCTCACAGGTATTCGAGAGGGTTTTGACTTAATCCCGTGATGCAATGTTCTACCAGCTTTCACAAAGAATAACAAATCAGCTCTCAGACCAGGTGCTAAAGACCAGATGGAAGAACAACTGTGTAAGGGCCTCTCACAAGGCCATTTTGCTCTATCAAAAACACCCCCCACCATTGTTAATGCTATCGGAGCTGTACCCAAAAGGGACTCTTCAGAACTGCGAATGATAATGGACTGTAGCCGCCCCTTTTCAGCGAGCGCTAATTCTTACATGGACCTTGACCATTACAAATATGTTACAGTTGATGAGGCAGCATGTAAAGCCAAACCAGGCTTCTGGCTTGCTAAGGTGGATTTGAAACATGCGTATAGGAGTGTTGGAACACATCCTAATAGCTGGAAAGTTACCGGTATGTCCTGGCATTTTCAAGGTTCTACCAACACTACGTTCTTGTATGATAAACGTCTCCCCTTTGGCGCTCGAACATCTCCAATGATCTTCCACCGCCTTACTCAGTCAGTTTGCAGGATGATGGCCCGACGTGGCTTCACCGTGCTAGCTTACCTGGATGATTTCCTCATCATAGAACCCAGTCAGCAGCTGTGTCAAATAGCCTTGGACACTCTCATCAATTTGCTTCAATCACTTGGTTTCACCATAAACTTCTCAAAGGTTGTTCATCCCAACCAATCCCTGTGTTTTCTCGGAGTCGAAATTGATACAGTGAATCGTGAACTACGCCTTCCCAGCAACCGTGTCTCTGAGCTTTTGGAACTCTTGACCTTGACTATGTCTAAGCGCAAGTGCTCAAAACATCACCTTCAGCGCCTCGTGGGCAAACTTAGCTGGGCTGCTCGCGTCGTCAGAGGGGGCCGGACCTTTCTGCGACGCCTGATCACTGTCATGAATTCTGTGAAATATCGCCACCACCATCTCTACCTTAATACCCAAGCAAGAGCGGACCTTCAGTGGTGGGCATCCCTGCTTCCTGTTTTCAACTGCAAATCCCTCTTCCCGGAAGAGTTCCCTATGATATTAGCCCCAGCATATACTGACGCTTCAACTGCAGGTGGTGGTTGCTGTTGGCAAGGTGACTGGCTATATGTAAACTGGACACTAGATTTCCCAGATATCTTTCCCCTGCATATCAACTACAAAGAGACTTTCATGATCCTCCAGGCAGTCAAACGTTGGGCCCCATCTTGGTCAGGGCAAAGGGTTTTCATCAAGTCAGATAGTGAAGTGGCGGCGACAATCATAAACAAAGGAACCACCCCCTGTCCTATCATAATGGATTGGGTTCGGGAACTTTTCTGGTTGCTGGAATTCCATGCTATCCATTTGACTGTTGATCACATCCAAGGATCATCTAATGTTATTGCAGACAGAATTTCTAGACTTGATGAGAAACGCCACCAAGACGCGCTTCGAGCATGGCTCTCTCAGTCCTCTTCCTCTACTAAAGGCCTTTTATCTCACATGTCTCCTTTGTCTCTTGCTACCTTCAGATTCGGACGACCTGTTGAGATTAGACATGGAAGTTCGTAAATATCGGAAACAAGCCTACGCAACTTCCACCAAGGCCACCTACAAAAGTCAGCTACGAGCCTACCTCACATTTTGTGCTTATTATGGGTACCAGCCACTACCAGCCACCACTATTACACTTAGTCGCTATGCAGCCTTCTTGGCCAGATCTTTGTCCGCATCTTCAATTTCAGCATACCTGAACATTGTTCGCATTCTCCATTTGGAACATGGCCTTGAAGACCCTACCAAGAATAATTTTCATTTAGCGACAACATTGCGCGGTATTCGTCGCTGCAAAGGACTTACCGTGTCTCAGAAAAAACCGATGACCCCTGAAATGCTTCTGTTGATGAAGAAACACTTGAACATGGCAGACCCAGTCCATGCCAACTTCTGGGCTATCTGCTTGGTTGGTTTCTTCGGACTTCTCCGTAAAGCAAATATGCTACTAACAGGTGTTGCCAAGTTCAATCCCTTAAAGAACCTTCGGAGAAGTGACATTGTGTTCTTCCCTGCTGGATGGGTCATCATTGTCAACCGCTGGTCCAAAACCATTCAGTTCAGGCAACGAGTCCTCACCATTCCTCTGCCATACATCCAAGGCCACCCCCTGTGCCCCTATGCAGCTCTACAGCATGCTTTCAAGCTTGTTCCAGCCCCTTTGTCTGGTCCAGCCTTTGTCTTGCCAGCACCTTCCAGCAAGGCCTTATACCTTTCACACATGGAAAGTTTGACAGTCTTCTTAAACTGATGGCCTCTAGAGCTGGTCTAGATCCATCACGCATCAGTGGTCACAGCCTTAGAGCGGGTGGGCCACCCTGGCCTTTCAGGCTAATATTCCCGAGGAATTAATTAAACGATTAGGAGACTGGCAGTCTGATGCCTTCAGATCCTACATTCATATACCAATTAAGTATCGTATGCATGCTATTCGCCAAGTAGCCTTGTTTGTTTGATTGTTTTGTTTATGGGTATGGGGTAGGTCGTTTTCCTCCCTAGGGCAGTTTATTTTCAATAAATGGAAGGGCCTGTTTTCTGGCCCTTTCCTCTACCCCATACTTGTTTTTTCATCTAGTCTCACACTAGAGTTAAGTAGTAATAATATACCTTTTATTTGTATTTAACTCGGGGAGGAGGGGAGCCTGGAACTAGTTTGCTTGAGTCTGCGCTGTAGAACTCTGAACTCGTGCTTGGTCTGTACTGACTTTCCCTCCCCTCCCTCCCATACATGTAGTTGCTTTAGTTTGTTGATGTTATACTGCTTGGGCAGTTTATTTTCAATAAATGGAAGGGCCTGTTTTCTGGCCCTTTCCTCTACCCCATACTTGTTTTTCATCTAGTCTCACACTAGAGTTAAGTAATATGTGACCGCTACATGCAGAATCTACTTATTTATCTGAATCCAAAATGCGTGCGTTATAACGGCTCAGTTTATTTTGAGCTTCTTTACTTCGTTGCATTTGCTAAGTTAATGTTTGTAAGGTGGAAAAATCAATTGTTTGTTTGTCATAACTTATGAGTCATTTGTTGGCTCCTAGGAGAACAATTACGGAGCCTCTTCGTCAATATTTCGGGCATTTTTGGTTTTAGCCGTCGCACTTCGTGAATAGTGTTCGTAAATGCATACTGATGAGATTGTCCCACCGAAATGGCAAAATGTCGCTTAACTTATTTCCACGTTATATCGCAAAGTGGCACAAAATATACAACTTAGTTGGATAAAAAGATCCTTTAGTACAAAACAAAAGTAATAGATTAGAGATAAAGCGCAGGATTACAAGGATTGAAGTGGATTACAGTTTAGCTGGAAATCAAAGTTGCCTTTGTTTGCTGGAGTGGCAGTGTCAATCGGAACATTTATCTGAAACTAGAAAGCGTACGTTATGACGGCTCAGTCTATTTGGAGCTGCTTTACTTCGTTCCATTTGCTTAGTCAATGTTTGTAAGATAAAAAGCTAAAAGGTTTGCTTCTCATAACTTATCGGTCATTTGTTGGCTCCTTGGCGAAAAATTACGGAGCCTCTTCGGCAATTTTTCGTTAATTTTCGGTTTTAGCCTCGCACTTCGTGAATACCCTTCGTAAATGCATACTAATGACACTGTTCCGCCGAAGTGGCGAAATGTCGCTTAACTTATTTCCACGTTATATCGACAAATGGCACAAAATGTACAACTTAGTTGGATAAAAAGATCCTATAGTACAAAACAAATGTAGTCTTTTAGAGATAAAGCGCAGGATTGCAAGGATTGAAATGGATTACAGTTTTGCTGGAAATCAAAGTTGCCTTTGTTTGCTGTAGAGGCAGAGTCAATCGTCGCATTTATCTGAAACCAAAATGCGTGCGTTATAACGGCTCAGTTTTATTTTGAGATTCTTTACTTCGTTGCATTTGCTAAGTCAATGTTTGTAAGGTGGAAAAATAAATTGTTTGTTTGTTATAACTTATGAGTCATTTGTTGGCTCCTAGGAGAAAAATTACGGAGCCCCTTCGTCAGTATTTCGGGCATTTTCGGTTTTAGCCATCGCACCTCGTGAATACTCTTTGTAAATGCATACTAATGACACTGTTCCGTCGAAATGGCAATTTGTGGCTTAGCTTATTTCCACATTACATCGCCAAATGGCACAAAATATACAACTTGGTTGGAGAAAAATATTCCATAGTACAAAATAAAAGTACTCTTTTAGAGATAAAGCGCAGGATTGCAAGGATTGAAGTGGATTACAGTTTTGCTGGAAATCAAAGTTGCCTTTGTTTGCTGTAGAGGCAGTGTCAATCGTCGCATTTATCGGGTCTTTCTGCATGTACCGGTATCCATGAACCACTCATTGTTTTCTATTGTTTCTAAGGTATTGTATTTTTGGTTTTGTTTTGCATTTGTATTATTGTCGTTCTTTGTTCTTTTTGTTTTACGTAATATGTGACCGCTACATGCAGAATCTACTTATTTATCTGAATCCAAAATGCGTGCGTTATAACGGCTCAGTTTATTTTGAGCTTCTTTACTTCGTTGCATTTGCTAAGTTAATGTTTGTAAGGTGGAAAAATAAATTGTTTGTTTGTCATAACTTATGAATCATTTGTTGGCTCCAAGGAGAACAATTACGGAACCTCTTCGTCAATATTTCGGGCATTTTTGGTTTTAGCCGTCGCACTTCGTGAATAGTGTTGGTAAATGCATACTGATGAGATTGTCCCACCGAAATGGCAAAATGTCGCTAAGCTTATTTCTACGTTATATCTCCAAATGGCACAAAATATACAACTTAGTTGGATAAAAAGATCCTATAGTACAAAATAAAGTAGACGTTTGGAGACAAAGTGCAGGATTGCAAGGATTGAACTGGATTACAGTTTAGCTGGAAACCAAAATTACCTTCGTTTGCTGGAGAGGCAGTGTCAATCGTGACATTTATCTGAAACGAGAATGCGTACGTTATCAGGGCTCGGTCTATTTTGAGCTGCTTTACTTCATTCCATTTGCTTAGTCAATGTTTTGTAAGATAGAAAGCTAAACGGTTTGTTTGTCATAACTTAGGAGATATTTGTTGGCTCCTAGGAGAAAAATTACGGAGCCTCTTCGTCAATATTTCGGGCATTATCGGTTTTAGCCGTCGCACGTCGTGAATACTCTTTGTAAATGCATAGTAATGACACTGTCCCGCCAAAATGTTAAAATGTCGCTTAGCTTCTTTCCACGTTATATCGCCAAATGGCACAAAATAAACAACTTGGTTGGATAAAAATATCTCAAAGCACAAAACAAAAGAAGTAGTTTATTGCTAAATCGCAGGATTGCAAGGATTGAAGTGGATTACAGTTTAGCTGGAAATCAAGGTTTTCTTTGTTTGCTGGAGAGGCAGTGTCAATCGTGACATTTATCTGAAACCAGAATGCGTACGTTATAACGTCTCAGTCTATTCTGAGCTGCTTTACTTCATTCCATTTGCTTAGTCAATGTTTTGTAAGATAGAAAGCTAAACGGTTTGCATGTCATAACTTATGAGTAAATTGTTGGCTGCCAGGAGAAAAATTACGGAACCTCTTCGTCCATGTTTCGTTAATTTTCGGTTTTAGCCTCGCACTTCGTGAATACTCTTCGTAAATACATATTGATGACAATGTCTCGTCGAAATGGCAATTTGTGGCTTAGCTTATTTCCACATTACATCGCCAAATGGCACAAAATATGCAACTTGGTTGGAGAAAAATATTCCATAGTACAAAATAAAAGTACTCTTTTAGAGATAAAGCGCAGGATTGGAAGGATTGAAGTGGATTACAGTTTTGCTGGAAATCAAAGTTGCCTTTGTTTGCTGTAGAGGCAGAGTCAATCGTCGCATTTATCTGGAACCAAAATGCGTGCGTTATAACGCCTCAGTTTGGTTTGAGCTTCTTTTCTTCGTTGCATTTGCTAAGGTTAATGTTTGTAAGGTGGAAAAATAATTTATTTGTTTGTCATATCTTATGAGTCATTTGTTGGCTCCTAGGAGAACAATTACGCAGCCTCTTCGTCAATATTTCGGGCGTTTTCGGATTTAGCCATCGCACTTCGTGAATACTCTTCGTCAATGCATGCTAATGACTCTGTTCCGCCAAAATGACAAAATGTCGCTTAACTTATTTCCACGTTATATCGCAAAATGGCACAAAATATACAACTTTGTTGGATAAAAAGATCCTTAAGTACAAAACAAAAGTAATAGATTAGAGATAAAGCGCAGGATTACAAGGATTGAAGTGGATTACAGTTTAGCTGGAAATCAAAGTTGCCTTTGTTTGCTGGAGAGGCAGTGTCAATCGGGACATTTATCTGAAACTAGAATGCGTACGTTATGACGGCTCAGGCTATTTGGAGCTGCTTTACCTCGTTCCATTTGCTTAGTCAATGTTTGTAAGATGAAAAGCTAAAAGGTTTGCTTGTCATAACTTATGGGTCATTTGTTGGCTCCTTGGCGAAAAATTACGGAGCCTCTTCGGCAATTTTTCGTTAATTTTCGGTTTTAGCCTCGCACTTCGTGAATACCCTTCGTAAATGCATACTAATGACACTGTTCCGCCGAAGTGGCGAAATGTCGCTTAACTTATTTCCACGTTATATCGACAAATGGCACAAAATGTACAACTTAGTTGGATAAAAAGATCCTATAGTACAAAACAAATGTAGTCTTTTAGAGATAAAGCGCAGGATTGCAAGGATTGAAGTGGATTACAGATTTGCTGGAAATCAAAGTTGCCTTTGTTTGCTGTAGAGGCAGTGTCAATCGTCGCATTTATCGGGTCTTTCTGCATGTACCGGTATCCATGAACCACTCATTGTCTTCTATTGTTTGTGAGGTATTGTATTTTTGGTCGTGTTTTGCATTTGTATTATTGTCGTTCTTTGTTCTTTTTGTTTTACGTAATATGTGACCGCTACATGCAGAATCTACTTATTTATCTGAATCCAAAATGCGTGCGTTATAACGGCTAGTTTATTTTGAGCTTCTTTACTTCGTTGCATTTGCTAAGTTAATGTTTGTAAGGTGGAAAAATCAATTGTTTGTTTGTCATAACTTATGAGTCATTTGTTGGCTCCTAGGAGAACAATTACGGAGCCTCTTCGTCAATATTTCGGGCATTTTTGGTTTTAGCCGTCGCACTTCGTGAATAGTGTTCGTAAATGCATACTGATGAGATTGTTCCACCAAAATGGCAAAATGTCGCTAAGCTTATTTCCACGTTATATCGCCAAATGGCACAAAATATACAACTTAGTTAAATAAAAAGATCCTATAGTACAAAATAAAAGTAGACGTTCGGAGACAAAGTGCAGGATTGCAAGGATTGAGGTGGATTACACTTTAGCTGGTAACCAAAATTGCCTTCGTTTGCTGGAGAGGCAGTGTCAATCGTGACATTTATCTGAAACCAGAATGCGTACGTTATAAGGGCTCGGTCTATTTTGAGCTGCTTTACTTCATTCCATTTGCTTAGTCAATGTTTTGTAAGATAAAAAGCTAAACGGTTTGTTTGTCATAACTTAGGAGATATTTGTTGGCTCCTACGAGAAAAATTACGGAGCCTCTTCGTCAATATTTCGGGCATTATCGGTTTTAGCCGTCGCACGTCGTGAATACTCTTCGTAAATGCATAGTAATGACACTGTCCCGCCAAAATGTTAAAATATCGCTTAGCTTATTTCCACGTTATATCGCCAAATGACACAAAATAAACAACTTGGTTGGATAAAAATATGTCAAAGTACAAAACAAAAGAAGTAGTTTATTGCTAAATCGCAGGATTGCAAGGATTGAAGTGGATTACAGTTTAGCTGGAAATCAAGGTTTTCTTTGTTTGCTGGAGAGGCAGTGTCAATCGTGACATTTATCTGAAACCAGAATGCGTACGTTATAACGGCTCAGTCTATTCTGAGCTGCTTTACATTCATTCCATTTGCTTAGTCAATGTTTTGTAAGATAGAAAGCTAAACGGTTTGCATGTCATAACTTATGAGTAAATTGTTGGCTGCCAGGAGAAAAATTACGGAGCCTCTTCGTCCATGTTTCGTTAATTTTCGGTTTTAGCCTCGCACTTCGTGAATACTCTTCGTAAATACATATTGATGACAATGTCTTGCCGAAATGGCAATTTGTGGCTTAGCTTATTTCCCGTTTACATCGCCAAATGGCACAAAATATACAACTTGGTTGGATAAAAATATTCCATAGAACAAAATAAAAGTAGTCTTTTAGAGATAAAGCGCAGGATTGCAAGGATTGAAGTGGATTACAGATTTGCTGGAAATCAAAGTTGCCTTTGTTTGCTGTAGAGGCAGAGTCAATCGTCGCATTTATCTGAAACCAAAATGCGTGCGTTATAACGGCTCAGTTTGTTTTGAGATTCTTTACTTCGTTGCATTTGCTAAGTCAATGTTTGTAAGGTGGAAAAATAAATTGTTTGTTATAACTTATGAGTCATTTGTTGGCTCCTAGGAGAAAAATTACGGAGCCTCTTTGTCAATATTTCGGGCATTTTCGGTTTTAGCCATCGCACTTCGTGAATACTCTTCGTAAATGCATACTAATGACACTGTTCCGTCGAAATGGCAATTTGTGGCTTAGCTTATTTCCACATTACATCGCCAAATGGCACAAAATATACAACTTGGTTGGAGAAAAATATTCCATAGTACAAAATAAAAGTACTCTTTTAGAGATAAAGCGCAGGATTGCAAGGATTGAAGTGGATTACAGTTTTGCTGGAAATCAAAGTTGCCTTTGTTTGCTGTAGAGGCAGAGTCAATCGTCGCATTTATCTGAAACCAAAATGCGTGCGTTATAACGCCTCAGTTTTGTTTGAGCTTCTTTACTTCGTTGCATTTGCTAAGGTTAATGTTTGTAAGGTGGAAAAATAAGTTGTTTGTTTGTCATATCTTATGAGTCATTTGTTGGCTCCTAGGAGAACAATTACGGAGCCTCTTCGTCAATATTTCGGGCGTTTTCGGTTTTAGCCATCGCACTTCGTGAATACTCTTCGTCAATGCATACTAATGACTCTGTTCCGCCAAAATGGCAAAATGTCGCTTAACTTATTTCCACGTTATATCGCAAAATGGCACAAAATATACAACTTTGTTGGATAAAAAGATCCTTCAGTACAAAACAAAAGTAATAGATTAGAGATAAAGCGCAGGATTACAAGGATTGAAGTGGATTACAGTTTAGCTGGAAATCAAAGTTGCCTTTGTTTGCTGGAGAGGCAGTGTCAATCGGGACATTTATCTGAAACTAGAATGCGTACGTTATGACGGCTCAGTCTATTTGGAGCTGCTTTACTTCGTTCCATTTGCTTAGTCAATGTTTGTAAGATAAAAAGCTAAAAGGTTTGCTTGTCATAACTTATGGGTCATTTGTTGGCTCCTTGGCGAAAAATTACGGAGCCTCTTCGGCAATTTTTCGTTAATTTTCGGTTTTAGCCTCGCACTTCGTGAATACTCTTCGTAAATGCATACTAATGACACTGTTCCGCCGTAGTGGCGAAATGTCGCTTAACTTATTTCCACGTTATATCGACAAATGGCACAAAATGTACAACTTAGTTGGATAAAAAGATCCTATAGTACAAAACAAATGTAGTCTTTTAGAGATAAAGCGCAGGATTGCAAGGATTGAAGTGGATTACAGATTTGCTGGAAATCAAAGTTGCCTTTGTTTGCTGTAGAGGCAATTTATCGGGTCTTCCTGCATGTACCGGTATCCATGAACCACTCATTGTCTTCTATTGTTTGTGAGGTATTGTATTTTTGGTCTTGTTTTGCATTTGTATTATTGTCGTTCTTTGTTCCTTTTGTTTTACGTAATATGTGACCGGTACATGCTGAATCTTCCCATTTGTCTGAAACCAAAATGCGTGCGTTATAACGGCTCAGTTTATTTGTAGTGTCAATCGTCGCATTTATCGGGTCTTTCTGCATGTACCGGTATCCATGAACCACTCATTGTCTTCTATTGTTTGTGAGGTATTGTATTTTTGGTCTTGTTTTGCATTTGTATTATTGTCGTTCTTTGTTCCTTTTGTTTTACGTAATATGTGACCGGTACATGCTGAATCTTCCCATTTGTCTGAAACCAAAATGCGTGCGTTATAACGGCTCAGTTTATTTGTAGTGTCAATCGTCGCATTTATCGGGTCTTTCTGCATGTACCGGTATCCATGAACCACTCATTGTCTTCTATTGTTTGTGAGGTATTGCATTTTTGGTCTTGTTTTGCATTTGTATTATTGTCGTTCTTTGTTCTTTTTGTTTTACGTAATATGTGACCGCTACATGCAGAATCTACTTATTTATCTGAATCCAAAATGCGTGCGTTATAACGGCTCAGTTTATTTTGAGCTTCTTTACTTCGTTGCATTTGCTAAGTTAATGTTTGTAAGGTGGAAAAATCAATTGTTTGTTTGTCATAACTTATGAGTCATTTGTTGGCTCCTAGGAGAACAATTACGGAGCCTCTTCGTCTATTTTTCGGGCATTTTTGGTTTTAGCCGTCGCACTTCGTGAATAGTGTTGGTAAATGCATACTGATGAGATTGTCCCACCGAAATGGCAAAATGTCGCTTAACTTATTTCCACGTTATATCGCAAAGTGGCACAAAATATACAACTTAGTTGGATAAAAAGATCCTTTAGTACAAAACAAAAGTAATAGATTAGAGATAAAGCGCAGGATTACAAGGATTGAAGTGGATTACAGTTTAGCTGGAAATCAAAGTTGCCTTTGTTTGCTGGAGTGGCAGTGTCAATCGGAACATTTATCTGAAACTAGAAAGCGTACGTTATGACGGCTCAGTCTATTTGGAGCTGCTTTACTTCGTTCCATTTGCTTAGTCAATGTTTGTAAGATAAAAAGCTAAAAGGTTTGCTTCTCATAACTTATGGGTCATTTGTTGGCTCCTTGGCGAAAAATTACGCAGCCTCTTCGGCAATTTTTCGTTAATTTTCGGTTTTAGCCTCGCACTTCGTGAATACCCTTCGTAAATGCATACTAATGACACTGTTCCGCCGAAGTGTCGAAATGTCGCTTAACTTATTTCCACGTTATATCGACAAATGGCACAAAATGTACAAGTTAGTTGGATAAAAAGATCCTATAGTTCAAAACAAATGTAGTCTTTTAGAGATAAAGCGCAGGATTGCAAGGATTGAAGTGGATTACAGATTTGCTGGAAATCAAAGTTGCCTTTGTTTGCTGTAGAGGCAATTTATCGGGTCTTCCTGCATGTACCGGTATCCATGAACCACTCATTGTCTTCTATTGTTTGTGAGGTATTGTATTTTTGGTCTTGTTTTGCATTTGTATTATTGTCGTTCTTTGTTCCTTTTGTTTTACGTAATATGTGACCGGTACATGCTGAATCTTCCCATTTGTCTGAAACCAAAATGCGTGCGTTATAACGGCTCAGTTTATTTGTAGTGTCAATCGTCGCATTTATCGGGTCTTTCTGCATGTACCGGTATCCATGAACCACTCATTGTCTTCTATTGTTTGTGAGGTATTGTATTTTTGGTCTTGTTTTGCATTTGTATTATTGTCGTTCTTTGTTCCTTTTGTTTTACGTAATATGTGACCGGTACATGCTGAATCTTCCCATTTGTCTGAAACCAAAATGCGTGCGTTATAACGGCTCAGTTTATTTGTAGTGTCAATCGTCGCATTTATCGGGTCTTTCTGCATGTACCGGTATCCATGAACGACTCATTGTCTTCTATTGTTTGTGAGGTATTGTATTTTTGGTCTTGTTTGGCATTTGTATTATTGTCGTTCTTTGTTCCTTTTGTTTTACGTAGTAATAATATACCTTTTATTTGTATTTAACTCGGGGAGGAGGGGAGCCTGGAACTAGTTTGCTTGAGTCTGCGCTGTAGAACTCTGAACTCGTGCTTGGTCTGTACTGACTTTCTGTGAGCTTTATGCATGTCGAGTTTTCGTAAAATATGTCGCTAAGGAGGAGTACCAGGACAAGGAAGCCTCCCTCCACATTACAGGGCTTCCATTTGGATTTAGACCCAATAGCAGAGAAAGTTAACGCAACCACGGCAAGCCCAACGATCCCGGTGGATCAGGCTCGGATGTCACGAGCGATCAGTGATGAATTGGGCCAAGTGGAGTCCCTACTGCAAACCTTGACGCCCGAAGCAGGAAAACAGTCTGCTATCAGTACCAGCAACCTTACAACAAAGAACTTGGAGTTAGAGCTTGAACTAACACGAGCCAGAATCGAGCTCGCTCGACTTCAGTCCGATATGACACACGTTGCCCAATCCAAGATGGCGGCTACGAATTCCGCAAACGTCAACGCGCAGAACCAAGGCCAAAATGCAGCCCGAAGACCAGCCGTCCCTTCTCTAGCAACATTGCAGACCGACCCAGCGGTCCAGGAGGAACTCAAAGCCTTAGAGGATTCACTGGGGGACCCAATACTTCTGGGAATATCTGACGAATTGGCGGACCCAGCGCAAAAACTACTGGAACCCAGCGCCACCCCCAGAGGTAAGCGACCTCTTCTGATCCCAGATTTTGTTAGCTCCCTCCCAGTTCTCCTGGAAGAGGACCAGGAGACCGTGCTCGGTGCGTCTGGTGGCACTCAAATAATACTCAAGACCAACCTGGAGAAGAAGCCCAAACTCACCAGCATCACATTTCCACAATGGGCAGCAGCAAATTTCCGCATAATGCACACACTTGTCAAAGAAGGTGATTTACCATCAATGACAGATATTATGAATTACATATCTTATGGCACTAAGGTTTCGGAGTTGGCAAAGATTTACCCAATAGCCCGTGTCGTCCAATACGATGACCTCTACCGACGAATGCAATTTGCTACCGGTTGTAAGTGGGGTACAGAGAGTCAGTTCATCTACCAGCAAACCTTAAACAAACCTGATACAAATCAGCCAGGTTTAGCCAGGCAACCTGGCCGCCCTACTAATAGAACAACCCCCACCATCAACCCAGCAACGGGAAAGCAAGTGTGTTATGATTTCCAAAGGCGACAAGGCTGCAGCTATGGTACTGCTTGCAGATATGACCATGTGTGTATTAAACCACAGTGCATGGGGGACCACCCACAATGGAAGCATCCATCCCCCTCTGTGCAACACCCCCAAGCCTGAACTCACACTCACCGGCAGAGCTATTTCCCAATTCTTCAGTGGAGCCACATGCAGGGGATAGCTCGACTGCATCATCCATAGCAGGGGAATCCCCCAACATTGGTTTAGGAGCAGCAGAGTGTGTTACTACATGCAATCAATCAGCAGGGCCTTCGTGTATTGATGTGCAGCAGCCCGACGCAACCTGTATTTCCACGGACTTAAAGTTTGAAATATGGGCGAATGAACTAATTAATGATTCAGACAGAGATTTTATTCTCACAGGTATTCGAGAGGGTTTTGACTTAATCCAGCGTGATGCAAATGTTCTACCAGCTTTCACAAAGAATAACAAATCAGCTCTCAGACCAGGTGCTAAAGACCAGATGGAAGAACAACTGTGTAAGGGCCTCTCACAAGGCCATTTTGCTCTATCAAAAACACCCCCCACCATTGTTAATGCTATCGGAGCTGTACCCAAAAGGGACTCTTCAGAACTGCGAATGATAATGGACTGTAGCCGCCCCTTTTCAGCGAGCGCTAATTCTTACATGGACCTTGACCATTACAAATATGTTACAGTTGATGAGGCAGCATGTAAAGCCAAACCAGGCTTCTGGCTTGCTAAGGTGGATTTGAAACATGCGTATAGGAGTGTTGGAACACATCCTACTAGCTGGAAAGTTACCGGTATGTCCTGGCATTTTCAAGGTTCTACCAACACTACGTTCTTGTATGATAAACGTCTCCCCTTTGGCGCTCGAACATCTCCAATGATCTTCCACCGCCTTACTCAGTCAGTTTGCAGGATGATGGCCCGACGTGGCTTCACCGTGCTAGCTTACCTGGATGATTTCCTCATCATAGAACCCAGTCAGCAGCTGTGTCAAATAGCCTTGGACACTCTCATCAATTTGCTTCAATCACTTGGTTTCACCATAAACTTCTCAAAGGTTGTTCATCCCAACCAATCCCTGTGTTTTCTCGGAGTCGAAATTGATACAGTGAATCGTGAACTACGCCTTCCCAGCAACCGTGTCTCTGAGCTTTTGGAACTCTTGACCTTGACTATGTCTAAGCGCAAGTGCTCAAAACATCACCTTCAGCGCCTCGTGGGCAAACTTAGCTGGGCTGCTCGCGTCGTCAGAGGGGGCCGGACCTTTCTGCGACGCCTGATCACTGTCATGAATTCTGTGAAATATCGCCACCACCATCTCTACCTTAATACCCAAGCAAGAGCGGACCTTCAGTGGTGGGCATCCCTGCTTCCTGTTTTCAACTGCAAATCCCTCTTCCCGGAAGAGTTCCCTATGATATTAGCCCCAGCATATACTGACGCTTCAACTGCAGGTGGTGGTTGCTGTTGGCAAGGTGACTGGCTATATGTAAACTGGACACTAGATTTCCCAGATATCTTTCCCCTGCATATCAACTACAAAGAGACTTTCATGATCCTCCAGGCAGTCAAACGTTGGGCCCCATCTTGGTCAGGGCAAAGGGTTTTCATCAAGTCAGATAGTGAAGTGGCGGCGACAATCATAAACAAAGGAACCACCCCCTGTCCTATCATAATGGATTGGGTTCGGGAACTTTTCTGGTTGCTGGAATTCCATGCTATCCATTTGACTGTTGATCACATCCAAGGATCATCTAATGTTATTGCAGACAGAATTTCTAGACTTGATGAGAAACGCCACCAAGACGCGCTTCGAGCATGGCTCTCTCAGTCCTCTTCCTCTACTAAAGGCCTTTTATCTCACATGTCTCCTTTGTCTCTTGCTACCTTCAGATTCGGACGACCTGTTGAGATTAGACATGGAAGTTCGTAAATATCGGAAACAAGCCTACGCAACTTCCACCAAGGCCACCTACAAAAGTCAGCTACGAGCCTACCTCACATTTTGTGCTTATTATGGGTACCAGCCACTACCAGCCACCACTATTACACTTAGTCGCTATGCAGCCTTCTTGGCCAGATCTTTGTCCGCATCTTCAATTTCAGCATACCTGAACATTGTTCGCATTCTCCATTTGGAACATGGCCTTGAAGACCCTACCAAGAATAATTTTCATTTAGCGACAACATTGCGCGGTATTCGTCGCTGCAAAGGACTTACCGTGTCTCAGAAAAAACCGATGACCCCTGAAATGCTTCTGTTGATGAAGAAACACTTGAACATGGCAGACCCAGTCCATGCCAACTTCTGGGCTATCTGCTTGGTTGGTTTCTTCGGACTTCTCCGTAAAGCAAATATGCTACTAACAGGTGTTGCCAAGTTCAATCCCTTAAAGAACCTTCGGAGAAGTGACATTGTGTTCTTCCCTGCTGGATGGGTCATCATTGTCAACCGCTGGTCCAAAACCATTCAGTTCAGGCAACGAGTCCTCACCATTCCTCTGCCATACATCCAAGGCCACCCCCTGTGCCCCTATGCAGCTCTACAGCATGCTTTCAAGCTTGTTCCAGCCCCTTTGTCTGGTCCAGCCTTTGTCTTGCCAGCACCTTCCAGCAAAGGCCTTATACCTTTCACACATGGAAAGTTTGACAGTCTTCTTAAACTGATGGCCTCTAGAGCTGGTCTAGATCCATCACGCATCAGTGGTCACAGCCTTAGAGCGGGTGGAGCCACCCTGGCCTTTCAGGCTAATATTCCCGAGGAATTAATTAAACGATTAGGAGACTGGCAGTCTGATGCCTTCAGATCCTACATTCATATACCAATTAAGTATCGTATGCATGCTATTCGCCAAGTAGCCTTGTTTGTTTGATTGTTTTGTTTATGGGTATGGGGTAGGTCGTTTTCCTCCCTAGGGCAGTTTATTTTCAATAAATGGAAGGGCCTGTTTTCTGGCCCTTTCCTCTACCCCATACTTGTTTTTCATCTAGTCTCACACTAGAGTTAAGTAGTAATAATATACCTTTTATTTGTATTTAACTCGGGGAGGAGGGGAGCCTGGAACTAGTTTGCTTGAGTCTGCGCTGTAGAACTCTGAACTCGTGCTTGGTCTGTACTGACTTTCCCTCCCCTCCCTCCCATACATGTAGTTGCTTTAGTTTGTTGATGTTATACTGCTTGGGCAGTTTATTTTCAATAAATGGAAGGGCCTGTTTTCTGGCCCTTTCCTCTACCCCATACTTGTTTTTCATCTAGTCTCACACTAGAGTTAAGTAATATGTGACCGCTACATGCAGAATCTACTTATTTATCTGAATCCAAAATGCGTGCGTTATAACGGCTCAGTTTATTTTGAGCTTCTTTACTTCGTTGCATTTGCTAAGTTAATGTTTGTAAGGTGGAAAAATCAATTGTTTGTTTGTCATAACTTATGAGTCATTTGTTGGCTCCTAGGAGAACAATTACGGAGCCTCTTCGTCAATATTTCGGGCATTTTTGGTTTTAGCCGTCGCACTTCGTGAATAGTGTTCGTAAATGCATACTGATGAGATTGTCCCACCGAAATGGCAAAATGTCGCTTAACTTATTTCCACGTTATATCGCAAAGTGGCACAAAATATACAACTTAGTTGGATAAAAAGATCCTTTAGTACAAAACAAAAGTAATAGATTAGAGATAAAGCGCAGGATTACAAGGATTGAAGTGGATTACAGTTTAGCTGGAAATCAAAGTTGCCTTTGTTTGCTGGAGTGGCAGTGTCAATCGGAACATTTATCTGAAACTAGAAAGCGTACGTTATGACGGCTCAGTCTATTTGGAGCTGCTTTACTTCGTTCCATTTGCTTAGTCAATGTTTGTAAGATAAAAAGCTAAAAGGTTTGCTTCTCATAACTTATCGGTCATTTGTTGGCTCCTTGGCGAAAAATTACGGAGCCTCTTCGGCAATTTTTCGTTAATTTTCGGTTTTAGCCTCGCACTTCGTGAATACCCTTCGTAAATGCATACTAATGACACTGTTCCGCCGAAGTGGCGAAATGTCGCTTAACTTATTTCCACGTTATATCGACAAATGGCACAAAATGTACAACTTAGTTGGATAAAAAGATCCTATAGTACAAAACAAATGTAGTCTTTTAGAGATAAAGCGCAGGATTGCAAGGATTGAAATGGATTACAGTTTTGCTGGAAATCAAAGTTGCCTTTGTTTGCTGTAGAGGCAGAGTCAATCGTCGCATTTATCTGAAACCAAAATGCGTGCGTTATAACGGCTCAGTTTATTTTGAGATTCTTTACTTCGTTGCATTTGCTAAGTCAATGTTTGTAAGGTGGAAAAATAAATTGTTTGTTTGTTATAACTTATGAGTCATTTGTTGGCTCCTAGGAGAAAAATTACGGAGCCCCTTCGTCAGTATTTCGGGCATTTTCGGTTTTAGCCATCGCACCTCGTGAATACTCTTTGTAAATGCATACTAATGACACTGTTCCGTCGAAATGGCAATTTGTGGCTTAGCTTATTTCCACATTACATCGCCAAATGGCACAAAATATACAACTTGGTTGGAGAAAAATATTCCATAGTACAAAATAAAAGTACTCTTTTAGAGATAAAGCGCAGGATTGCAAGGATTGAAGTGGATTACAGTTTTGCTGGAAATCAAAGTTGCCTTTGTTTGCTGTAGAGGCAGTGTCAATCGTCGCATTTATCGGGTCTTTCTGCATGTACCGGTATCCATGAACCACTCATTGTTTTCTATTGTTTCTAAGGTATTGTATTTTTGGTTTTGTTTTGCATTTGTATTATTGTCGTTCTTTGTTCTTTTTGTTTTACGTAATATGTGACCGCTACATGCAGAATCTACTTATTTATCTGAATCCAAAATGCGTGCGTTATAACGGCTCAGTTTATTTTGAGCTTCTTTACTTCGTTGCATTTGCTAAGTTAATGTTTGTAAGGTGGAAAAATAAATTGTTTGTTTGTCATAACTTATGAATCATTTGTTGGCTCCAAGGAGAACAATTACGGAACCTCTTCGTCAATATTTCGGGCATTTTTGGTTTTAGCCGTCGCACTTCGTGAATAGTGTTGGTAAATGCATACTGATGAGATTGTCCCACCGAAATGGCAAAATGTCGCTAAGCTTATTTCTACGTTATATCTCCAAATGGCACAAAATATACAACTTAGTTGGATAAAAAGATCCTATAGTACAAAATAAAGTAGACGTTTGGAGACAAAGTGCAGGATTGCAAGGATTGAACTGGATTACAGTTTAGCTGGAAACCAAAATTACCTTCGTTTGCTGGAGAGGCAGTGTCAATCGTGACATTTATCTGAAACGAGAATGCGTACGTTATCAGGGCTCGGTCTATTTTGAGCTGCTTTACTTCATTCCATTTGCTTAGTCAATGTTTTGTAAGATAGAAAGCTAAACGGTTTGTTTGTCATAACTTAGGAGATATTTGTTGGCTCCTACGAGAAAAATTACGGAGCCTCTTCGTCAATATTTCGGGCATTATCGGTTTTAGCCGTCGCACGTCGTGAATACTCTTTGTAAATGCATAGTAATGACACTGTCCCGCCAAAATGTTAAAATGTCGCTTAGCTTCTTTCCACGTTATATCGCCAAATGGCACAAAATAAACAACTTGGTTGGATAAAAATATCTCAAAGCACAAAACAAAAGAAGTAGTTTATTGCTAAATCGCAGGATTGCAAGGATTGAAGTGGATTACAGTTTAGCTGGAAATCAAGGTTTTCTTTGTTTGCTGGAGAGGCAGTGTCAATCGTGACATTTATCTGAAACCAGAATGCGTACGTTATAACGTCTCAGTCTATTCTGAGCTGCTTTACTTCATTCCATTTGCTTAGTCAATGTTTTGTAAGATAGAAAGCTAAACGGTTTGCATGTCATAACTTATGAGTAAATTGTTGGCTGCCAGGAGAAAAATTACGGAACCTCTTCGTCCATGTTTCGTTAATTTTCGGTTTTAGCCTCGCACTTCGTGAATACTCTTCGTAAATACATATTGATGACAATGTCTCGTCGAAATGGCAATTTGTGGCTTAGCTTATTTCCAGTTTACATCGCCAAATGGCACAAAATATACAACTTGGTTGGATAAAAATATTCCATAGTACAAAATAAAAGTACTCTTTTAGAGATAAAGCGCAGGATTGGAAGGATTGAAGTGGATTACAGTTTAGCTGGAAATTAAAGTTGCCTTTGTTTGCTGGAGAGGCAGTGTCAATCGGGACATTTATCTGAAACTAGAATGCGTACGTTATGACGGCTCAGTTTGTTTTGAGATTCTTTACTTCGTTGCATTTGCTAAGTCAATGTTTGTAAGGTGGAAAAATAAGTTGTTTTTTGTCATATCTTATGGGTCATTTGTTGGCTCCTAGGAGAACAATTACGGAACCTCTTCGTCAATATTTCGGGCGTTTTCGGTTTTAGCCATCGCACTTCGTGAATACGCTTCGTCAATGCATACTAATGACTCTGTTCCGCCAAAATGGCAAAATCTCGCTTAACTTATTTCCACGTTATATCGCAAAATGGCACACAATATACAATTTTGTTGGATAAAAAGATCCTTTAGTACAAAACAAAAGTAATGGATTAGAGATAAAGCGCAGGATTACAAGGATTGAAGTAGATTACAGTTTAGCTGGAAATTAAAGTTGCCTTTGTTTGCTGGAGAGGCAGTGTCAATCGGGACATTTATCTGAAACTAGAATGCGTACGTTATGACGGCTCAGTCTATTTGTAGCTGCTTTACTTCGTTCCATTTGCTTAGTCAATGTTTGTAAGATAAAAAGCTAAAAGGTTTGCTTGTCATAACTTATGGGTCATTTGTTGGCTCCTTGGCGAAAAATTACGAAGCCTCTTCGGCAATTTTTCGTTCATTTTCGGTTTTAGCCTCGCACTTCGTGAATAGCCTTGGTAAATGCATACTAATGACACTGTTCCGCCGAAGTGGCGAAATGTCGCTTAACTTATTTCCACGTTATATCGACAAATGGCACAAAATGTACAACTTAGTTGGATAAAAAGATCCTATGGTACAAAATAAAATTAGTAGTTTGCAAATAAAGCGCAGGATTTCAAGGATTCAAGAGGATTACAGTTAAGCTTGAAATGAAAGTTGAATTTGTTTGCTGTAGAGGCGGTGTCAACGTCCCACTTATCTGAAACCAAAATGCGTTTGTTATAACGGCTCTGTCTATATTAAGCTGCTTTACTTCGTTGCATTTGCTAAGTTAATGTTTGTAAAATGGAAAAAATAAATTGTTTGTCATAACTTATGAGTCATTTGTTGGCTCCTGGGAGAAACATTACGGAGCCTCTTCGTCAATATTAATTAGTTACACATATTAAATTAGTTAAACGTAATTTAAATTTTGTTTTGTCTTCATATTGAATTGTATTGTTTTTTATGTGTTATTTAATATTTTCAATATTATTGTAGTTTATACCAGATGAAGAGCCACCTTTGTGAAAACGCTGATATTAAACCATTATTTTATTTATTTATTTATTTCGGGCATTTTTGGTTTTAGCCATCGCACTTCGTGAATACTCTTCGTAAATGCATAGTAATGACACTGTCCCGCCAAAATGACAATTGTCCCTTAGCTTATTTCCACGTTATATCGCCAAATGGCACAAAATATACAACTTGGTTGGATAAAAATATCTCAAAGTACAAAACAAAAGAAGTAGTTTATTGCTAAATCGCAGGATTGCAAGGATTGAAGTGGATTACAGTTTAGCTGGAAATCAAGGTTTTCTTTGTTTGCTGGAGAGGCAGGGTCAATCATAACATTTATCTGAAACCAGAATGCGTACGTTATAACAGCTCAGTCTATTTTGAGCTGCTTTACTTCATTCCATTTGGTTAGTCAATGTTTGTAAGATAGAAAGCTAAAAGGTTTGCAGGTCATAACTTATGAGTAAATTGTTGGCTCCCAGGAGAAAAATTACGGAGCCTCTTCTGCCATTTTTCGTTAATTTTCGGTTTTAGCCTCGCACTTCGTGAATACTCTTCGTAAATGCATATTGATGGAATGTCTCGCCGAAATGGCAATTTGTGGCTTAGCTGATTTCCACTTTACATCGCCAAATGGCACAAAATATACAACTTGGTTGGATAAAAATATTCTATACTACAAAATAAAAGTAGTCTTTTAGGTCTCAAAAAATATGTTTTTTCCTAGCCATTTTCAATGATGTCATAATGACGTCACAATGAGACATCGACACTGTCAATCTACTAACCTTATAATTTTGTACTATCTGCTAAATTTAAAGTCTAAAGCGGTAATACTTTAGGAGTTATGATGGGGTACGTTTTAAGACATATCAGTGTCCGTACATGAAGCTGGTCATCACAGCAGGGACAAGCCATGGAGCAGTGAGTACACGCTCTTTTGTGCTCCGCATTTGTACTCTATTTAGACCTTTTTAAGACTATCACGACCAAACCAACTATCAAACTATGACTATGATATAAGGACCTAGTGCTACTCTAGGAAACTATTTTCCCAACCGAAAGTGTTTGCTTTTGCGTAGTCAGCAGTTTATCTTTAGATATTTAACCCTCCCCTCAAGAAATCACTTTATGGCTTTTAGAGACAAAGGACGAGGGTTTATCTATACTTTTATGATAGATGTAGTTGATACAGCAGGAAAGGAACACTTTGGTGTAAGTTTTGCGTGAATTCATCATTGTGCTCAGGAGTAATTAATAACTGAATAATTAATTAGCTGCAAATTTCAGCCGTTAATAACATCGTCAGATCTTGTGTCTATGGCAACGTTTATATCAATCGAGTTAGATCCCAAAGTGAGCTAACGGTGTAACTAAAGTCAAGGAAACAGCTTCTAAAACGTGCGAGTTATTAACAGTTGAATTTTGTCCAATATGGCGGACCCAAAAGTGCGTCAAACATGCAAACGAGGCTATAGTTTGAACGTTAATATCTCTGATGGCATTTTATCACACTTCGTCAAATTCGCAAGATATATACAACGACTTTAATAGTATTTACCAATACACTCGACGTTATTATCGACTCAACGGTTTGTTTCTAGCCTTGTTTACAAGTTTTTCAAACATGGACACGAGGCTACAATTTAATCGTTAATTTCTCTGAGGGGATTACATCAAACAAATTCAAATTTGCAGGATATATATGATGATATGATATGATATGATATGATATGATATGATATGATATGATATGATATGATGATATGATATGATATGATATGATATGATATATTATGATATATGATATGATATGATACGATATGATATAATATGATATATGATATGATATGATATGATATGATATGATATGATATGATATGATATGATATAATATAATATAATATAATATAATATCATGCTTATAATGGTGACCAAGCAGCGAAGGATGTCTTGAAGGTAAAAAGACAGAGTACAACAAGGACAAAGACATTAACTGGAACACGTTTCGCTCCGATTATCGCCACTGTGCAGTTCTTTACCAAGCAGCGGATGCTTTGGGCCTCGAAATGCTACAAAGGTGCGCCTAACGGGCCTTGGGGTGCATGTCCTGGATCTCTCAGCAACGAGATATTGATGACCTAGCCTCGAGGGTGGTACAAAGGTGCGCCAAACGGGCCTTGGGGTGCATGTCGATGATCTCTCAGCAATGACAGATTGATGACCAAGCCTCAAGAGCCCTTGACACTGAGACATTTTATGGAATGTACAAGTTAACGCTAGACTGTGCGCCAGAAAAGTTTCACTTAAACGAAGATCAAACAGGTGGCGATGCAGATAAGGACATTGAGAGAGACGAGGAAGAGAAGAAGTCCAGGAAAAGAAAAGCCACACCAACAGACAGTGAGAGCGACTACGAACCTGTAAAGAAGGCAAAGGAGAAAACAGCAAGTGCCCTTACAACAGACAGCGAGAGCGATTTCCAAGCGCCCGTAAAGAAAACGAAAACGAAAACAACAAGTCCCCTGAAGAGCGATGACGAAGCGCCCGTAAAGAAAACGAAAAAGGAAAACAGCAAGTCCCCTGAAGAGCGACAGCGAGCAGAACAAAAGAAGCCATCATAACGAGAGCATGTGTAAAATAACAGGCTGCTTCTCTTACGGCTACAACCTTCAACGTCATATACAAATGCACGTGAGAAAGGGCGGCATAGAAGAGGAAAACATTCCCCGTTTGATCTACCTCATTTGAGGCCAGTTCGACGATTTTGAGATCTGGTGTGCTCAAAAATGAGATTTTGCCAAAACTTGCTCCGCACGGCGCGAAACGTACGTTTTGTGCATTTTTCACAGAAATGCACTGTTTTCGCTTTTTTGCGATGATCTGAGGTCAGGACGACGATTTTGAGATCTTGTGAGCTGAAAAGTGAGATTTTGGCAAAACTTGCTCCGCAGGGCCCGAAACGTACGTTTTGTTCATTTTTCATAGAAATGCACTGTTTTCGCTTTTTTGCGACGTATTGAGGTCAGGAATACGATTTTGAGTTCTGGTTAGCTCAAAAGTGAGATTTTGGCAAAACTTGCTCCGCACGGCCCGAAAAGCACGTTTTGTTCATTTTTCATAGAAATGCACTATTTTCGCTTTTTTGCGATGATTTGAGGTCAGGACGACGATTTTGAGATCTTGTGAGCTGAAAAGTGAGATTTTGGCAAAACTTGCTCCGCACGGCCCGAAACACACGTTTTGTGCACTTTTCATAGAAATGCACTGTTTTCGCTTTTTTGCGATGATCTGAGGTCAGGACGACGATTTTGAGATCTTGTGAGCTGAAAAGTGAGATTTTGGCAAAACTTGCTCCGCAGAGCCCGAAACGTACGTTTTGTTCATTTTTCATAGAAATGCACTGTTTTCGCTTTTTTGCGACGTATTGAGGTCAAGAAGACGATTTTGAGATCTGGTGAGCTCAAAAGTGAGATTTTGGCAAAACTTGCTCCGCACGGCCCGAAACACACGTTTTGTGCACTTTTGATAGCAATGCACTATTTTCGCTTTTTTGCGACGATTTGAGGTCAGGACGACGATTTTGAGATCTTGTGAGCTCAAAAATAAGATTTTGGCAAAACTTGATCCGCACGGCCCCAAACTTGCGTTTTGTGCATTTTTCAAAGAAATGCACTGTTTTCGCTTTTTAGCGGTGATTTGAGACCAGTTCGACGATTTTGAGATCTGGCGAGCTCAAAAGTGAGATTTTGGCAAAACTTGCTCCGCACGGCCCGAAAAGCACGTTTTGTGCTTTTTTTTCATAGAAACGCACTGTTTCGCGTTTTGGCGATGATTTGAGGTCAGTACGACGATTTTGAGATCTGCTGAGCTCAAAAATGAGATTTTGCCAAAACTTGCTCCGCACGGCCCGAAACACACGTTTTGTGCACTTTTCATAGAAATGCACCGTTTTCGCTTTTTTGCGATGATTTGAGGTCAGGACGACGATTTTGAGATCTTGTGAGCTGAAAAGTGAGATTTTGGCAAAACTTGCTCCGCAGGGCCCGAAACGTACGTTTTGTTCATTTTTCATAGAAATGCACTGTTTTCGCTTTTTTGCGATAATTGGATGTCAGGAATACGATTTTGAGCTTTGGTTAACTCAAAAATGAGATTTTGGCAAAACTTGCTCCGCACGGCCCGAAAAGCACGTTTTGTGCACTTTTCATAGAAATGCACTATTTTCGATGTTTTGCGATGATTTAAGGTCAGGACGACGATTTTGAGATCTGGTGAGCTCAAAAGTGAAATTTTGCCAAAACTTGCTCCGCACGGCCCCAAACGTGCGTTTTGTGCTTTTTTCATAGAAATGCACTGTTTCGCGTTTTGGCGATGATTTGAGACCAGAACGACGATTTTGAGATCTAGTGAGCTCAAAAGTGAGATTTTCTCCAAACTTGCTCCGCACGGCCCGAAACGTACGTTTTGTGCATTTTTCAGAGAAATGCACTGTTTTCGCTTTTTTGCGATAATTTGATGTCAGGAATACGATTTTGAGCTTTGGCTAACTCAAAAATGAGATTTTGGCAAAACTTGCTCCGCACGGCCCGAAAAGCACGTTTTGTGCACTTTTCATAGAAATGCACTGTTTTCGCTTTTTTGCGATGAGTTGAGGTCAGGACGACGATTTTGAGATCTGGTGAGCTCAAAAGTGAGATTTTGCCAAAACCTGCTTCGCATGGCCCGAAACGCACGTTTTGTGCTTTTTTCATAGAAATGCGCTGTTTTGCGTTTTCGCGATGATTTGAGGTCAGTACGACGATTTTGAGATCTGGTGAGCTCAAAAGGGAGATTGTGCCAAAACTTGCTCCGCACGGCCCCAAACCTGCGTTTTGTGCATTTTTCATAGAAATGCACTGTTTTCGCTTTTTGGCGATGATTTGAGGTCAGTTTTTATTTCGCTTTTTGAAGAGTTAGATTGTGAAGAAAATATAATCATTGGAGGTGACTTTAACTATCCTCTTGACTCTAAGCTGGATAAGAAAGGTGGCGTTATCGTACCTAGAAAAATGGTTACAGACAATATTGAATGTTTCCAAAATGAATTGGGCCTTGTTGACGTTTGGAGAATTAAAAATCCGCAATCTAGAAGTTACACTTGGAGCCAAAAATCTCCACCAATTTTCTGTCGTTTAGATTACTGGCTGATATCAAACAACTTACAGGATTTTTTAAATACAACCGATCATTCCAGCTATAAAAACTGATCATGCAGCAATTGAGTTGAATTTAACCGACTCCAATCAAAACTTAAAGGCGCCCAGCTTCTGGAAAATGAACGTCTCTCTTCTTAAAGATCCGAATTATCTGGAAGAATTAAAACAAAATATTCCACTTTGGAAAACAACAAGAAGCGAGAATTTATCAGACGAAAGGTGCATCTGGGATTGGATTAAGTATAATATTCTGAACCATGGTATTTTGTTCTTGAAAAAGAAAGCCAAAGAAAGATCTGCAATCGAAAAAAAATTACAAGTATACGAGGAAGCAACTAAAAAATTCGAACAGGACCCTTCCGACTCTAACCTAAATACTCTAAATGAAGCAAAAGAAACTCTAGAAAGTTGTTATGAGGAGAAACCAAGGGATGTGTAATTATTTGCGCAAGGGCACGATGGCACGAGCATGGCGAGAGAAGTACAAAATACTTTCTAAATTTATGGAAGGTAATCACGTCAAAAAACATATAAGAAAACTATTAATAAGTGGTGCCATTACATCTGATCCTTTTGGGATACTGAACGAATAAAAACGATTTTACCATAGCTTTTACCAATCAAACGTAACGGATGAGGATAAAGAAAATGGAAACGAATTTTTGAAAATAATTTGAATATACGAAGATTATCAGAAGAACAAAAACAATCTTGTGAAGGAGAAATATTTGTTGAAGAAATTACAGCCATTCTTAATAGTTTTGAGAGTAACAAATCTCCTGGTAATGATGGAATACTAATAGAATTTTACAAAAGTTTTATGATCCATTTGAGGAATGTGCGAGGGAGTGTTTCAACCACGGCGAAATGTCTAGCTCTCAAAGAAAAGCAATTATAACTCTTATAGAAAAGCAACATAAATATCGATTTCTCATTGAAAATTGAAGGCCAATCTCTCTTATTAACGTGGATGCAAAACTAATTTCAAAAGTGATTGTGATTGTGATTGTGATTTCTTTACCGAATATCATACATCATAATCAAACAGGTTATGTTGAAGATCGCTATATTGGTGAGACTATTCGATCAATTTTCGATATAATGGCATTTACAGACAGTAAGAATATTCCAGGTATCTTGATTTTCATTGACTTTAAAAAAGCTTTCGACTCTTAAGAATGGCATTATCTTTTCAGTTGCCTTGAGGCCTTTAATTTTGGCCCCAATTTTATAAATTGGGTCAAAATGTTTTATACAAATATTCAAAGCTGTGTAATAAATAACGGAATGGCATCAGACTATTTTACTTTAGAACGTGGTGTGAGGCAGGGTGATCCCTTGTCCCCCTACCTCTTTATCTTAGCTGTTGAAAGCTTGGCAATCTCCATTTGTCAAAATGTTGATATCAAAGGAATTAAAATAGGAAATTATGAAGCCAAGCTATTGCAATACGCAGACGATACCACAGCAACCCTGTCTGATGAAAATTCTGCAAAAACGCTATTTGAAGAACTAGAAGTATTTAAGAACTTGTGTGGGTTGGAGATAAATAGTTCTAAAACATAAGGAATGTGGATTGGTTCGCTTAAAAGAAAAGAAGAAAAACCGTTTGGTATTAAATGGCCAAGTGAACCCATTAAAGCTTTAGGAACCTTTTTTACATATGACCTATCATTATTTTACGAAAAACACTTTCACGAGAAGGTTGACAGAATAAAGCAGCTGACAAATATATGGTCATCTATAGGACTGTCCATTTATGGTAAAGTAACTATAACCAAATCATTACTTCTTCCAAAACTAGTTTTTATATCTTCGGTTCTTTCACCCCCAAGTAAAATCATCAAACAAGTGACTTGACTTACTTACTTGACTTAATCCTGTTAATTCCCTAGGGAACATAGGGCTGCAACCACACTCTTCCAGCGGACTGGGATCAGGGAAGTCTTCCTCAGTTCGGCCTATGTCGTTCCGGCGGCGTTGATTTCAGCGTGCGTACTCCTCCGCCAGGTCTGTCTTGGCCGGCCCACTTTGCGCTTTCCCTGGGAGTTCCAATCAAGGGACTGCCTGGTGACATTCGCTGTTGGCTTTCGCAAAGTGTGTCCGATCCAAGTCCACTTCCTTTTCTTGATCTCTTGCTCGATGGGGGTCTGCCTTGTGCTCTCCCAGAGGTCCTCGTTGGATATCACCTCTGGCCATCTGATGTTGAGGATGTTACGTAGGCATCTGTTGATGAAGGTTTGCAGCTTGTGAGAGTTCGCCTTTGTAGTGCGCCATGTCTCCGAACCATAAAGTAGAACTGACTTCACGTTGGAGTTGAAGATCCTGATCTTATTGTGTCGGGACAGTGCTGAGGATCTCCAGATTGGGCGCAGAGTGCGAAAGGCATGCCTGGCTTTATTGATGCGGCTCTTGATGTCTTCGTCCGTTCCCCCGTCCTTGCTCACTACACTGCCAAGGTAAACAAATTTGTCAACCTCTTTGATGACTTCCTGGTGTAGTTTGATAGGGGTTTGTTTCTGTGGTTAATTCTCATGACTTCAGTCTTGCCTGTGTTGTTCTTGAGTCCAGTTTTCTCGGCTTCATCCGCAACACTGTCCAGCTTTTCCTGGGCGTCTTGACGTTTATGGGAGAGGAATGCAATGTCATCAGCGAAATCCAGGTCCTCTAACTGTGTGGTGAAGGTCTACTGGATCCCTGTCCTCCCTGTTGTCGACTGCCGCATGACCCAGTCAATCACCATCAGGAAGATTGTTGGTGAGAGAATGCAGCCCTGCCGCACGCCGGTCTGTACAGTGAATGGTTCTGTCAGTTTCCCGTCGTGGATTACCTGGCAAGTGGCATTTTCATAGAGCTGCCGGATAATGTTGACGAGCTTCGGTGGAAATCCGTAGTGGTGCATCAGCTTCCAACTGACCTCTCTGTCGACGCTGTCGAACGCCTTCTGAAAGTCAATGAAGACGCTGTACAGGGGGTCTGCCACTCCAGAGACTGTTCGATGATGATTCTCATAGTCGCTATAAGGTCAGTGCAGGATCGGTCTTGGCGGAATCCTGCCTGTTCCTCCCGGAGTGTCTTGTCCAATGCCGTCTTCAGCCTCTCCAAGATGATCCTGGTGAGAACGTTTCCCGTATGGACAGGAGCATGATGCCTCTCCAGTTGTTGCAGGATGAGAGATCCCCCTTCTTAGGTAGTTTCACCAAGTGTCCCTTCTTCCAGTCGTCTGGCACGATCTCACTCTCCCAGATTTTCTTCAGGAGCGGGTGCAGCATGTCGGTGGAGGTCTGGATATCAGCCTTCAGGGCTTCAGGTGGTATGCTGTCAGGGCCTGCTGCTTTGCCGGACTTGAGGGACTTGATGGCCTTGATGATCTCGGTTTTGGTTGGGGGGTTGATGTTAATGTCAAGTAGCTGGGTTGCTGGTAAAATGACTGGCATGACTGGTGGTGATGGTCTGTTGAGTGTCTCCTGGAAGTGCTCCACCAATCTTACTCTTTGGTCATCCTCTCTCGTGAGGGTTTCTCCTTTCTTGTCTTTGACCGGTCTGATGGGGTTATTGTTTTTTCCGGAGAGTGTCCTTGTTATTTCGTACAGTCTTTTCATGTTTCGTTTGCCCGCTGCTGTTTCTGCTTCTTCCGTGAGGTCATGGATGAATCTCCTCTTGTCGTTTCTAGCACTTCTCTTGACTTGCCGGTTGATATCCCAGTACTGAGCCTGCAGTTCACGCTTGTGTTCTTGGTCACCTGTCTGGTTGATCAGGTCTTTCAGGCGTTTCCTGTCCGTGATAAGGTCGCAAGTGTCAGATGTTATCCACTCTTTCCGTTTCCTGGTCTTTTTCCCTAGGACTTCGTTGCATGTTGTTATCCAGGTTTCTCTCAGGTTTTGCCAGTGTTCCTCAATCGTCTCGTCAGGTAATGTGTCGAGAGCGCTGAACCTGTTTCTCAGCTCGCATCTGAAGGCGGTAATCTTTTCGGTTTCTGTCAGACAGTGCACTTTGTACTTATAAGATGGTCTTTCTGCCTGGTCTCTGTAGGCTTTCAGCTTGATCTTAAGCGCTGCGATGACGAGGTGGTGGTCTGAGGCTACATCGGCTCCCCGCATCACTCGAACGTTGAGAAGGCTTCTTCGCCATTTCCTGCCGATGGTAATGTGGTCGATCTGGTTTGCCGTTCTTCCATCCGGCGACGTCCAAGTGGTCTTGTGGATCGTCTTGTGGGGGAAGATGGTGCCTCCAATGACCAGGTCGTTGGAGGTGCAGAATTCAGCAAAGAGCTCTCCGTTCTCATTCTGTACCCCTGTTCCATGCTTGCCCATGATGACTTCTCTGTCCGTGTTGTCGGTTCCCACTTTGGCATTGAGGTCTCCCATGAGGATCTTCAGGTCCCTTCTCGGTGTTTTGTCCAGGACAGCTTGAAGCTGCTCGTAGAAGTCTTCCTTAACCTCTTCATCCGCCGTGTTGGTGGGGGCGTAGCACTGGAGGATGGTGACTTTCCTGCCCTTTGAGTTGAATCTAGCTGTTATAATTCTTGGTGACATTGGTTCCCATGACAGTAGTGCTCGTGTTGCTTCAGGTGTCATCAGCAACCCAACTCCATGCATGTGTGGCTGGCCTTCTTCGTACCCAGAGTAAATGATGGTGTCTCCGGATGTGAGTCGCATGCGGCCTGTTCCTGTCCATCTTGTCTCACTTTGGCCAAGTATCTTCAAGTTGTAGCGGTGCATTTCTTGGCTCACTTGTGCTGTTTTTCCCGTCTCGTATAATGTTCGGATGTTCCAGGTCCCTATCCTGGCTTTGGTCTTGGGTGTCAGAAGAGTTATCGGCGCACTGGTTTCCCGAAGGCTTTCGCCGGGTCGCGTCATGAGCTCTACTGGAGAGGTCTCTTCCTCGACCAAGCCGCTTTGTGGATTTGTGGTTGTAGTTTCTGTAACGTGTGTGTGTTTTTTTTACAGGATTGGGTTGTTGGCCCAATGCCTAACCCCTAAACCTAGAGGGCCGGTAGAATGCTCTTAGTCTGGTCTCTACCCTTTGACCTGTCCGGCTTGAGTGGCCCTACCAGGAGACGAATCTCCCGCCGGCATAGCTCTCGGGGTCATCGAGACACGCAAGCCTCCCAGCCAACGACAAGGCTGCATTCCTATGGGAAGATCAAACAAGTAGACAGCTTGATTTTCTCCTTTTTATGGAATGGAAAGGATAAAGTAACAAGGCTCTCTTCAATAAACAGTTTTGAAGACGGTGGCATTAAAATGACAGATATTGAAAGCTTGGTCAAAGCTCTACGATTAGCTTGGCTAAAACGTATTATCAGCGATAACGAAAGTACGTGGAAATTCTACTTCTTGCACCTCCTACGTAATGTTGGTGGTCTTTTGCTTTTTAAATGTAATTATGCAATGGACTATCTTTCAATTAACTCAGTTTTCTACAGAGAACTTTCAGAATGTTGGTTAGAATTTCGAAATCTCTTTTTAGCTAATAAAAAACGGCTCTGTATAATTTTGAATAACAAAGATATAAGAATAGATGCAAAAACCAGTTTTTTATAAATCTTATTATGACTCGGGGATACGTATCATTAAAGATCTCTTGTTCAATCTCGACAATATAGAATCCTTTAATGTAATTAACAACATAGTTGAGAAAGCTAATTTTCTTACATGGACAGGTCTTAGGCGCGCAATTCCTTCTTCTTTGAAAATAATAGAGTACACTACTAGGGAAATGAGATTTTTGACATAGTGGAAAGGAAAACGAAAGACTATTATTATTTAATAATATCAAATAAAGCACAATTACCTAGTAATGCAAAGAATTTAAAACATTATTTTGGCTTATCTGACGAAGACTTAAAAATTGCTTACAACCTTCCCCACTTAACAGCACAGGAGCCTTACGTTAAATCCTTTCAATATAAAGTTTTAAATTCAATACTTTACATCAATGCAAAACTTTTTAAAATTGGATATCTCCAGCGTGACAAATGTACTTTCTGCAAGACTGAACAGGAAACATTATGTCACTTTCTCTTTTACTGTCGACACTCACATATGTTGTGGAAAAATGTTGAACAGTATTATTCAACAATAACAAAGGAATTTCACGGGTTGCGTTTACGAGAGGTTATAATTGGAATAACGATGTGAAAATGTCCCTTGTTAAATTATCTGATATTAATTGGTAAATTGTATTTATGGGATTGCAGAAAGAAACAGGTACTTCCAAACACAAAAGGTTTCAAAATTAAAAGTAAGAATTAAACACCAAGTTGAAAAATATATTTCCACTAAGAATAATAAACTAGAAACCTTTTATGAAAAATGGCCAAAACACATTTCCCCCTTTTAATTAAGTTCGTGTGCATGCTTTTGTGTGTATGTTCGTGTGTGGTTTTGTTTTATCTTAGGTTGTACTGTAAATAATTGTCAATTTCTCTTTTATCAACATAATTAAGCATTAATACAAGCCTCATTCAGCAATTGCGCGGCTGGTCTTTGGCTGTAATGTATATGTCTGTTATGGCGGTTGTTGAGAATATTGTAATATTTTCTTTTTAAGTAGTTCTTTGTAATTAAAGTAAAAAATTATAACAATAATAATAATAATAATAATAAAAAACTGTTTTCGCTTCTTGGCGATGATTTGAGGCCAGTACGACGATTTTGAGATCTGGTGTGCTCAAAAGTAAGATTTTGCCAAAACTTGCTCCGCACGGCCCCAAACTTGCGTTTTGTGCACTTTTCATAGAAATGCACTGTTTTCGCCCTTTTGCGATGATCTGAGGCCAGTACGACGATTTTGAGATCTGGAGTGCTCAAAAGTGAGATTTTGCCAAAACTTGCTCCGCACGGCCCCAAACGTACGTTTTGTGCAGTTTTTATAGTAATGCACTGTTTTCGCTTTTTGGCGATGATTTGAGGTCAGTACGACGATTTTGAAATGTGGTGTGCTGAAAAGTAAGATTTTGCCAAAACTTGCTCTGCACGGCCCCAAACGTGCGTTTTGTGCACTTTTTATAGATATCGCACTGTTTTCCAGAGTTGGCGATCATTTGAGTCCAGCAGGATGATTTTCAGATCTAGTGTGCTAAAAAGTGAGATTTTTTCTAAAACGTGCTCCGCGCGGCCCCAAACTTTTCATTTTCTGCACTTTTCATATATAGAAATGCACTTTTTTCACTTTTTGGCGATGATTTGAGGCCAGTACGACGATTTTGAGATCCGGTGTGCTCAAATGTGAGATTTTGCGAAAACTTGCTCCGCACGGCCCTAAACGTGCATTTTATGCGGTTTTCATACAAATGCACTGTTTTCGCTTTTTGAAGACAGATTGTGAACAAATATAATCATTGCAAGTGATTTTAACTGTCCTCTTGACTCTAAGCTGGATAAGAAAGGTGGGGTTATGGTACCCAGAAAAATGGTTATAGACAAAATTGAATGTTTCCAAAATGAATTGGGCCTTGACGTTTGGAGAATTAAAAATCCGCAATCTAGAAGTTACACTTGGAGCCAAAAATCTCCACCAATTTTCTGTCGTTTAGATTACTGGCTGATATCAAACAACTTAAAGGATTTTGTAAATACAACCGATCATTCCAGCTATGAAAACTAATCATGCAGCAATTGAGTTGAATTGAACCGACTCCAATCAAACCTTAAAGGGGCCCGGCATCTGGAAAATGAACGTCTCTCTTCTTGAAGATCCGAATTATCTGGGAGAGTTAAAACAAAATATTCCACTTTGGAAAACAACAGGAAGCGAGAATTTATCAGACAAAAGGTGCATCTGGGATTGGATTAAGTATAATATTCTGAACCATGGTGTTTTGTTCTTGAAAAAGAAAGCCAAAGGAAGATCTGCAATGGAAAAAAACTTACAACAAGTATACGAGGAGGCAACTAAAAAATTCGAACAGGATCCTTCCCACTCTAACCTAAATACTCTAAATGAAGCAAAAGAAACTCTAGAAAGTTATCATGAGGAAAAACCAAGGAGTATGTAATTATTCGCGCAAAGGCACGATGGCACGAGCATGGCGAGAGAAGTACAAAATACTTTCTAAATTTAGAGAAGGGTAATCACGTCAAGAAACATATAAGAAAACTATTAATAAGTGGTGCCATTACATCTGATCCTTTTGGGATACTGAACGAATAAAAACGATTTTACCATAGCTTTTACCAATCAAACGTAACAGATGAGGATAAAGAAAATGGAAACGAATTTTTTAATAATTTGAATATACCAAGATTATCAGAAGAACATAAACAATCTTGTGAAGGAGAAATATTTGTTGAAGAATTTACAGCCATTCTTAACAGTTTTGAGAGTAACAAATCTTCTGGTAATGATGGAATACTAATAGAAGTTTACAAAAGTTGCTGAGAATTAATTTATGATCCATTTATGGAATGTGCAAGGGAGTGTTTCAACCACGGCGAAATGTCTAGCTCTCAAAGAAAAGCAATTATAACTCTTATAGAAAAGCAACATAAATATCGAACTCTCATTGAAAATTTGTAGGCCAATCTCTCTTATTAACGTGGATGCAAAAATAATTTCAAAAGTGATTGCTTTAAGATTAAAGAAAGTTTTACCGAATATCATACATCATAATCAAACAGGTTATGTTGAAGATCGCTATATTGATGAGACTATTCGATCAATTTTCGATATAATAGAATTTACAGACAGTAAGAATATTCCAGGTATCTTGATTTTCATTGACTTTAAAAAAGCTTTCGACTCTTAAGAATGGCATTATCTTTTCAGTTGCCTTGAGGCCTTTAATTTTGGCCCCAATTTCATAAATTGGGTCAAAATGTTTTATACAAATATTCAAAGCTGTGTAATAAATAATGGAATGGCATCAGACTATTTTACTTTAGAACGTGGTGTGAGGCAGGGTGATCCTTTGTCCCCCTACCTCTTTATCTTAGCTGTTGAAAGCTTGGCAATCTCCATTCGTCAAAATGTTGATATCAAAGGAATTAAAATAGGAAATTATGAAGCCAAGCTATTGCAATACGCAGACGATAGATACCACAGCAACCCTGTCTGATAAAAATTCTGCAAAAACGCTATTTGAAGAACTAGAAGTATTTCAGAACTTGTGTGGGTTGGAGATAAATAGTTCTAAAACAGAAGGAATGTGGATTGGTTCGCTTAAAAGAAAAGAAGAAAAACCGTTTGGTATTAAATGGCCAAGTGAAAGCATTAAAGCTTTAGGAACCTTTTTTACATATGACCTATCATTATTTTACGAAAAACACTTTCACGAGAAGGTTGACAGCATAAAGCAGCTGACAAATATATGGTCATCTAGAGAACTGTCCATTTATGGTAAAGTAACCATAACCAAATCATTACTTCTTCCAAAACTAGTTTTTATATCTTCGGTTCTTTCACCTCCAAGTAAAATCATCAAACAAGTAGACAGTTGATTTTCTTCTTTTTATTGAATGGAAAAGATAAAGTAACAAGGCTCTCTTCAATAAACAGTTATGAAGACGGTGGCATTAAAATGACAGATATTGAAAGCTTGGTCAAAGCTGTACGATTAGCTTGGCTAAAACGTATTTTCAGCGATAACGAAAGTACGTGGAAATTCTACTTGTTACATCTCCTACGTAATGTTGGTGGTCTTTTGCTTTTTAAATGTAATTATGCAATGAACGATCTTTTAATTAACTCAGTTTTCTACAGAGAACTTTCAGAATGTTGGTTAGAATTTCGAAATCTCTTTTTAGCTAATAAAGAACGGCTCTGTATAATTTGGAATAACAAAGATATAACAATAGATGGAAAACCAATTTTTTATAAATCTTATGACTCGGGGATACGTATCATTAAAGATCTCTTGTTCAATCTCGACAATATAGAATCCTTTAATGTAATTAATAACATAGTTGAGAAAGCTAATTTTCTTACATGGACAGGTCTTAGGCGGGCAATTCCGTCTTCTTTGAAAATAATAGAGTACACTACCTTTACAGATAATACATAATGCACTGTTTTCGCTTTTTGGCGATGATTTGAAGTCAGTATGACGATTTTGAGATCTGGTGTGCTCAAAAGTAAGATTTTGCTAAAACTTGCTCCGCACGGCCCCAAACGTTCGTTTTGTGCACTTTTCATAGAAATGCACTGTTTTCTCTTTTTGGTGATGATTTGAGGCCAGTACAACGATTTTGAGATCTGGTTGCTAAAAAGTGAGATTTTGTGAAAACTTGCTCCGCACGGCCCGAAACGTACGTTTTGTGCATTTTTCATAGAAATGCACTGTTTTCGCGTTTTGGCGATGATTTGAGGCCAATGCGACGAGTTTGAGATCCGGTGTGCTCAAAAGTGAGATTTTGCCAAAACTTGCTCCCCACGGCCCGTTACGTACGTTTTGTGCATTTTTCATAGAAATGCACTGTTTTCGCTTTTTTGCGATGATTTGAGTTCAGTACGACGATTTTGAGATCTGGTGAGCTGAAAAGTGAGATTTTGCCAAAAGTTGCTCCGCACGGCCCGAAACGTACGTTTTGTGCATTTTTCATAGAAATGCACTGTTTTCGCTTTTTGCGTTGATTTGAGGCGAGTACGACGATTTTGAGACCTGGTATGCTAAAAAGTGAGATTTTGCCTAAACTTGCTCCGCACGGCCCCAAACGTGCGTTTTGTGCATTTTTCATAGAAATGCACTGTTTTCGCGTTTTGGCGATGATTTGAGGCCAGTGCGACGATTTTCAGATCTGGTGTGCTCGGAAGTAAGATTTTGCCAAAACTTGCTCCGCACGGCCCCAAATGTGCGTTTTGTGCGTTTTCGTGGAAGTGCACTGTTTTCGCTTTTTGGCGATGATTTGAGGTCGGTTTTTTTTTCGCTTTTTGAAGACTTAGATGGTGAAGAAAATATAATCATTGAAGGTGATTTTAAGGTGGCGTTATGGTACCTAGAAAAATGGTTATAAACAATATTGAATGTTTCCAAAATGAATTGGGCCTTGTTGACGTTTGGAGAATTAAAAATCCGCAATCTAGAAGTTACACTTGGAGCCAAAAATCTCCACCAATTTTCTGTCGTTTAGATTACTGGCTGATATCAAACAACTTACAGGATTTTGTAAATACAACCGATCATTCCAGCTATAAAAACTGATCATGCAGCAATTGAGTTGAATTGAACCGACTCCAATCAAACCTTAAAGGGGCCCGGCATCTGGAAAATGAACGTCTCTCTTCTTGAAGATCCGAATTATCTGGGAGAGTTAAAACAAAATATTCCACTTTGGAAAACAACAGGAAGCGAGAATTTATCAGACAAAAGGTGTATCTGGGATTGGATTAAGTATAATATTCGGAACCATGGTGTTTTGGTCTCGAAAAAGAAAGCCAAAGAAAGATCTGCAAGGGAAAAAACTTACAACAAGTATACGAGGAAGCAACTAAAAAATTCGAACAGGACCCTTCCGACTCTAACCTAAATACTCTAAATGAAGCAAAAGAAACTCTAGAAAGTTAGTATGAGGAAAAACCAAGGGGTGTGTAATTATTCGCGCAAGGGCACGATGGCACGAGCGTGGCGAGAGAAGTACAAAATACTTTCAAATTTAGAGAAGGGTAATCACGTCAAAAAACATATAAGAAAACTATTAATAAGTGGTGCCATTACATCTGATCCTTTTGGGATACTGAACGAATAAAAACGGTTTTACCATAGCTTTTACCAATCAAACGTAACAGATGAGGATAAAGAAAATGGAAACGAATTTTGTAATAATTTGAATATAGAAAGATTATCAGAAGAACAAAAACAATCTTGTGAAGGAGAAATATTTCTTGAAGAAATTACAGCCATTCTTAACAGTTTTGAGAGTAACAAATCTCCTGGTAATGATGGAATACTAATAGAAGTTTACAAAAGTTGCTGAGAATTAATTTATGATTCATTTATGGAATGTGCAAGGGAGTGTTTCAACCACGGCGAAATGTCTAGCTCTCAAAGAAAAGCAATTATAACTCTTATAGAAAAGCAACATAAATATCGAACTCTCATTGAAAATTGGAGGCCAATCTCTCTTATTAACGTGGATGCAAAAATAATTTCAAAAGTGATTGCTTTAAGATTAAAGAAAGTTTTACCGAATATCATACATCATAATCAAACAGGTTATGTTGAAGATCGCTATATTGGTGAGACTATTCGATCAATTTTTCGATATAATGGAATTTACAGACAGTAAGAATATTCCAGGTATCTTGATTTTCATTGAGTTAAAAAAAGCTTATCTTAGCTGTTGAAAGCTTGGCAATCTCCATTCGTCAAAATGTTGATATCAAAGGAATTAAAATACGCATACGATACCACAGCAACCCTGTCTGATGAAAATTCTGCAAAAACGCTATTTGAAGAACTAGAAGTATTTAAGAACTTGTGTGGGTTGGAGATAAATAGTTCTAAAACAGAAGGAGTGTGGATTGGTTCGCTTAAAAGAAAAGACGAAAAACCGTTAGGTATTAAATGGCCAAGTGAACCCATTAAAGCTTTAGAAACCTTTTTTACATATGACCTATCATTATTTTACGAAAAAAACTTTCAAGAGAAGGTTGACAGCATAAAGCAGCTGACAAATATATGGTCATCTAGAGGACTGTCCATTTATGATTAAGTAACTATAATCAAATCATTACTTCTTCCGAAACTAGTTTTTATATCCTCGGTTCTTTCACTTCCAAGTAAAATCATCAAACAAGTAGACAGTTTGATTTTCTCCTTTTTATGGAATGGAAAGGATAAAGTAACAAGGCTCTCTTCAATAAACAGTTATGAAGACGGTGGCATTAAAATGACAGATATTGAAAGCTTGGTCAAAGCTGTACGATTAGCTTGGGTATAACGTATTTTCAGCGATAACGAAAGTACGCGGAAATTCTACTTGTTTTATGGTAAAGTAACCATAATCAAATCATTACTTCTTCCAAAACTAGTTTTTATATCTTGGTTCTTTCACTTCCAAGTAAAATCATGAAACAAGTAGACAGTTTGATTTTCTCCTTTTTATGGAATGGAAAGGATAAAGTAACAAGGCTCTCTTCAATAAACAGTTATGAAGACGGTGGCATTAAAATGACAGATATTGAAAGCTTGGTCAAAGCTGTACGATTAGCTTGGGTAAAACGTATTTTCAGCGATAACGAAAGAACGCGGAAATTCTACTTGTTTTATCTCCTACGTAATGATGGTGGTCTTTTGATTTTTAAATGTAATTATGCAATGGACGATTGTTTAATTAACTCAGCAAAAAGATCCTATAGTACAAAACAAAAGTAGTAGATTAGAGATAAAGCGCAGGATTGCAAGGATTGAAGTGGATTACAGTTTAGCTGGAAATCAAAGTTGCCTTTGTTTGCTGGAGAGGCAGTGTCAATCGGGACATTTATCTGAAACTAGAATGCGTACGTTATGACGGCTCAGTCTATTTGTAGCTGCTTTACTTCATTCCATTTGCTTAGTCAATGTTTTGTAAGATAGAAAGCTAAACGGTTTGTTTGTCATAACTTAGGAGATATTTGTTGGCTCGTAGGGTTAATGTCGTTGTTCCGCATTTATTTTATAACGAGTAGACTAAGATTAATATAAGTAGACAATAACAACACGACCATATTGTTTGGCGTAATGGGGGACACATCCCCTGCAGTTGGCATGACATGCGACTTCGTTGCGTGACCATTAGCCTCACTTATCTCCCCAGCACTACACGCTGGATAGAGAAAGAGTATTGGCGGGTCAAGTAATGCAAGACCATTTTTTAGCCTCACTTGTCTTCCCCGCACTGCACGCTGACAGGACAGAACAAGAGTATTGGCAGGTCCATTAGATTGCGTGACCTAAAAGCCTCACCTATCTACCCAGCACCGTACGCTGCCCTCACACGAACAGCTAGTGCTGGGTCGGACCGGAGTATTGGCAGGTCGAAAATGAAAAAACTTTGTGAAAAAACACTGGCAAAATCTTGGGGGAAGTCGCTGCCGAGACTTAACCGCCACAGATGCATGCAGGGCATGTATCCCCCCAAGATCGAGTAATAACCACTAGCCTAAGGTGGGGGTAGCGGGAAGGCAGGCCATCCTAGGGGCTGCCGAAAGTAAAATGGACGATGGTGTCCGAATATATAGCTGATAACAGTCAGAAGACCATCTACCTAGGACTTTTATCAACCAGTCTGGCAAACCCGCTGCAGCCGCCGCGGAGGCTGCTCCGATACGGAAACTATGACCCTTTAAGCACTTGTAAGGGAGTCCCGCGGAACGAGCGGCATCCCTCAAAAGGCTTGTAACAGCGGATCTGGTCAGGAGCCGACCAGACTGGAAAGAGAACAGAGGCCCCGGTAACGGCCTAACAGCTAGAAAATATTCTTGCATAGCGGTAACGGCGCATAGCGAAGCCGAAGAACGGGCGATAACAAGAGTGTTACCCTGCCGAAAGCAATCTGTCTTAGAGGCCTTAATGGTAACAAGCATATGTTGCGGGCTGGCCAGACTGGGATAAAAAGATATAGCATCTGTAGAGAGTTCGAATTGAGATCTAAAGTGGTTAACCCCTTGGTACGTAAATTTGCTGCAGCGAAGGAAACCAAAAAATGCTAAAGTAAAAGCTGCCCAGACCATAGTAAAATCATGTTTACCCAGCCAGCCCTGGAGGATGGGACGTATGACTAACAGAACATGGGGCGTAACCGGTTGCCGTAAAATTCGAGTTTGCCCTTGGTAGCGAAGAATACCCCTGAGAACCTTTTTCAAAAGTAGTTTACCCTGTAGCGGGTCTCTGTGCCCACAGCTTATGTGGAGATTACGCACGGCAGCAAGGTACAGTTTTATAGTACTATGGCGGACCGACCTGGCTAAATAGGAAGCGAAATATATGAGTGTTCCTTCGGAGGCGGGTAGAATGTCACCCTGATCCGATACTATGCGATTCATTAAACAAAATTGAGTGAACCTTTTTTCCCCAGAGCTGTAAGAGCGGCTTGTGTTCGACGCAAGTCCCCAGTTGGCGTACATAACAACCTCGTCCTTCAAAGGGTCAGAAGGGAAGGCGGGATGGTGCAGGGGTGAGGGTCTGCGTGGGGAGCTAGGTCCCTGAAACGCTGCACCTGAAAACGGGAGAGGGAGTCGGCGATAGCATTAGAAACCCCAGGGACGTGCTGAGCTCTAATAAGGAAGTTGTGCTTCATGGACAGGAGGACTAAATGTCGTACCAAGTCCATGATGCGGGGGGCCTTGGAATGGCCCGAATTAATTATCGCGACCACTGTTTCATTGTCACACCAGAACTGCAGGCGCTTCCTGGCAAAATGGGGGTGCCATATGGCACAGGCAACCACAATGGGAAATAGTTCCTGCCATTCAATGCTGATACCCAGATCTTTGTTTATGCGAAGGTGGGCCGGCCACTTTTCTTGAAACCATTTACCCCGGAAATACCCCACGAACCCGACCGTGCTTGCCGCATCAGTATAAAGTTCGAGATCAGGTGTAGGTGGAATCTAAGAAAAAGGTTCTCCCATTCCATGAGGAGATAAATTCTCTCCACATGGCTATGTCCCTAAAAAATTCTCTGTTTAAACGCACGTGGTGGAAACGGCTAGGGATACCCCTGGTGAGATTAATAATGCGCTGGAGGAAGGTTCTTCCGGGAACAACCACCTTACAGGCAAACTGCAATGTGCCAATTAGAGACTGAAGTTCAACCAGCCGTGTGGATCGGCGGGATGTGAACGACTGGAGCATATCTTTTATCCTAGAAAGCTTGTCGTCAGGTAGGCGGGCTTCCATGCGAACGCTATCTAGAACAATGCCCATGAATTCGAGAACTTGGGAGGGGCCTAACATTTTGGATGCGACTACTGGGGCCTTAACTAACATGAACGCGCGAAGCAAAGAGCTAAAACTAAGGAGGCAATGCAATTTGGAGGATTCGGCTATGAAGAAATCATCCAGAATATGGATGACATTTTTAACGCCATAATTATGTTTAACGATCCACTCCAGGGCGTCATATAACTGGTTAAAAATATACGGGGCGCTTCGGAGCCCAAACGGGAGGTAGAGGTCGACATAAAACTTCGATTGCCAGTAAATCCCCAAAAGGTTCCAATCATCTGGGTGAATAGGGATGAGGCGGAAAGCGGATTTTAAATCCGTCTTGGCCATGAAAGAGCCAGGACCTAGGGTTTGCAGGATGCGTATGGCATCATCCACCCGGACGTAGTTAAGGGAATATAACTCCTTTGGTATGTGGTCGTTGATGCTATCCCCCTCTGGGTAGGAAAGGTGGTAAATGGTTCGCCATTCCGAGGAATGTTTCTTAGGGACCACACCCACTGGGTGACATTGGAGGTTGGGGAGGGGTGGGGAAACATAGGGGCCCGCAACCCTGCCCGACTGGATTTCTTTAGTTATATTACACGAGACTACTTCGGGATGCTGGGAGGCTGATACTAAATTACGCGATACGCGGGATTGTTGAGGACCAGTATACCCGATGCGAGCGCCAAATCTTAGAGTATGAATTAAAGAATTAACAAAAGAACGGTTAGGATGATGCGATAGTTCATATTGGAGGCGATGAATGTCTATTGGGGTAGAAACCAAAGGCTTGCTACTTTCTGCTCCGGTCGCCGATGTCGGTGGCTGTTGGTGGCTGTTGGAACTACACCGGCTGCAGATGTGAGGGTACTGACATTTGGATTGGCGAGAACATCCGGAAGGCCTGTTAAAGTCATAGCAGTAGGAGTTACTCCTGCGAGGGCGCCTGGACGGGTCAGCTACGGGCAATCTCCCTGGAGGTGGTGTGGACTCGAGCAGTGAGGGCAGTGAGGCTTGGCCAAACCAGAGAAGGTGATAGCCCACAGTTCTAGGTCGATCTGATCCCAACTTAGGGTGAGGTCACGAGCCGCTCAGCGACGGAATTGCTCATCATACGAGAGCCATGCAAATCCCCTAAATTTTGTGACGGCCAGGCTGATTATTTGCATGTAACGTAATAGTTCCTTAGATCTACGGGGATAGGCCGTCACTATCACCATCATAAAGATGGTGAAGGCATCAATCCATTTATGGAAACTGTCGATTTGGGCCCTTCGTTTCCGCACCATGGTGATGGGAGTACCCATGGAGCCTGGGGACGAGTCCGCGATCCGAAACTGGATATCGGGAACCTGGGACTGCACCGAATCGGGGAGAAGTAAACAGAAGTCAATGTACTCACCCCATAGGATTTTGTCCTCTAGTGTTTTGTCCAAAGGACGGTTGAGGCCCAATGGGGTGGCTACACCGCTGGCCCTGTAAGGCGGAGTGCTGTGGACAAACGGTGGCAACTGGGGTTGTGCGTGCTGAACTCCGGGTTGTTCGGCCATGGCCGCCCGGATGGACGTCTGCACCGTTTCCCTAATTACGGACAGCTGGTCTTCACTGAAAGCGCTGGCCGAGGCGTTTTGCCGAGGTGTTGCCTGCAGAATATCCTCCGCAGAAGAGGCAGCGTCGGAGATGGCGTCCACATGGTCGGATACAGAAGAAACAGACATTTCATCGTCATCTCCATCGTCGTCCTGGCATGCTGTTGCCGGCGGCGGGTTATGTGAACTTGTGTTTCGTCTGGCAAGCGACAGGGCCGGTCTTGCTCGTTTGGTGACTCGCCCGGTGTCTTTACGGGTTGGTTTAGCGGCTGTTCGACTCGCAGGAGCGGGACCATTCTTGCGGAGAGCCGACCGTAGGGCAGCGATCAACTGAGCCCGTGAGCCCGTGATCGGTAGGTTTAGGGCTTGTAGTCTAAGTTGTAGCACCTCGGTGGTAAGGGACACCAGGTCGTCCTTTCGTTGACTAACAGATTTCGAGCTTCGTTTTGGGCGTGCCATGATAGCAAAGGTACGGAATTGAAAATTTTGTTGAAAGCTTACACTAGTATTGACTACAGTGCTGGCCACGAGGCAAATTGTACTTTGCACAATGTTCTTGAACTTTTATAGCCAGACAGAAACTACACGTACAGCCAATTGCAATTGCTGTAGTATTATTGAACTAGACATCATGCAGTAAAATTACATTGATGAATGGAACCATTAAAGGACCTAGCCAACCATAATAGCCAAAAGAAACTCTTCTAGACAATGTTACATGCAGTAAAAATACCGTGACAGTGTTTATTTGAGTTAAGTAAAAGTACATGTGTGTTGTGACCACAGACACCTATCGTGTATCGTGCGTCACGCTCCATTAACTGCGTTTTACAGTTTCCTGTAAAGCTTTCTCATACCTTGCAACATTCACAACACCCACATTTACAGATGTATATGTTGTAGTTATTATAATTTTTTATCTCAGGTAATTTTTATTTTTCCATTGTTTTTGGGTATGGTATTATATACTAATGAATTTGAAACAAAGGAAAAACAAAAATTATCTGAAATAAAAAATTAACTGCAACATATACATGTATTAACCATGTTATTGAGAGAAATCATTTGCATCAGTTTCTTGAATTGGTGTCATTTTGATGTAATTTGAGGTTGATTCATCTATTAAATTTCAAATCACATCACATGGAAAATTAATTCCTATTTGGGATTTTGCTTTTTGATATGACGTTATTGCAATTAGGCGTATCTAATTATGCCAGAATTTGGATATATCTGCCAGTGTGTCATTTCAACCTTTTACCGCAAGCTGATGCGTAACGCAATATTGCGGTAGCTAATATATATGTTGTAGGTGAAAATTATTTTAGGTTAAAAATTATTTCAAACTAGGTTAATTTTTATTTTCCTTTGTCCCAGATTCAGATTCAGTAGCATAATCTCAGACAATCTCCCCTTTTTTATATATTCGTTTGCATTTGCCATGAAAGCCTTGTGCACTGGTCAGCAGTTACCAAGAAAAGTTTACAGCTGATGGAAGGAGTGAGTGAGTGAGTGAGTGAATTAGCCACTGTTACCGATAACCCGCTCATTATGCTTGCGCATATTCACGGGTTAAAAATTGGCACTCATAATTATAACTCAACATACATGGACTCAATAGCTGTTAGTGTAACTACAGTTATCGCGTTCGAAGAATGCAATCCTAATTTCGTGTTGGTTGTCCTGTGGTTTATGTGCAGTAAAATTTGAGATTTTTTGGTAGACGGTCTTCCAAATGGCCGCCCCTATTGGTGTTTTTCAGGGGCTCATTTCCACCGGAAATTCCTTCGAACGCATCTCCATAATCTGTGATTACTGCTAATACTAAATATAAATCACTGGAGACAAACATAATATTTACATTTCTTCCTAGATGCACATAGTCGATACATGGCTTGTGGCATGAATTGCGTGTGCAGTAAGGATGTGCATAAACAATTACTACGACCTTCCTTGGGTGCAGAAATTCTCCATAATTAAGCGAGCCTACTTTTGGAAAATACATGTACCTTCCTCTTTTCCTACCATGGCATCATGCACATCTTCTCTAATTTTGTCTTTGGAAGTAGGACTCATTTCACTGATCTTTGGACCAACTGAAACAGTAATAGAAATTATTTGGCCTTAGAACAAACATTAAAAAGATCAATTTAAAGTCCATTGATCAAGCACAAAACAGCTGTGGCGGCACAAGAACTAACCTGTTTCCATTATGTCCTCATCTTCATCGCTGCTCTCCCCACTTTTGGGTTCAGCTAAAGAGCAGTTTTAGACAATTAAACATTATTAAAGTTTGAAATTTTAAGCTACAAGAAGTTTCAAGTACAAGCTGCAAACTGGACACAGGATACCAACTGTTAACAGAACTTTGTAATTACCAAATGACAGTTCATGAAAATATTTCAACATACCATCTTTTATTTGATTTCCTAGGACACCATTTTCAGCCCTATCACAAAAAGAAAATTATTATAATATTAGTGAAGGTCTCAAAACAAGTAATATCGATACAAATGAATGAATTTATTTTCTTTGTAAAAAAAGAGCGTTTGCAGAACATTAACAAAGCATTAACAAAGAGCTTTTAATTAATACAAGAAAACAGACTGCCTTAAGTTTATCAGCTTCATGCATGATGATCAAACTAATGATGCTGTGATTTTTGTGATCCTAGATCATACGAACTTGTCAAGATAAAAAAGTCCTTGTCGCGACTGACATCGAAATTATTTTAATTTTGACATTTCATTTTTTGTACACATTGCATGCCTATCATTTAGGTCACGTGATGAGCAGTTTATAAGTGACCTCATGGTCGTCGCCATGTCGTGATTAAATGGTTGGTTTTCACGAAAATATGACAGTCCTCATTTTGGTTGAGTTGGGCATTTTAGGTGACAGTTTTCTGGTCCTTCGAGCCAGATAGTAAACCAGTGGAAAAACTCGCGGTATTGGTGGATATTGTGTGGGAATGGATGGAAATTTGATCGAATTGGGCGATCACATGGATCAACCATCGCGAAGCATGAAAAACTTGGAAAACATGCAGTCAGTGGAGATGAGTCAACTGGTCAACACTATGCAATCCACACTGAAAAACAAGAGATCAACTGTTAAAAGAAAGATTACCATTCATTTCAAAAGTTTGGCAGTTTTGATAGAACAGTGTGGTAGTAAAACTCAAATTGAAGGAATTATGGCTGACTTGAGGTTAAGTTTACAACAAGCTGAGGAATTTAACATTCAATATTTATCGTTTGTACCCGGGACTGAACACGATAAAGTACTTGAATGGTATAATGTGGAGTTTGTCGAGTTAATGAAGCATTAGATGAAGCAGTGGTCCATTAAGAGGAGTGTGCGAATGAGGAAGCGTCAGTATTGAGTTTGGTTATTAGTCGAAAATGTGTAGTTCCAGAAAAAATCCATACCCACCCCATGGAAGGTCATTGGAAATTCCTAGGGGGAGGGGGGTCTTAAAAGCCAACGTCTTAGAAGCAAAGTATGAAGCTAAACTGGAATTTCCTGGGGGGACAGGGGGGAGTATGGATATTTTCTGGAACTGCACAATCTAAATCTTCGCACAAGAGTGGTAAGGATCCAGTTGCAGTTAAAGTGAAAGCAGCAGCAGCTCAAGCGGAACTTGCAAAGGAGAAATTGTGAGAGATTGAAAGTCAGGTTGAGCTGCAAAGGAAACTGTTGAAGGCTAAGGAAGATACAGAGAGAGTGCGATTGGAAGTAGAGCTTGAACAAGAGAAACAATGTTCGATGTCTGAAGAAGCACAGAAAACAAGGCAACTGGAAGCCAAAGCAATCTGTCTGAAAGTTGAGGTTCAAGCTTTAGAAAATGAAGACTGTGGTCAGGAAAGTCTGGAACAACGGCTCAAAGATTTTGAAGAAGAAAAGGAGACTAACCCTATCCCCCTGGACAATGGAACAGATTTGTCTGCCAGTGGAAATCCTACTACATACACATCAACACTCAAACAAGTTACTGAGCTTCAGCAGTTAAAGGTCAAATTTGGTCATCGAGAAGTGACCACCAATGGAGGTTTACAAGCTGATTCAACAACCAGGACAATTGAAGGGCTGAGAGCATAACCAACCTATGTCGAATTTGCACTAACCCTAAGGAATTTGAAGTTGAAGCTTGACACCTTTGATGGCGATCCGATTCATTGGAGTGATTGGATTTCAATGTTCTGGTCAATCATTGATGATGCAGACATCTCTTGCAATGGTAGAGTGAAGGATGCAATAGCAGGCTATGGTTACAGCGGAGAACTGTATAATTATAGAATCTATTCAGAAATTGGAATTAAGATTTGGAAAGTCTCACATTGTGGTGAAAGCTCATTTGAACCGCCTACAGAAATGGAGCAGGCTGAGTGACGAGCGTTTACATGAAGTCCGGCGCTTCTTGGATGTTGTATCAACTGCTGTTAAAACCTTCAAGTGTCTTGGTTATGTTGAAGATTTGCATGCTGCAAACAATCTGAATGGTTGTTGACAAGTTGTCTCCTTCTCTCTGTGTCACGTGGAAAGAGTATAAAAGGGACAAAGGGCTAACTAAGGCTAACCTTTTAGACTTTGACAAGTGGATTGAAGTCCAGGCTGATGTTCATGAGGATTTTGGTGCCCGAGCAAACGACCCCCCTTCAAATTTAGAAGAACGAATGCAAATAGTCCATTAGTCTACAGTGCATTTGCAACACCCGATGAGATTCAATACCCCCCTGGAGAATATCGATGCCCTAAAGCAAGTGGTCGATTACCTTCAGTGCCATGTGTCATGAGAGACACAAAGTACCACAAGCTACGAAATTGCCCCAAGTTCAAAGTACTGTCTGTCAAAGAAAGATTAGAAAGTTGTTGTTGTTGTTGTTGTTTCGTTGTTTTGGACGACATCTGTCCAACAGGTGTGGATCCACTAAACAGTGTGCCGTCAATCAGAATGGCTGTACTAGCCTGCACAATGAACTGTTGCACAGACTCGCCACCGACAATGGCAGTTCCACTTCCCCTCCACACCCTGAAGTACCACCTACACAGCACAGTCCCCCAGAGCCTCAAGTGGAAAGCTCAAATGTCATGCAAGCTAACAACAAGTCCCAAGTCTTACTGCAAGTGATCCCAGTAACACTGTATGGTCCCAATGGACAGCTTAACACCCATGCCCTCCTAGATCCTGGAAGTTCTTGTTCCCTGGTTACGGAAGACATCAGATCAGATCTATTATCATCTGGACCAGACTTTTTTAACTCATTGGTTGGTATACTAATGCACTTTCGTCAAGAGTTAATAGCGGTGTCTGCTGATATCGAAGCTATGTTCAACCAAGTCGCAGTCCTGGAAGACCAATCAGTCTTGCGTTTCCTGTGGAGAAAGAGGCCGTCAGACGAAGTGGAGGTCTATGAATACGTTAGACACATCTTTGGTGCCAAGTGTTCCCCTACATGCTCCAATTACACCCTTCGAAGGACAGCCCAAAACAATAAAGACTTCTTTCCCTTGGAAGCTGAAGCTGTTGAACGGAACTTTTGCATGGATGATCTGTTCAAGTCTACGCCCTCCTTGTTGGAAACATGTAATCTGCAAGCTGGGCTGGTGAAGTTGCTCTCACTGGGCAGATTCAACCTGACCAAGTGGATTTCGAATGACAAGAATCTTCTCAATGCAGTTCCTGAGAAAGAACGAGCACAGTCCGTGCGAAATATACTGCAAGAGCCCTGGGAGTCACCTGGGACGTCCAGAATGACACTTTCATCTTCAAGATCAAGCCAAAGATGCTGGCAAACACCAGGCAGAAAGTTGACCCCATTGGTTTCGTAGCTCCATGTTGTCAGGGCGAAAATATTTCTTCAATCTCAGTGGAAACTTCACCAAGGCTGGGATGAGAGAATGCCTAAAGAATTTATACAAGAATGGACTGACTGGCAGAAGGAACTCGAGACGTTGGCTGAATTCTCCGTGCCAAGGTTCTATCAAGAGTGACACTCTACTCGATGTCGATTCAGCTGCATGTGTTTAGCGATGCCAGCGAAACAGCATTTTGTGCTGTTGCCTACTTTCAGTTTGAGTATCCTGGTGGTTAGAGACAGTGCACATTTATAGCAGCCAAGACTCACGTCTCACCTGTTAAACCATTGAGCAGTCCAAAACTGGAACTTCAGGGAGCAGTCTTTGGTGTACGATTGGCCAGCATGATCCAGAAGGAACACAATTATGAGATCTCTACTGCCTGCTTTTGGAATGATACAGTAGCAGTGCTGTCATTGGGCAAATTTGTGGACCATCAAAGTGTCATCCTGCTTTCATTGCCAACAGACTTTCTGAAATCCTTGACACTTCAGAACCAGACCAATGGCGCCACTACCCTGGCAAACTTAACCCAGCAGATGATGGCAGTTGTGGCCTGAGAGCGGATGCAATCGCTTCTGGCAGCCGCTGGTTAAATGGACCGGCATTCCTTTTACTGCCAGAAGACCAATGGCCAGAGGATATTCCAAAGACGGAGCCTACCTCTGATCTTATTGCTGACATGCCTGCGGAAGTTGTCCAGTTAGCTGAAGTTACTTCGAAACTAAGCCCTCAGTTTATGGACTTGTCCAGATACTCTTTATTCGGTAAAGTTTGCCGAATTACCGCTTATGTTCCGAAGATTCATTTGGAATTGCAGAAGCAAACCGAAGGGCCAGGCAAGAACCAGTCCACTGGAAGTTCAAAAAATCAAGGAAGTGAAGCTGATTTGGCTCAAGTCTGCCCAAAGGGAGGCATTTTCACTTGAAATCTCCAACATTGAAGCTAGGAGATTCAGTGGCACTTCAACCCTCCAGGTTCACCTCACTTTGGTGGCATATGGGAGCAATTAGTTCAGTCATGCAAGAAAGCTCTCAAAGTTGTACTCCATGTTCAAGTGGTCACAGATGAAGTCCTGGAAACAGCATTTGCAGAAACAGAGGCTGTTGTGAATAGCAGACCCCTTACTGAAGTCAGTAGTAGCAGTCATTTGGAAGCCATCACACCAAACCACTTCCTTATTTCCCATGCGAATCCTGTGTTATCCTGTGGTGTTTTTGCTGACATGGAAGTTTCCAGTAAGAAACGGTGGAGGCAGACACAAGTCCTTATTAATCAAGTTTGGGCCAAGTGGTTATGAGAATACCTACCTACCCTGATTGCTTGAAAGAAGTTGTTATGTTGTGTTGTGTTGGAGAAGTGTTCTACATAATAAGTTCACCAAACACTGGCGGGAGGATGTCGCGACCGACATTGACATTTAACGTTTTGTATGCATTGGATGCCTATCGTTTAGGTCACATGATGAGCAGTTTATAAGCGACTTCGTGGTCATCGCCATGTTGCGATTAAATGGTTGGTCTTCACGAAATGACAGTCCTCGTTTTGGTTGTGTTGGGTGTTTTATAGGCGACAGTCCTAAAACATTAATTTACTATCATGACAAACTCAACATGGTTGCAAATGAAATTGTCCTGACTCAGTTTATAATTTCCCTGCTTCTAGATCTGTACATAATTTTATATTTATAAATTGAATAGCACTGAAGTCAGCCAAAGGCAAGGGCGGTGATCAGTTATGGATTACCAGAGTGGAAAAACAGGTTGAAAATGCTGATCTGTTGGCTTTTCTAGTTCGTAAATCAAGCACGAACTGAAGACAGCAGATAAAGATTGATCACACAAGTGTTTTTGCAAGTGTTGCTTTTTGCCATTCCACTTTGTCTTCTTTGAAACCAAAAACATTGGTAGAAGGTCCTTTTAATGGTTCGCGTACCGTTTACCGTCCGCCATCTTTGTTTACCATGCTGCAATAGGCTTACATGGAGTAGTAACCTACTAAATATAGTGGCAAACAGTACTACAGTCATGTAGTATTGTAAACATTCATGGACAATACTTAGGACTTCCACAAGCATCAATATGATGTTAGCTCATGAAAATATGAACTTAAAACAAAACGTTTGATTGGTGCTATGCAAAATGGGAAATAATATTACAAGGAAACCTACGTGTACTGTAACTTAACTTGTGTTGCTTGTTTGCCCGGGGGAGGGGGGTACTCCCATATATGAGGTATATAGGTATGTGTCGCTGTGAAGGGTATGGTTTTCAGGCAGTTTAGTCTGGGATAGGATATAGTAATCAGAGGTTTTTGGTCTAGAATAGGGTATCATTTTCCGCAAAACTGATCAGTTGGATTAAGAATTTAGTCCAGACAAGATTTACTGGAAAATGGCATTTAAAAATTTGTGCGGTGGGCAGTACGGCAGTTTTACTGACCCCTGTTAACTAATAACTGTGATAGTGAACGAGCTTCTCGAAAATAGCGGGTCTCGAATAGGTCTAGGATAGGGTAGGGTTTTTTGGTGTTTAGTCTAGAATAGGGTTGCAAAATGCAGCTTAAATGGTCTAGTATAGGTTAAGGGTCTCAGAGTCCCAGCAGCACACCCCCACCCAAAAAGTTGCAGAGTATCCCCCTCCTGGGCTTGTTTGCTAGACTGAAAACTACATGTATGTGCACAAAAAGCATAAATTGTATTTGTTGGAGTTGTTAGGGAGTCAAACAGAGAAGTCAAAAGGTGTTGGAAAAAACCCAGAAATTCCTAAGGGGAGGGGGGCGGGGGGTAACAATAATGGAATTCCAATGGCATGCGGGGGGTAGAGCCTTATTTTTGGAATTTCCGAAGGTAGGGGGGGGGGGGGGGGGGGGGGGGGGGGGGTTAAAGTGTCAATGCCGCCCGTGGAAGAGTATGGATATTTTCTGGAATCGGCCATTACTTCTACCAATTCTTATTTGCTATTATCTTGCTTTATTTGTTTACACAAGCATTGTTGTTATTCGGGGTTGTTTGTTTACATTAAAGCTGATATTAACCAAGTTAATCCAATGGCAAAATAAATCAAGTCTCTCATCTGTTCACTATCTAAAGTACATGCAATTAACAAGATAGCCCTAAACAACTCTTCTTCTACATATAAGCTTTACTTGCACTTCACTTTCCAATGGAAACCACTAGTCTTACTAGTTTACAGCACAATACCTTGCGAGTTCTAATAATGCTTTCCCATAAAAAAGATAAGCTTCTCCACATTCATCTGCTTTTGGGCCATACTGTTTGTCTCTGCAACACACACAAAATAAGGATTGTTTAACAATAATCATTATCTTTTTTAACGTCTTATTTTTATTCTTTGGCTTGAGGTCTAGCCAATTAGACGTCAAAGTAATGGGGGCAAACCTTGTCCCCCATTATAGGCTTACTACTATTTGACAAAATCTACATGTAAGTTGTGACAATTGCTACTGATAAAAAAGATGACCTCAGTTAACAGTTTACAAATGATTGGGGTCAGAATGATAGTTATTTTTGATCATGTCTACAACAAATAAGGCACCTGTCAGCCGATATGTATCAACCAATATTTCGGATGATACTTGATCAGTATGTCAACCAACACTTGGTCGATATGTTGAGTGTCGGTCAACATGTTCTTCAATTTGGTAGACCCTAGGTTGCCACTATCAGTCAACACTTGGTGGGTATGTCAGTTGACACTCTGCCGACACCTCATTTGTTACATTATGATCAACTGCGAGTATCGCCTGGTTGACATGTCGGTTGAGAATTGGCCGATAGCGTCAGTGCTTACTAGGCCGACAGGTGCCTTAAGTACACATGATCCATTATTTTTGCAGGGCCCCAAATTAACTTTTTCATGAATCTGAAAGCATGCAAATGTTACTGTTGAAATTTTTGGAGAAAGGTTTCATGCAACATTTTCTGTCAGTTTGTTGCATGGGAACAATGGAGCAGTAAGTAATTAATAATCATTGTTGCCAAGATTTGATGCCGAAAATATTTGACATTGATTCGATTAAATTTATAACACTGTGACCAGAGGGTCCCCTATACTTTTTATGTGAAGTGTGAATAGGGCTATTTCTTTTCCAGTGAAACCTGATTGAGACATTTAAGGATGTTCGCGCTAATTGTTTATGCGCATCCTTACTGCGCACACAATTCATGTCGCAATGCCATGCTACGTCATGCACGAGCGCGCGCGGAAGAGAAGAAATCTAAGCACATAAAGGGCTGGAAGCCGTTGCTTTAACTTTGCTTACATTTAACTCGCTTGGATGGTCGGTGACCCCCAATTGTGTTTTGATAGATAATTTTCTTTGCCAATTCTCGACAGATTGTGAAAAATGAACAAAAAATCAATGTAGGAAGTTTAAATTTTTTCCATTTTTCTATCTGAGATATCGAAACCTGCCAACTTGCGACTGTCGGAGTTTGCAAGTGCTGTCATTTAGAGATTAGATTTCCTATAAGGGACATCACCAGTTGAATGAATTTGCTTAATAGACCCACTCATACAAAATTTGGCACAGAAAATTGCATTTTAGAGATTTTTTAATAATATTTTTAGACAAACAGACATTGGGGCCATATAGAGTAGGGAAGGCCGATTTTTTGAAATTAGGGTCACCTTTCATATATCTTATTTCCGACATGACTAACTCATTGCCTAACTGCAACAAAAGTTTTATAAAAAGAAGATTTTCGCGCGAATGTCCTTAATATTTATTTGTGATTCGTGAGTTTGAATCTCAAGATCTTTTAAAATGATTATGAAGTGCTGAATTAAACGTAATTTGTGAATTATTGTTTTGCATTTTGAGTTTATTACTGTGTATTTTGGCGTTTTGATAAATGTGTGTCTTTTTTCTACATTATGTCACTCATTTTATCTAACATAGACAACACGATCAAAGAATAAGATTTCCCCCATTTTTGCATGAACATAAAAGAACTTTTGTAATTATTTGTGACGTGTAAAAAGGTCCAATATTTTTACAAATGGGTATCTGGACCATCTGACAAAAAGTGCCGTGACAGATTTAGGATGAAAATAATATTTCCCAGGATTATTTACATAACACTGAGATAGCTGTGATCAAAAGTGATTTGATTCATGTAATGAAAGTGTTTAACAAAAAGAATGTCACCAACATTTCATGTTGCCAGAGTTCATAAAAATAGCAAGGCCCTGACCAAAAGTGCCTTGATTCACATAATGAAATTTTATCACTGGAAATCATTCTTGTTAAGACCATCATTTTGTAATGCTGATAGAGTTTATTCTCCAGTCTAAATAAAGCTTTTACGATAATTATGATGATGATTATTAAGTAATGATCCGCATAAGAAGGAAAGTGCTGAACAGCAATGCACGATGGAATGTCAACACTTTTTTCATTGTTACAACGAGTGACCACATTGGCCGAGACTCAAAAACTGTTAAAAAGTTAAGGTTCAAGGTGCATTTTGTCAATTGCTTTTAAGGTTTCAAGTCATTTGAGATCCAATTGCACAACATGCAATTATTTTTAAATGATATTGTATTTGGAGAACTTCATCAAATACATGTAAGCAAAATTATTAGCTATTGTCTTCTGCTATTCTGATTGGTTAAGCACGAACATTAATTTTCCTAAAATTTATTTGACACAAATGGATTTTCTTGATTTTTATGCTGAAATATAATTATGAACCATCAGCCCCTCCTCTATTCTTGAAATCAAAGATATTCTATGTGAGAAAGAGCCAATGCCGCAGAACGATGAAGTTTACGGTAGTTCTTATGTGGAGCATTACTTAAAGTGTTTATTGAAAAGAATATTCTTAAAACATTTTGTTTCCAACAGAACTTATAAATATCTTGTTTCGGCATGTGAGTGGAACCATATGCAAGTTTTTTTGGGCGCACAATAAAAAATCTAGTCACATATGCGACCAAATTATTTGTCGCTAACTTTGAACCCTGTTTATATTAATAAACCACTAGGCTCTGTTTGCCAAATTTAAAAAAATGGCCATCAAAACAATATAAACAGTATGGATTGTTAACTGACTCTGGCTGACCTATATCAGCTCAGTTTTCAAATTAAGAAATCCTACACCATCTTGGCTATCTTGAACCCTCACTACCTTTCACAGTTTTCTGTCTCGATAGTGTCTACAGTAAGATTTCCTTACAACCCCATACATTTATACATGTATGCACTATTGTTTTCTTAAGCTGTTTTATTTTTTCGGCCTTTGCTTCGGTTTTAAGACCTGTATGCATAAATAATGTATGGGGTTATACGGAAATCTTTCCCGTGTCTATTGTAACTTAAGCCTGGTTTCCATATAACCGTAACTACCCCATAACTGCCATAAGCCGAAAAGGGGGGAGCACTGGGGCACACCGGCGGTAGTTCTATTTTTAATGGAAACATTCTGTTCCGGCGTCTGGGATGACTGGCGGCACAATGTCCCCGGTGCCGGAAAGTTGAGTTGAGTTCAACTTTTCCCGGCTTTACGGCACCGCAGGCTTCATAAGATTTTAATTGAAACACATGCCGGCAGGAACCAGCGACATCATGGGGGAGTTGCATTGTTTTTATGACAACACATGATTAGAACTGTCCAATCAAATCGCAGCCATTTCTGCGTTAAAAAATTGCTGATCATTTCTCTGAGATTTTACGGTCATGCGGTCACAAATGGAAACACACAACTGCGGCTGCCGGCGGTATGTATACGGTAGCATCCCGGTCACTGCCGCAGTGCTACCAGGGGATCGCTTACAGCAGTTACAGGGTAGTTACGGTTATATGGTAACCAGGCTTTAAACTCCAACCACAGAATGCACTCAAGTTTAAAAAACAAAAAAATTGGATTCCAAATCTGTCTAAAAAGATTTGTGACAATTTGTTCAAGTGATTTGTTTTGCATCATACGGTAATAATAATTAAGTCTTAGTAATTATAATTTATAAGCATTGGAGTCATTGCTTACTCTTGGAATATTTCTCTTAGAATAACTTCGTTATTTATAAAATTCAACAGAACATTTCCATCAATCACCAGACAAGAAATCGGCTAAAACACTGTTGTATTCAAAGGCATACAATGTACATACATGAAATGTACACGTGCTTCTGGTGAAGCCATTTCAACTTTCTGCGCCAGCGAGCTTTAAGAACTTATAAGTTCTCGAGGCTTTTTGTAAGAATGAAATTCATGAATGCCTTGATTTCCAGTAAGCGTAAATAACTCCAACCGAGATCAAAACGAGATCAAACCGAAGTGACAGGTAAAAGTAAGCTTAAGCTTAAGTTAAGCTTAAGTTTTCTTAATTGAAAATTTCCTTTGAAATATGTCCCAGAATTCAAACTAGTTTTAATACTACATGCAACGCAAATTAATACAAAGGAGAATAAAGCAGATCACAGCAATAATGACAGTTTAAAACAGACATCATTTGAACTTAAGCTTACAATTTCTGCGTAGCTTCCTCGAAGCATTTGACAGCTTCTTCGACTTCGGTGCAAACGAGATGCCGCTTGCCTTTTCCCATTAATTTTGAGACTTCCACGCTAAAATATATAAAATGATACAACAGATTAGATAAGGGAACTCTTTACAAACACAATGAAAATTACAGTATTAAAAGTTGCGGCGAATAAGCGATTTACCTAAAAGAAGAATCCACGGTAGCCATGATGAAACGATCGAACATGCAACAAGATTTCGCGCTACTTATTCCCGCGAAATGACGTCACGAGCACGTGATCCACGGCGGAATTCATTCGGCACTAGTCTTATCCCGGGTTTCTTGTTAGAGATGCACCATTAGAAATGTGAAGGGGGGGGGGGGGGGGGGGGAGGGGTAGGACTTTCTGGAGAGGCATGTTATTTTTTTGACAACCAGCAGGAGTGCAAGATTTTTTTTTCAACCTTCAAACCCTAGCCTGCGAATACAGCCGCCTCTCATCGCTCCCGGCCGTTAGAAGCGGCTGTATTCGCAGGCTATTCAAACCCTTGCACGATTTTTTTTTCAAAATGACTATGCCCTTTTTGGTCTTGTTCTACTAGGACCATTTAAACCGCGCAAATGTTTTTTTGTTGTAGTGTCCCAACAGAACACGTTTGTATTAACTATATTTATTTCATAACAACTGAGATTTTCTATTGAAATTTGGCGTATGAAAACCCTGTTCAGGGTTCGCAGCCAATCAAAAATAGCATTTCGTCCAGTCACAAATGTTACCAGAAACCCATAAATGGGTTTCTGATGTTACGTAATGCAATAGGACACCTAACATGTGCACTGTTAGACATGGACTTTGCCACAGTACAGGCCCGTAGCAAGCAATAAATTAGTGGGGGGGGCCCGAGCGAGTGGTGCAGGAATCCCAACCAGACATCCACCCCCCCCCCCCCCCCCCCCCTTTACCTCCCACCGCCGCTTCATAATTAGAATAGCCACTTAAACTGTTTGGGCGGACCTCGAGACCAAGGACAACTTTCCTGCAATATCATTTGCCATTTGGCAAAAGTGCACCTTTCTGAACGCCTCACAGGATTGGCTAAGAAAACAATGGAACAAACAACAAACCAATGGACCCTAGCCCTAAAAACAATAGAGGTGCACCTCATCCAGATCCAATGAAATCAGAGTTTCCCAAGAGGTGCACTACTACTCAAAGACCTGTTCTCTGTTATCCTTGCCTATCACAAACTGGTTAGCAGCGCTGATAGAGTCTGTCCTGTCCTTGTGCACATGAAGTAGTATTGATTGTAAATAAGTTCTAACAACAAGGAGTTTTAATTAAAATGTCCAGAATTTCTGGGGGGGGCCGGGCCCCCCAGGCCCCTCCCCCTGCTACGGGCCTGCAGTATGTTGTAATCTCTCTCGCTTGCTGGATCTCGCTCGTAAAGCCTCGCTAGTTCGATTTCTGATACGAACCAACTGGTGCGTAAATACCGTACGCCCGCACTGCCCATGAAGTAATCTATATGTTCAAACGTCCCAAGCGAGTTCAGTGGCAATTGAAACAACTATAAAGTTAAACAATTATCACCACAGTCTCTTAATTTAATACTACGGCAGCTATAGAGATCAAGGGCATCAGAGTTGGTTGAAATTGAAATCTCTATTCAGCCAGTAGAAATTGTTTTTTTATAAAATGAGATGCCTGAAATGCAGTTTGCAGACTGTCCAACCTTTTAGGCATGAAAAATTGGGATGAAGTAGAATTGAGATGGAGTGGCCGAGCGCCGAAGGCGCGAGCCGCTGGGGGGTCTGGGGGCATGCCCCCCCGGAAAATTTTGAAATCTTGATGCTCTGAAAGTCCATTTCTAGTGTTCTGAGACGACAATTTCTGTCAAAAATAATATATTTTCATAGTCACATTGGTTATCCATGCAGGATATTTTTTTCTGGTTTCGTTGCAATGCAGGATTTTTCTTTTCTTAAATTTTTGTTTTGCAGAATTTTTTTTTTGTTTTTGGACTCCCCCCCCCCCCCCCCCCCCTTCACATTTCTAATGGTGAATCCCTTAGCTCCGTTTGGGTCGTTTTTCTCATTATTTACTAAATAAGACTTGCTGATATGATATCCTAAATTATTATTTCAAATGAGTTCCCGTAATTTAAATAATTTAAACACTTCCCACAAGGAATGGAGAGCATGCGCAATATGACTTTTTGCAGGTCGACCGCTGTTGAAACGAACCGTTTTGCGAATATTGCGTATATTGCGTATTTTACAAATTGACATTTGGGGATATTGCGTATATTGCGTATTTTACAAATTGTCTTGGGTGTATATTGCGTATTCAGTTTCGTTTCCGTCCGGTTCAATACCATAACCAAAATGGCTAGTGAAAGACAAAATCTACCAGCCAAAAACTGAATTTTTGCTAGACTATGTCTACTTGGCTACGGTTAGTCTCGAGCCCTGTTAATTTTACAACATTTACCTCTCACAGCTTTCATATTTTGTTTCTAACCGCTCAGATGAAAGGTCTGAAAGGTTGCCTGAGTATTTTTCAACTTTAAGGTCGGTATTTACATAAAAGTCTCGCATGAGGAAAACTCGGAAGTTAATCACCAAGATTCATCATTATTTTAAACATTTGCTTCGATTCTTATCCACAGAACCGCATTTATAGGACAATTCTACATTTCGCATTTTTCACCTTATACATCTTAGCAGTAGTCACATGCGCCTGTTGGGTGACTATTTTTAGTTTTACGTTTAGTAAAAAGAATATTCACCCGCGACTTGTTTCTTTTACTTCAAATGTATAAAAGTTTGGCCAACCAAACTCTAAAGTGATTGCGGAGCCTGTACACTTAGCCTCTAACATGCCCGTAGCAGGGGGGATGGATTTCTTTCTCTGGACAATAGCTGCGGTTGCCGCGGCTATAGGTATTTCGAATTTACCTTGGTAAAAGTTGAAACGTGTAACCGCTGCTGATGTCTGGAACCTGGAGCCCTGAAAAAGCTCCGCTTTTTTGGCTTTGGGGCCCTGGAGCCCCGCTTTTTTGGGCCCGGACTGGCGGGGCCCTGGCACTCTAAACCCCTTTGGGGGCCTGATCCTCTTTTTAACTGGGTCGTTTGTTAGCGCGTTGAAATTTCAATGTTAAATTTTGACCATTTTGTCTTTCCTATAAACGCGATCAGATTATAATTGATTCCCAATCATAATCGGAGTTTTTCAGAGACAATGCAAGCCATTCTAATCCTGGCCAAAATAATTTTTTATTTATTTATTTATTTTATTTTATTTTTTTTGTTCATATTTATATTCACAGTGATGGGAAACCTTTGTGAATTATAGTACTAGACGACTACTTCTGACAAGTTAGTCTGATAGCAAAAATCCAACTATTTAGATTTTCCAAAATTAGGCCATTTTGTTATACATTTTAATGAGATGTTTTCCGGTAAAACGTAATTCAACGTACGTGATAGAGACAGTTGCGAATTAGGTTTATGAACTTAATGACATCAGTGACATCAATGAGCACTCGATGGGTAATCATTTCATTCAGTACTCATTGACTATTACCGATTATTGATGAGTAATCGATGATTAATCGACGGCCACAAAATTTTTAGCCAACGATTAATCATTGATGTCATCGCGTGGCTGCAAATGACATTATGTTGCCTAGTGTTATGATCGAATATGAAGAAAGGAAAAAAACAAATCGAACGTGACATGAATGATTTCAACTTTATTGGTTAAAGACAACTACATTATTGTCATTATCAGTCTAAAACAGTGGCCCAAGTCGCTGGTCCTTCTCTCGGCCATTTGTCATTAAACCGAGCCTTGACTGTTCAGTCTCGCCTGCTTTTATAACACCCTTTTTTCTTGCTTTACAGTTAGCCTTTGCTTTATAATATTATCACAAGCCTTCTGGTATTCAATTGTAGAACAAGGATTTAACATCATTTTCACTCAACATAACAGTCTTTCTGGAAAATATTGGTACAAGAGGGAGGGAAACTCGTAATAGTTGTGTTGGATAATAGAAAATGATAAATCATTGAGTAATTAGTGGATCAATAAGTAATCAATGACACCAATGACTAATCAATGGCATCGATGAGTAATCGATGACATCGATTGGGGTTGGGAACCGTGAAAATGTTAGGGACTGAAAAATGTTCTCGGCTCTTCGGGCTTTATATTTTTCCAAGATAAAGGAGATGAAGTTGCGGCTCCCCACTAGATCCGCCACGAATTATTTCTTAGTCACTAGATTACCTAGGCTCGATTTCCGCCGCTCTCTCACAGCGGCTGGTAATCGAACCTATAGACTAGCAGTAATCACAGATTATGGTGACGCGATCGAAGGAATTTCCGGCGGAAATGAGCCCCTGAAAAAAAACCAATAGGGGCGGCCATTTGGAAGAATCTCACATTTTACTGCACATAAACCACAGGACAACCAACACGTAATTAGGATTGCGTTCTTCGAACGCGATTACCCTTCAGGAGCACAATTTCAGTCTGGTTAGCTCTGGCTTCAAGAAGAAGGTACACACTCTAAGGTACAATTCATTTTATTGGCAAAATTTAATAAACAATACATTTTAGATCTACACGTTTACAGCCACACGCGCCTATGCGCATTTCCCTTTCGTAAACGGTCGACACTTAGAAAAATTCTCACCAATTTTAGAATTATTTTTTCTATCAGAAAAAGAAGAATGGAATATAATTACCTGGAATCGAACCAGGAACCTTAGCATGCTAACATCTCTCTTTTACCACTAGACCACTGGGTTGATCCGGCAAACCCAAGAAAAATTTAATTATAAAACGTATATATCAATAACGGGTCACCCTAACCCTAAATCTTACCTAACCGTGAATCTAGCTTAGATCTAATAATCGCTTAACCTAGGCCCAATTTGATCTAATAACGATAGCCTATTTTCGTCCTAATCCAGGCATAAACTAGAGAGAAATAGCATCGACCATTACAAAAGGCTTGGTTACTAATGAATGCTAATGATGGCATCGACCGTTTACGAAAAGGAAATCAGCGGCGCCGATGGGTTTGTTCCAGAAGCATAATGATCTTATTAAGTACCAGCAGAAACCCATAAGTGGGTTGAAACGTGTAACGCGCATTCACAGCTTCTGAATATTCAATTTTTGCTTAGTACCATATTTGGAAACCCCTCGGTCCCTCGAGATTGGAAGCAAGTTGTTCTAGCAAATTGATTGGTTAATATTTTTATCTTGATTTTCCAAATATGGCTGTAACAACTTCTTAGCAAATTGAATAATCGGGAGCAAGAGAAAATAATGTCCAATTATCATCTCTTGTCGGGAGCTTGTTTTGAAGCGTACAAGAGACAGTTGCACGTTTCAATCCACTTATGGGTTTTTGGCACCAGACATAACTAATAATTGATGATCAAAAAAATTGAATTAGTGATGATATAGAGATGAGTGGAAACAAAAATAAACGCAGCACAATAGTGTGTGATTAATTCAATCTGCAGTGGAATAAAATCGAGGATTTAGTCGATTCATGACTGAACTATTTAAGGCCTACTGATTAATCTCAAAACTTATTCATTGATTACAGCTAAAATCAAGATTGGTTTTTGTTTTACTTCTGATTGGTCAAGAAAGTGGCGCAAGATTTTTTAGCCAATCACAAAGCGCAAATGCAAACCCAAAGCAATCGTGAAATTATTTTCGACACTCATCAATTGAAAACCGCGCTCTAATACTTTGGTTAGAGCATGTAAACCAATTTGTCTGTAAGAGATGAGATCTAATTAAGGCTATAAGTTGAATCGGGAAAACTCGAATCGCGAAGGGAAACGCAAAACTGGTATAAAAAACATTCCTTGGTTGTTGTGACTCTCTATGCAACTCTGTCTTATGGGACAAGGAGTGTAAAAATGCACTTGTCTATGGGAAGTTCGAGTACGCAGGGGTTTGAGTTATCAAGATTGCACTTTTATCTAACAAACGTACTGATTATTTGATTCGTTTTAAGCAAAGCATGAAAATGCGCCTCGTTAAATTAAGGTGCCTCATCTAATACAAATCCTTGTATCTCGAAAATTGAGAACCACAACTTTATACAGATTTTGAAATTTGGACACACTAAAATGGTCATGCTTTTGTGATGCTTGTTAATTTAACTTCACTTATCTAGCTATCTGGAAAAAGCTGGCCAAATCAATTTGCATCCTTGAATTATTTAATAGCAACTGGATTTTACCTTACTTCGCAGCATGTGTATAAAAATGCTTTTTTTAAAAATCATGTAAAAATTCAGACAAGTGGTTTTGATATTAAAAAAACTTAAGTTATAATTGTTTTCTCATTTATTTTTCGTTTCAGCTTTAATTCTATATTATAATGCATTATCATGAAAAAAAAAAAAACGCCAAACGCTTCCAGAATTTTCGAATACAAAAAAAACAAAAAATAATGAAGTAAAATTCTGATTTGATAACAATCAACACTTAACGACTGGTTCCGAGGGAAACAGTGAATTTTGTTTCCCGAGAATCTCGATGTTTGAAATTTAGACACACCAAAATGGTCATGCTTTTGTGATGCTTGTTAATTTAACTTCACTTATCTAGCTATCTGGAAAAAGCTGGCCAAATCAATTTGCATCCTTGAATTATTTAATAGCAACAGGATTTTACTTTACTTCGCAGCATGTGTATATAAATAAAAATGCTTTTTTAAAAATCATATAAAAATTTGGACAAATGGTTTTGATATAAAAATTTGGACAAATAAAAAAATATAAAAATTTGGACAAATGGTTTTGATATAAAAAACTTAAGTCATAATTGTAAAAAAATATTGTTTTCTCATTTTATTTTTCGTTTCAGCTTTAATTCTATATTATAATGCATTATTAAAAAAAAAAAAAAAACGCCAAACGCTTCCAGAATTTTCGAATACAAAAAAACAAAAAATAATGAAGTAAAATTCTGATTTGATAACAATCAACACTTAACGACTGGTTCCGAGGGAAACAGTGAATTTTGTTTCCCGAGAATCTCGATGTTTGAAATTTAGACACACCAAAATGGTCATGCTTTTGTGATGCTTGTTAATTTAACTTCACTTATCTAGCTATCTGGAAAAAGCTGGCCAAATCAATTTGCATCCTTGAATTATTTAATAGCAACAGGATTTTACTTTACTTCGCAGCATGTATATATAAATAAAAATGCTTTTTTAAAAATCATATAAAAATTTAGACAAGTGGTTTTGATAAAAAAACTTAAGTTATAATTGTAAAAAAATATTGTTTTATCATTTTATTTTTCGTTTCAGCTTAAATTCTATATTATAATGCATTATTATGAAAAAAAAAACGCCAAACGCTTCCAGAATTTTCGAATGCAAAAAACAAAAACAAAAAAATGAAGTAAAATTCTGATCTGATAATAATCAACACTTAATGACTGGTTCCGAGGGAAACAGTGAATTTGTTAGATGTCATGTGACCATGAATCAACCAATCAACGCGCGCGTTGTATTGAGAAAAACCCCAGCTATATAATAAAGTGACCTTATTTCATAGCCAAACAACAGTTTTTATCCCTCCGAAAACAAGAGGCATAAAATTTCCGATGTTACAAAAGTTTGAGGGGACATTTTACTTAAAGTGCACATGAAGTTAAAGTTTTGCACGTTTATTTCAATTTCAATCGTTTTTCTCTTTTGCGCGAAGAGGTCCACTATTTTTAGCAGTTTGAAAACTAACGCCGGGGCCTGAAATTTGCGACATTTTCAGCGCGGTATTCGGTATTATTTGTGATGTCATTCGTGTGTTCGATCACAACAAAACATAACGGAGAAGGGGACGAACCCGGGGCTAAAATACGCGTTGCTGTCAGCCATATTTAATCGAAAGAATCCTTCCACAAGTTGCCAAAACTCCACTGTAAAACGAGTGACGTGATCAGTTGTAAACACACTTATGACGTCACTAGAACTCAGGTCCTTGTCTAATACGCCCAACTTGCGTCGCTTGTTAAGTAATGCTCCACATAAGAACAATAGTAAACTTCATTGTTCTTGCAGATAATTAGATGCATGACAAATTTAATAAGTGTCACAAAGTGTCCTCTTGCTCTTCTACTCAACTTCAACATCACTTGTTTTCAACAATTCAGACAATAAACGTCACGAGGTGTTCCCTTAAATTCTGCTCTTTAAGTAAAGATAAACAGGTGCGTTTACCCTAACCTAAAAACAACACTAACACTAATGCTTACCTTACATTTCAAAAAAGATAGTCAGTAACACTTAGACTAAGGCCCCGTCCACACGTATCCGGATATTTTTGAATCCGCAACTTTTTTGTTGCGGATTGGCCTTCCGTCCACACGTATCCGGCGAATTCGGGCAAAAACGATTCGAATACGCTGCGTGTGGACGCGAATATTTTCCAATCCGTAACAAAAAAGTTGCGTTTTCAAAAATATCCGGATACGTGTGGACGAGGCCTAAATGGGACACTTCGTGTTGGATATCAAAATTTGTCATGCATCTAATTATCTGCAACCCTGGACATAAGCGGCGGCATTGGCTCTTTCCCACATAGAATATCTTTGGTTTCAAGAATAGAGGAGGGGCTGATGGTTCATAATTATATTTGTGTCAATTAAATTTTAGGCAATGTTCGTGCTTAACCAATCAGAATAGCAGAAGACAATAGCTAATAATTTTGCTTCTTTGATGAAGTTCCCCAAATACAATATCTTTTAAAACTTGCATGTTGTGCAATTGGGTGTGAAATTACTTGAAACCTTAAAGAAATGCACTTTGAACCTTAATTTTTTAGCAGTTTTTAAGTCTAGGCCAATGAAATCACTAGTTGTAACAATGAAAAAAGTTGACATTCCATCGTGCATTGCCGTTCAGCTCTATCCTTCTCATGCGGATCATTACTTAAAATATGTCTCCGCCACTTCAAGTGACTTATTTTCCCATCAAAACACCTATTTTCAGATTACCGAAAAAAAAAAAATGGTAGTGAAATTTAACTTCATGTGCACTTTAAGGAAACTCTAGTTTTTAACCTAATTTATTACGAACTTTTAAGACGACTAAGCTCTTCCGAACAGCCTTCCACTATACAGAAATGATTCGTTGGGTTCCCTGTCTACAAACTAACAATAAAAACATCTACTGTCTGAGATATGACAATTCTTAAGTCAATCACTTTTTGTAGATAGTCAGACCCATGATGGCTTCTATGACGCTACAGAACTCTCTCATGTCTTTGAAGTTGTTCCATTCAAAGTTATAAGCTTTCTTTGGAGTCACCACAGAGGTAACAAGCGTGAGATTGATGGTACTTCTTTGTTCTGTGGTTTCTTGCATCTTTGAGGCGATCTTAATTGCGCTAGGTTCATGATTTCCTGGAAGGATATTTCTTAATCCTGAGGAAGGTTAAGTAGTTCAGAACTTTTAGTTACTAGTAACCCTTAGATTCCCTTAGTGATTAACAGACATTTTCTTCTTAATACCAGCAAACACGAAGGGACAAATAAGTGATCAATTTCCTCATCTGAACCAAGGATAATTGCCCAAAAAATCTTGTTGCAGGGCCAAATTTGTCTCAGTCTGTAACTGATAGTAGAGCTATCTAAAAAGTTCATTATTTTGTTATTTTTATGATAATAATTATTCAATAGCCGTGCTTGTTAAATGCAAACGAACTACTTAACAAAGAGAGGGCCTACTAGCTTGCGAGCGCATTGGCCTCTTCCAGCTTTTGTTTCACCCACTAACAATCAGGCAAGGCATCTGTGCTCGCAGGCTAGGAGCCTACAATCAGATTTATCAAATGAAACGTCTGGTAATATTACTAAAGCCTGGTTTTCATTATGCCAGGAAAATCACAGACGATCGGGGATTCCACCGTTTCCCGGTGGTCCTTCCCAGATTTTGCCGACTTATGAAAATACGAAATTATAGACATCCCTGATCATCTGGGAGGGTCGGGGATAAATCGGGAGCGTTTCTATTTCTCCGACGCGTTCCAGCTGATGATCATTCCTGACTTATGAAAACATAAATTTCGAATGTCTGGGACGTCGGCGATATGTTTAGTTCGTTATCGAGCTTCTAACTGTTGATTATTTATTTATAACTGGCAAAAACATCGGTATGGCGGACTTTGGCCACGGTACATTTTATCATCGTCGATTTTAACGACACTTTTATCCAATATCGGGAACATCTGGGACGGTTGAGAAACAACGTAATCGATCATCTGGGACTTTTCGACATTTGAAAACCAGGCTTTACAAAATACCTTTGATGGATATCTTCTTTTCTTTGCTCTTGCGGTTTGTGTTTTCTGACCGTCGTGGGGTAGTTTGGAATGTCAGTGTCTGGTTTGTGACATTCAGGAACATGGTTCCCATTTGGGAAGGTTTGCTCACTGTAAAGCAGGAACACAAGTAATGAAATATCTTCATGACAAACAGCAGCTGATCATTATTATTATACAGCGCTTTAAACGTAATGCTATATTTTACAGCTTTCAAAAGAATAAAACATTGAATGTGCGAAGCCCCGAGCCTCCCACCACTTTAAGATGTACATACATGTATATGCCACTTGTAACAGGACAGCAGATGGAAGAGGATGGCAAAATCCCGTGCTGTTCTCTTGTCATCATAATGGTCACACAGGATTTTGCCGTTTGTCCCTTGCAGCAACACGTCTATATGATAAAATATTTCGTGCTGACAAGTGCTTTGTTTATTCAACTAGCTACAGGTTCATATGATTCAGCGTTAACCCTTTAAGCCCTAAGATCTGATCAGCATCAAATTTCTCCTTGTAATATCAATGCCTTATCAATCAAAAAGGTCATAAGAATTACGGACATGATCACACAAGATGAATTCTCTTGAAATGTAAACAATTTCTCCCCAATATTTCTATAGGAAATGTATAGGGACAAGAAATGAGAATTTAAATTTTGATATTAAGCGACCACCTTGGGTGGTTCACCTGTAAATATGTTGAAAATGGCAAACTTACCTTTCCTTGAATAAAGTAGAACATTGACTCCAGCCTCAAATTTGTGAATAGCCCGTCGTTCTTTGAAGGTAGTGGGCAATCTTGGAAGACTAGGACATAAAGTCCTATATCTTATACCAACAGCTGTGGACAGAATACCACCAACAACTGCACCATCTTCTGGATCACTGAGGGCAAGGTGATCTCCTGGGCAGATGTAAACGTCAATGTTGCCTAAACGATACAGAACGTTAAGTATTAAATTGATTGAGTGTTACCAAAACTAAAGTTTGATGTTGATAACCCTTACCAAAACAGATGTACCAAAACATTTAATGAACCAATCAGAACTAGAAGCAATACGCGTAACCGGCGCCAAGCGCGGGAAAACGCGTTTGAGTAACTTACGATTGGTTTTGGTTTCACTTGTGATTAGTCGAGAAAGTGGCACGACATTTTTAAGCCGATAACAAAGCATTGTAAACCGCTCTATTTGTATCATTATACAATTTCATACAGGAAATAGTGACCAACATGCTGATTTGCTCTTAATTTGTTCTGATTAAAATTAGTTTTAGGCTAAAATCTGACTGCAAAATCATGTAATGGTGCAAAACTGTATGGACGGATGCTGATTTAAATAAAACTCTATGGCCTTTCCTGGGCGTATTTAAAACACGAAATGGCGACATGGTGTTCACTTTATAAGTGGTATGAATGGGCTTCTTGGAGTCTTACTTCGTGAACCACACAGATGACGTAAAACAATAGGAAACATTGTTTTCGCTCATTGTTTTTGGGTAAAAGAATTGTGATGAAGCATTGTTTCCTTTTGTTTTACGTCATTTTTGTCCTCTACACGAAGTAAGAGCCGTTCCTTGTGAACATGAGAATCGACTATGATGTTAACCGTACAAATTAAAATGATTTTGCTGCGTGGCACTCACGGTTAATGATAATATTGAAATTTAAATTTCAATATTATGATGTTAACCGTGTCTATTTTGTTTGTGTAAGAACAATTTCATGTTTAGCTTCGATAAACAAAACCATTCTGAAATTTTTATTTGTTCCTAAGCTAAGAGTAATGTATGGCCGCAATAATATTGATCTCCTCGCCATGCACTGACAAATCAGGATATTTTGCTCAATCTCGTCCAAGAATTGTTAACTAGCAGTAATCACATATTATGGAGACGCGTTCGAAGGTATTTCCGGCGGAAATGAGCCCCTGAAAAAAACCAATAGGGGCGGCCATTTGGAAGACCGTCTACCAAAAAATCTCAAATTTTACTGCACATAAACCACAGGACAACCAAAACGAAATTAGGATTGCGTTCTTCGAACGCGATTATTCTAATAAACAATAATTAGGAACTAACCATCCACCATCAGAGACCAAGAAGCATCTGAATCCTCTTGAAGCGGTCGTGTAGGTGTGTATCTTTGGTCAGCACTCTTCAAATAGGTGAGGGGACCTTTAAAACGAACCTTTAAATGTGGAACAGAGTACAAAGTCGAGAAAGATGTAAAACTTCATCATGTCATGAGCGTTGATACAGAAATAATCTAGTCCCCGAAATCAGGAATCAAACCTATGACCTTCCGCGCAACAGTCGGATGCTCAGACCACTGAACTACGAGGGACTCGTGACCGTTTGGTGGAAGCTTAAGGTCATCGGTTCGATTCCTGTCGGGGAGCAAGCTTACCGAGCTGAACATTTATCACATTATCTTTCTTTCTTTTATCAAGTACAAAGTTATTTTTTAAACACAGAGCGAGCCAATTTAAAATAAGGAAACGAAACATTTCCTTTGAAGGGCTGTGTTGAATCTTTTTTTTATCAGTATTTGCAGATGGTCTTTAATTTATCCGAACAACTGAGTAATTAATGTATAATAAAACAAATTAAATGTTTAATATTTTGATAATATAGAGGGCAAAATTACTGAATGCTGATTGGCTGACGAAAAGGGTATTTTTTTCTTAATTGAGGGCAAAATTACTCGCTCCTGATTGGTCGAGAATCAAAATTTCTCACTTGTGATTGGTTGAGCGCGTCGTTCTCGTTGCATTCAGTTGGCTTGGCGGGATTTTGACGAAAATTTACAAACGGAACGCTCGCATGTTTCGCCGGAGATTTTGTTATAAAAAAGGAATGAAATCGGAAGATACCCAAGAAAGGAATTCTACAGGTGAATTGCAGCATTTTACGACAAACAGGAAGCGATTATTTGTGTCAAATCTTGGATTAACTAGGCGCCTGCAGGCCAGTTTGCGACTTGAAGACCTCGAAGAAATTCATTCATGGCGACAAAAGGGTTTAAAGTTCCATCACTCCATTGAAAAAATGCGCATTTCTGCGGACCGAAAGAAAAGAACTTTAACAGATTTTGCTGAAAGGGAAAATATACGTTTAACTGGAGAAAGAATAAGGCTAAAAGAAGTGAAAGAAAGCAATTAAATCGCCAAACGTGCAAGCAAGTTTGAACTCTCGCCATACACCTTATTCCAAAATGGTGGCCAATTTATTATTCTTTTTATGTACGTTAATTAGCCCTTGTTGCCTCGTCAGCATATGCAAAATACAACAAAATTGTCACGCGAAAATGAGGCAAAGAGGGCTAATTGAAATGCATACAAAAGAATAATAAATTGCCCGCCATTTTAGAATAAGGTGTATTTGTTGTTGTTATCAAAGCGGCAAAAACTTCAAAACACAGGTACGCCTAAATAAAACTTGCTTTGTTTTTGTCGTAAAATGTCCTTTTATCGATAAAAATCAGGCTATGTTCTCTAGATGTACATAACAGCCAAATGTAAGCTTATCTTTGACCGAATAGAAATTTATTTGACCACAGTGAATTGAAAAGTTTTTCTTGTCAGTTTGCGAGAGAGTATTTTCACTTCGGATAGTTACAAGTTTGAGTGCCTCTTAAAAAGTCTGAAAGATTTCCCTATAATTTTGCCCTCTACATTATAAACAAGTAATCGCATGGGCCCGAGTAAAATTAAGGATTAATATCACTTGTGTTTTCAGAAGCTGTAGAAATTGCGACTGAAAACACGCGTGATATTAATCCTTAACTTTACTCGGGCCCATGCGATTACCTATACTAATTCGTGTTGTCAAATTTTAACGAAAACGAAAAATTTTTCTTCGCCCGATTATACCTAACCCTATCCCTAGATCTAACCTAATCGCGAATCTAGCTTAGGTCTAAAAATCGCTTTACCTAAACCCAGTTTTACCTAATAATGATAGCCTACTTTCGTCCCAATCCAGGCATAAACTATAGAGAAATGGCATCAACCATTACAAAAGGCTTGGTTACTAGTGAATGCTAATGATGGCATCGATCGTTAAAAATGGCATCGCTTGTTTACGAAAGGGAAATACGCGTAGCCGACACTTGATATCACGTAGCTTTTTAATAAACTGACCAAAGGTCACTCCTACCAAAGTACAAACACTTGAGAACACAAAATGTGACCGAGAAACACTACTCATTTTATACCTCGTTGGCGTATATAACGCCACAAGTAAAAAAAATCAAAATCCAAAAGTGTGCGCTGTATTTGAATTTAGCCTATACCACGTGACCAAAACGAATCAATCAAAGTGCGCGTTATGTCCAACGAAACTGCAGCTATGTATGAACTAACAAGTAGTTTTGTTGTTGTTGTTCTCAGAGCACGGAATTGGATAATGACGATTATATTGGATTGTGAGGTATCCAGAAATCATGAAATCTAACCTGTGGTGGTTTCCATTCCCTGTGTTTCTGGGTGGCTATCTTGTTGTCATGACGACAAGAGTTCTGAAGCAAAGTAAGGTCATAAAGAGGAATGTTTTCAGCAGAAGCTTTCTGTTGAAGTAATGCCATGGTATTTCCCAGCGTCTCCCGTTCTCTCAGTACTTTGTACTCGTTGGTTGTCATTTTAAGGTTGGTAACTGCCAGTTTGGAAAGCACCTGCTCAAATGTTGCCTGAAAGAACAAAGCAGATATTCAGTATCTGTAATGAGGGGAAGTATCATAGTGATTCTGACCTTACCAAGCTACAATACACTGTACATTTATTTATTTACAAAGTAATACTAAAACATTAAGAGAACAAAATCAACCAAATCTAGAAAGAGGAACAAATTATGGTTTGTTTTAGCCCATTTTGGAGACGAAAATGTGGGAGCTTGAAAAAAGTTTAAAAAAAGATTAAGACACTCATCGACAGTTTTCGCACATTTTGCGGTAATTTAACACAAAACTGGACAATTGTTTTTCGGTTTTTGTTAATACAAAATAATTTGTTGGTTTTCAAATCCCGTGACACTTCCCCTTTTAGGGACTGTTTAAATGTTTCTTCCATTAGGATTGAAACTCATTCCAAAGTTCCATTAGCTGTTTTAAGTGTTTTGTTGTTTACATATTTTCTTGGTGTAAATAAATTCATTCTAAAACGATTTCAGTCTTCCTTAAACGAACTATTAGGGTGTGTGTAAACAAAGGGAGCACCATGGTGATTATTGGACATTACAATACGATCGGTCTCGTCGGGAAGAGAAGTGTCCCCTAAATGGAGGTGGCCCTTTAATAGAGGTGATAATTACAAAGATTGTATGAGTGTTATGCCGGTCGGAAATAGGAGAAGTGTCCCCTTAATAGAGGTGTTCCTTTAATAGAGGTGATCATTACAAAGATTGTATGAGTGTTTTGCCGGTCGGAAACAGGAGAAGTGTCCCCTTAATAGAGGTGTTCCTTTAATAGGGGTGACAATTACAAAGATTGTATGAGTGTTTTGCCGATCGGAAACAGGAAAAGTGTCGGGGGTGTCTCCAGTATAACAGCTCTAGCGTCTTAAGATTACACTTAATATACCTAAACCCAGATATCAAATTAAAGCTTATAGAGCTGGCTATCTAAATATGGAAACTATTTGGTAATAAAATGAAATGTCGAATTTTTTACGACGTCTAAATTCGAACGTCCGAATCAGCTTTAAAACGCCATAACTCAAAGCGATTATTGTATTTTGCTAATTTGATTTGTTCTCGGGTTTCCGGACACGAAGCGCTACAAAAACGTGTCGGTGATTTCCCATATTCAATTGCAGTGAAAAGTTACAGAATATTTTCGAAAAAGGGAGAAAAAAAATTGGAATCATCGCACGGAAATGGCTCTTGACGAAAAAGTTTTCGGAATTAAGAAATTCGCCGACACGTTTTTGTTGATTATATGTTAGCCTAGCTTCTGTCCAAATTTGAGGAAAATTGAACAAATTCCCTTTGAGATGTAGCTTTTTAAAGTGTCCCCAACAAGCGAAAAATTAACTTTGAGAAAACAGTGCTTAAAGAATCATATCGCTTCATAAACAAACTCCGCCCACAAAAGTTATACCGTCATTTCTCCATCAATTTTCACTATTTTTCGATAATGTTTTTTTTTTGGATGAAAGTTCATTCTGTAAACTTTATTTTGACGCCAAAAAAAAAAATGTCAATAAATTTTCGATTTAAAGGTACACGGTAACCTTAATAGAGGTGATAATTACAAAGATGGTATGAGTGTTTTGCCGGTCGGAAACAGGAGAAGTGTCCCCTTAATAGAGGTGTCCCTTTAATAGAGGTGATAATTACAAAGATTATATGAGTGTTTTACCGGCCGGGACCAGGGGAAGTGTCCCCTTAATAGAGGTGTCCCTTTAATAGAGGTGATAATTACAAAGATTATATTCCACATGGCTTGGTTTCCTTTGTTCTCGTAGGGGATTATCTTGAGTAATCCCCGCTAATTATCAACTGTCTGAAAAGCTGGTGGCGGCTTTTGATTGTTACAGGGGAGTGCGGGGCTGAAACAATAGCAAAACAATGGAATATATTCACCTCAACATATTCCCCCGACATATTCCCCTGACATATTCCCTTGACATATTCCCCTCTCAACACCCAAAGTTGCAAACAAAAATAACAGCAAAGCAAGAAAAATTTGTCACCAACTTTAAGGATTCTTAAATTTTGAACACAACCGAGCAATTTGTTAAATTGAACACAGACGATGATTGTTCCGAAATACTGGATTACTGGATTCTACTTACTGCTGCGATATCTTGACATTGCTTGGCATCTTCGAACACTCACCTCAGTCACTTCTGCAACGCTAAACTGCGCGTTATCATAAGCACCTCGAGGTTGTTCAGTCGCGAGCTCCTCGTCTAGCTTACTGCTTACATTTAACGAACCACTGAAACTGTTCCGAGTAAGAAACAAGTCGTCTGCTGAGTCACTCATGTCTTCTGATCTTAGAGTAAATAAAGCTCAGACACGACGCAAAACATGTTTGTTCTGTACGAATTTACCACGTCGAAATCCCAGTGCGTACGTTCAGTATTTTTATTCTATTGTTCTCCACACATACAAAGGCATTCCGATATATGCATTGCACAAAAGCGTTTGTTTGTCATTGGGCAGTCAACCTCGCCCATGTGGAATATAAGCCGGTTATTTTTAGGCACCTCGTGGATACGTGATTTATTCACCGAGGGCGAAGCCCGAGGTGAATAAATCACGTATCCCCTCGTTGCCTAAAAATAACCCTTACTTATATGAGTGTTTTACCGGCCGGGACCAGGAGAAGTGTCCCCTTAATAGAGGTGCCCCTTTAATAGAGGCGATAATTACAAAGATTGTATGAGTGTTTTACCGGCCGGGACCAGGAGAAGTGTCCCTTTAATAGAGGTGTTCCTTTAATAGAGGTGATAATTACAAAGATTGTATGAGTGTTTTGCCGGTCAGAAACAGGAGAAGTGTCCCCTTAATGGAGGTGGCCCTTTAATAGAGGTGATAATTACAAACTTAAGATTGTATGAGTGTTTTGCCGGTCAGAAACAGGAGAAGTGTCCCCTTAATAGAGGTGTCCTTTTAATGACGGTGTCCCAAATAAGAAGTTCCACTGTAATTTGTATGTTTGTATGAAAAGAAAAGTTTAATTCAACTTGAATGGCACTTCTTACACCAATAAAGACATCTGATACAAATACACTGGCTTACTTCAAATAGGCCGTCCATAAGTTTGTCCAACTTTGTACCACTAAACAGCAACTCCAACCTAGCCGCACCAGTTCTGTTTGGCAGATACCATGGAAACGTGTCTATCATTGCCATAAATGCTACATCTTCACACTGTTCAGTAAGAATGCTTGCTATTTCATATGCCACAAGACCACCAAAGGACTGGCCTGCTAAATAATAGGGTCCACGTCTCTGGACCTCTTTGATCATCCTGGTATAGCTTTGAGCTATCTTCCGCACGCTTCGGTTTTCTGCTTTCATGGTAGGCTCTGTGTATCCAATGCCATAAAATGCAACAAGTGACTAAAGAAAAATCAGGAAAGCCAGAGTTAAAACGATAAAAGATTGTACGGTTACAAGATCTCATGCCATCCCTCTTTTTGTCGCTTCCAACATCTTACCTGTTAATATGCTCGACTTTGAAACGGTCTCAACCATAATGCATGATGTTTCTACTCATTCTACACCTAAAAATATTCGTGAACTCTTCATACATTCATCTGACATTCATGCTTACAACACGCGTTTCTCGTGTGCAGATAATCTTTTTGTACAGAAATCCAGATTGCATATAAAACTTAAGTTTTTTCCTGCTTTTGGTACGAGATTATGGAATTGTCTACACCCCGATTGGCGTAAGCTCACGAAAAGAGCATTTAAAAGAAAAATTCATAAGTTGCTTCTAACTGTACTCGAAATTGAGGACTATTATGTTGATGCCCATTCTCTAATACTGATTTTAAACACAAGTAATTATTATACACTATAGCTTTCAAACCTACATTTAGCCGTTTATTTACTTTATACCTCTTAATTTGCTTTACTTTTTTACCTTTGTGCTTGATTAATTATTAATGTGTATGTTTATTTATTTAGTAGCTGTTTTTTAAATCACTTTATGTTTGGTAAATATGACTGTAATTAGTACAACCCGCCTAGATTAGCTATGCTATAAGCGGGTTTGTAGATATTTAAATTTTCTTTCTTTAAATTTAGATCAATTAATTAATGTAATAGTGTTGAAAACCAATAATAAACCAATAATGAATAATGAATAATGAATAGCTTTTCGAGTGTTTTTCCAAGACCAACATCCCTAGTGGTTTATTGCACCAATAAACCATAGAAATGTGTAGTCTATTGCTTTAATATTAATATTAATATTAATATTAATATTAATATTAATATTAATATTAATATTAATATTAATACATGTAGTAACTACATTTCCATGAGCTTCTGTTATTAATTCATCCTTACTTGTTGTGTGAATCCATTGGAAATGGGTGCAAGATTCATGGTATACCGTCCTGCCGGATGCACACAAAATAACTTCACCTCAGCTTCTTCAGGCTTGAAAAGGGGAATGAGGTGATAAGTGGCCGTGGGTGATGCTTTGTCCATTGGATGGACAGATTCGTTGGTGGTATTTCTGCTTTGAGTGGAATCGTCAAGCAGCGGCAGCTCAGCTTTGAGTGCTGTTTCTTCACTGTGTACCACTTCCTCATTTTGCACAGGGGTATTTGTTTCATTACTGAGCCTTCCAATGATGTCATGTACCAGCCTGGCAGGAGTTGTATCAGGTTGGCAGAAATAGAATACCTGTTGACCAAACATGACAGGCCTGTTAATTAAGTTTTCCCATCCACCCCTCCTCACTTTCATGGCCATGAAAATTCATTCCCATGAATTGCACCAAATTTCTTTGCATTCATGTACGTTATTTTCAGGTGAAATTCCTTAAGGTCAAATTCGACAAGGTTTCACGATATTCAGTGTACGGTAAATGATTTATTACTCATGAGCGAAGCGGCATGAGGTAAGGTTTCGGCTCCATTTTTCTTGTTATTTTTATTTTTTGTGTCACGATTTTGCATGCAAATTTATGTACGCATATTTTACATTGTGCTCTTCCGGTTCATAGCTTTGCCATTTACACTTCCTGTTTAGTGACGGCTACTTTCACTTCCGGTAAAACAGCGTTACTGAAGCGTCACGACACCGTCTCCTACAACCCTACTTACACAACTAATGTTCACGTTAGGTATATATAAGACGTAGAAGAATCATTGGCTTCATTGTGGTACAGCCTTCATTTGCAAAACATTCAATAGTAAACAATGTGGTTTGCAGGAACGATGACTGAATGAAAGGATAAACTCTTCTCCATGTCGGACATCTTATCATGTTTATATATATATATATATATATATACATATATATATATACACTGTATCATAAAACTTTCTTTACGCATGCGCATGAGTATAGGCTGCTTGCAGCCTCTTGTTATTTTTATTTTTTGTGTCACGATTTTGCATGCAAATTTATGCACGCATATTTTAAATTGTACTCTTCCGGTTCATGGCTTTGCCATTTACACTTCCTGTTTAGTGACTTCCGGCTACTCTCACTTCCGGTAAAACAACGTTACTGAAGTGTCACGACAGCGTCTCCTACAGCCCTACTTACATAACTAATGTTCACGTTAGGTATATATAACACTCAGAAGAATCACTGGCTTCATTGTGGTACCAACTTCATTTACAAAACATTCAATAGTAACAGGAGGTAATAAGCTCCTGATAGTAAACAACGTGGTTTGCAGGAACGATGACTGAATGACAGGAGTAACTATTCTCCATGTCGGACATCTTATCATGTTTAATATATATCATAAAACGTTCTTACGCATGCGCATGAGTATAGGCTGCTAGGAGCCTCTTGTTGCAATAAAATCGGCAATTTTTGAACTAAAGGAAAAAAAGGCCAAATCGTATATATACTTAATGGGTACTTTTTCCACCTACCCCTTCAAATATTTTTGACTTGACATTGATATTTTTTGCTGCTGTTATCTCCTCTGTTTTGCTTACAGCTTCATACTGCTGTCATTTCCGCCCCTCCCGTGGCCCACTCACACCCCTTTTAGCATCTTACAAAACCCTGTTCATTGAGAACATTGGTATTGGCTTCTTACAAGGACTGTCATCAATGGGCGAAAAAATGGTCAAGGAAGAAGTAATTTTGGGAAACCAGCTTGGATTTACCAGCAAACCTGTCACCATAATACAGTTATTACAGGAGTTTGATATGTTTGTTTACAGCTTTTTTAACAGCATTGTAAAGGGTCATAGGACTTTTGGTTTTTGGTGCTAGGCTTAGATACCAAATTCCGAAATTTTTTTGAGAATTTTAGACACTGAAAAGAATTTTAGAAAATCTCGGGAATTTTAGACAATTAGTAAAATTTGGTAGAAGTTTAGAGAAATATCATTCAGCTTCCAGGTGACACTGACAATTTTACACAAGCAAAAATGTTGCAAAAGTGTTTATTTTGTGTTACCGCTGACCAACTTGAGGGCTCACCCTCACTGTAGTGTCGATACTGTACATCAAATCAGCACTTTCCCACTGAAAGTATGCTTTCCATGAATTCCATCTCTGTTGGTAGCAAATATGATTGATTCCAGTGAGCCATCTACCAGCTCTCAGGCAGAAACAAGAGGGAAATTTTAAGAATTTTCGAGAATTTTAGAAATTTCTGAAAGAATTTAAGAATTTTAAGACATTTTAAGAATTTTAGAGAATTTTAGACATTTTTAAAGAATTTAAGAGCTTTTTTGGAGAAATTCCGGAAAGAATTTTAGCCCATTTTTCAGGAATTTTGTATCTAAGCCTATTTGGTGCTCTAAAAATGAATCCCAGGGTTGTCCCTAACAGCCGGCAGCCGGCAGAATTAACCGGCTACTTCGGTCGTTTGTGCCGGCTACTTTTGTGATAAATTATTTTTTTAAAGACAAATTATTTGTTTCTTTACTGGTGCTATCCGGCTACTTAGAAATTTTTGCCAACTACTTGAAAAGTTGTGGACAACCCTGTGAATCCCACTCATTATCATTAACTACTGTATTATCATAGTTCACATGTTGTTGATGTACAGCTATTCTGTGTTATGTACCCAAAATCTTACATTTTCTTTAAAACATTAAGATCATTTACTCTTACCTCAAAGGAAATGTGAATTGCAGACTCCAGCTGCATTTTAAATGTCAGTCCTGAAAATGAGTCCATCCCATAGTTCAACAAACTTGAATTAAAGTCAAGATCAGAAGGCGCATTCCCCGTCCATGAGCACAACAGATCAGTCACATATTGATGGGCCAGTTCTGCTTGTTTTCGTTGGTCTTTTTCCATGAGTAACCTAGAAGCAACCTGCTGCTTGTCTTGAACATTGCCAATGGAGTCTTGTTCACTGCTGATGTAGGCCAAGCGGGTTGACTTTGCTAACCCAGGTGTACTGTTTTGAATAGTTTGCCAGTCAACGTCAAACAAACCAAGCTGTGCTCTTCCTGGTTCCTCAATCAGAACCTTTTCCATGTACTGTATTGCTGATAAAAATAAAAGAAACTTTTAGTTAGGTGTGCTTCAATTTTCAAAAATTTAAGGTGGTTCTGAACCCCCTTCCCACAAATTGTTTTAAACTTTGCAAAAAGCTGTATCTTAACAGGCTAATTACAATTCAATAATAATAAATCAAAGACTCCTAAGAGCCAACCGTGAAAAAGAAATGCTAATGCGTAACGCAATATTGCGGTAAGCTTATGTTTTCACACTGACACAGTTCAATATTTTTTTAAAATTAAACGTAAGGATTTTTGAAAAATGCAAAAAGAAAAATACAGTACATCACTTTCATAATGTTCAGTCCAAAGAAGAAAGAAAAAAAAAGGAGGTCCTGAGAGAGACTTGAACCTCGGGCCTTCCGGCTGTCATTCCGTGCGCTTATCCACTCGCCCATCGTGATCACCAACTTAGAATAGGATAAATTTAATTACTTCAAGGTAGATACACATCAAAATGCATGTCTCGATTGAAAAATCCTTTTAGATTGATTTTAATGTTGCATTAAAGACTCCAAATGCGAAACATCTTTAAGCTTATTGTTGTTTATATTCGTTTACAACAAATTCTTTGTTATCGATGGATTCATGCTGTTCTTGTTACGAAATGCATTCGTAACAAAGGCATTAAGTCACTAAGCTTACAGCTGATTGAAGGAGCGAGTGAGTGCTCATTTGCATATCTGTCTCTGTAACTGGTAACCCGTTCGTTACTCATGCGCATATTCAAGGGTTAAAAATCGGGGACTCTGAGCTCGTTTTTTAGTTATATGCACTTAAACTTAAACTTAAACTTAGGGGTGTCTTTAACAGGTTATACTGTTACTATAGTGACCTGTTATGTCACGACATAACTTGTTCAACAAATAGAAAGGAAAAAATCACCAAAAGTGATGAAAGCAAAGATATATTATTAACTAAAGAGACAAAATAATGGCTAAAAGAGTGAAAATTCCACAAATAATGGTTTGAAATGATTTCTTGACCACCTGCCATGAAATCAAATTTGATGAACTGTTATCCACTTCTATCCTTGCAATCCTGCACTTTACATAATGTATCTCCAAACTACTACTTTTGTTTTGCTCTATAAAACAAATTGACGTCAGGTTTTTATGCATCCGTCCTCTTATTGATGATAAAATTCGTCATAACATTGTCAAAGTGCTGTGGATCCACAGCAAACTTTGACAATGTTATGACGAGTTTTATCATCAATAAGAGGACAGACGCATAAAAAACTGACGTCAATTTGTTTTTTACAATAACAAAAACGCCAAAATCGTAAAAAAATGGATGAAATGAAGAGTGAACGCAAGGTAAACATGACAAATTGCCGAGTTCTATTCAAATTGATGCAATCACTGTCATAAGTTCTCGCTTTCTCATTGGCTAACTGATAACAATAAAGAAATTTCATTGGCTAAATTCACAGGATGACATCTTGCATAAATTAAAATTTTATGTGTCTGTACTCTTATTGATGATAAAAATTGACCAATCAGCATGCGAGAATAACTTCAGTAATTGTAAAAAGAATCTTAGTTGTATATTTGGCGGCATTTGCGATATAACATGGAAATGCTGAGCTAAGCAAAAGTTTGTTATTTTGGCGGGAGAGTGTCAAGAGTGTTCTTATTGATCAATGACATCACTTTTGTACATGAATACCTTGTGTTGCAGGTAACAAAAAGTAACCAGCCCTTGTCAGGTGCTCTGCAATTGCCTCTTCACGTTGTAATACTCCAACTCCTTTGATGGGACCCCAGTTAATAGATACGGCAGGGAGGCCAAGCACGTGCCGGCGATACTGTGCTAAACCATCCAAGAATGCATTGGCTGCTGCATACGAAGCTTGGCCTGGATTACCTAGCAGTGATGCAATCGATGAGAACAAAACAAAGAAGTCCAGGTCCATATTCAAACTCATCTCATGCAGCAAGAATGCTCCTGTGAAGAAATAATGGTACACCAAATATTCAAGATTAATTTTAACAGGTCTACAGATCATTTCATCTAAAGGTGGCTCGATAGTCCAAAAATATGATGTCTAGCTTGCAACATTCGATTTTTTGAAAATGGCAAAGTTGGATTCTTAAACACTTGAGAATCCCATTTTGAAAGAATTTCACTAAATTTGCAGCACTAAACAAGTGAACTATAAGATAACTGAACAGTGGTATATAATTTTCCCGTAGTAACGGCCCTAGCAACTATTGTTTACATTAGTTAAATGCTCATAAAACGTGCTAAATGAATGCTCCCGTGCCTATAATTGATCTAGAATCGATTGTTTTAACTTCAAGTCCACTTTTGTCAAATGTTGGAATTTGACTAAACATGTTGCAGCTGAGCACTTCTCTCTGAAAGAGTATTTTACCTAAAGCAATAAATTTTGCTACAGTCATTTTTGAATAGTTGCTCTATGCAATGAACCAACATCAGAATAATCCAAATTCTAACAATATTATCCAATAATATGTTAATAGGGTGTGGTAAGAAATGTCTTTGTCAGTTTGCACCCTTGTAAAACTAAAGAAGACTGATGTAGATTGTCACGGTTTTGGTTCATTGCACAGATCTATGTGTTCTAAACAGACTCTGAAATTTTCAGATCCAAATATTGCATAAATGGAGAGTTATTGCTGCTGGCATTTTGGTAATAAAACATGGAGTTTAGGGCGTGGCATGGTTGCCATGGAGACCATAAACCCCATAACAAATGTCAAACAATTTCTCTTGATGAGTGTAATAACTTGGCATTAAAAGAAAATTTCTTGAACTTAATGCAAAATTTTCCATATCTGGCCTATTGAGCCACCTTAATTTATCTGCAGTGGGATTGTGAACAGTATGTTACCTTTTATTTTGGGTGCTGCAACTTCCCTAAAGTTGGTGGTTGTTAGGTTTGGAATTAGTTCATCCCTCAAAACCATTGCTGTGTGTACAATCCCTGCAACACTTGGAAGTGACCTGAGTCGTTGTTCCAAGCCTTTCATACACTCTGAACTTGAAGCATCTGCTTGGTGAAGAATGATGTTGGCTCCAGTCAATTCCATTAGCTGAGAAACTTCAGATAGTTTTGACTTGGATGGTGTAGAGCGAGCAACGAGAACGATGGACTTAGCACCAGAGTCAGCCATCCACCTTGCAACTTCAAATCCAAAACCCCGGATGCCGCCCACTACCACGTATGTGCGGTCTGGTTTTAATCCCTTTTGATCGATGCCAGGCATTAGAACATTCATAGAATGGTCTGACCATTCCTCAATTTGGCTAAATGAAAGAGAAACAAATGCTGGAGATTTCATCTTGGAGTAGTCAAACATGATCTGTTGGCTTTCACCTTCAGCTTCCTGTAATTTTTGGAAGGCATTCACTGTGTTTTGTGTTATTTCTAGCAATTGATCCATAAAGCCAGCAGACTGCATCAGCTGCAGAGCAGAGGCCCACAGTTCTGAAAACGTGTCAGGACTCTGGAGAATCTCGGTAAAGCTGATCCTTTTGCATGTTATCTGTTTGCCTGTAGGAATGGTAATGGAACCTTTGACATCTTCTTTGAAAATTACAAGCTTTCCTCCTTCCTTAAGAAGCTGACAGGTTCTTTGTAGGCTCTTGGGTTTGGGTTGATGGAAATATATGGCTGCATCAATCTCAGAGGCTTGGTCAACACTTTTTTCAGACGTCAACCCATGAGCTGAGAGCATTCGAGGACAGTTGTGTTTCTTTGGTGCATCATTTAGGATGATATGACCCAAAGCTTTGGCTATTAGGATAGTAACAGTCCCAAGACCACTGTATGTCTCATCTATATAAAGGTGCAGATTTTGCTGTTCACCAAGCGTCTTTCTGATGGCATATAGAGCAACTACCATACAAACAGGGAGATTGGCTGCTTGTGGATCACTCATACCTTTAGGTTTGTGAATAACATGGTCTGCATTCACTTGAACTTGGTTGCCAACTTTGGAAATGCTTGCCATCCCACACACTTCGTCTCCAATCTGAATGCCTGCTTTTCCTGTGGTAGCTTGGCAAACGTGGCCACTGAAACCGACAACTTGGGAATCACTGAGGAGCTTGTTTATATTTCCATTAACAATCCAAATGCATGTCACATTCACTCGAATCTGTTTGGCAGAAAGACTTGGCCAGGTGTTTCTCTTAAACCAAATGTCACCTGTTTTGGGATGTAAAGTGATGTGAACTGAAGGTAAGGTATCCCTTTTGCATGGAGCAGTGGTGTGACTTGAGGATTTGTCCATCCAGGTAATGCGATTGACAAAACGTTTTCCTCCACGGAATGCAATCTCGTCCTCTTGAGAGGCAGCTTGAACCTCTTGTGCTAGTAAAACAAGGTCAGCAGGATCATCGCTCAGGTCAACAGTTGTACATCTGATGTTTGCATATTCAAGCGAAGCTGTCCTACGGAGTCCCAACACGGAGCATGCCCATGGAAAGCAGCATGTTTCTTTATCTGAAGTAACCACTTGAGAGTTTCTTGTTACTATGACTAAATGGGAGCTTTTCAGGTTGCTGCTGGTTATAGCTTGCAAGATTTGAACAGAGCTGACAAAGGAGAGCATTTGGGAGTTGTCCACTGCTTCATATGATTCTGGCAAAAGTCCTGCATCTACTGGCAGAAAGTTGACCAACTGAACATTTCTGGCTGGTGTGGCTACAGAGGAGATGGCTAGACTGATCTCCCTTTTTAAGGCCTCCTGTAAATTCTCATTTGTAAAAGGGACATCCACAATGATAACATGGGCAGCTGGAAATTTCATCTTAAGTTGATCGCAAAATATTTTGCCAATTCCTTTAGAATCATTCAAGACAATTCTCACATCTGGTTCGGGGTTTAACTGGGGTTCAATCATGAATTCCACCCATTTCATCTCATATGCCATGTTGTCAAGCTTCTGTGACCGAATAAGGGTGCTAATCTCTGTTGACTGGAAGCCTTCGACTGCAAGTAGAGTGGTTCCTTGTGAATCCATTACATTTATGTCGTAGGTTACCCAATTTCCACGCGACTGCTTCGAGACATGGCAGAATGTCCTTTGGGGAATGTTTCCATCCGAAAGCAGGAGTCTCTTGATGCGAACTGGAACGGGAAGGGTGCTGGTTTCTTTGTCATCGCTATCTTCCTCGACTGCTGCTGATGTCTGGAAGCAGGCATCCAAGAATGCAGGGTGTGCAATGTATCTGGCCATTTCAGTCTTTACCTCTTCTCTGTCAATCTCAATGATGCAAAATGCTTCTTCATTACCTCTCCATATCGACTTTATCAAGGAAAAGGAAGGGCCAAAATTGAAGCCAAATTTCTCTGTCAAGTGTCTGAACTCTGTAAGTGGCACTGTCTCCATTCGGGAGGTAATATCCTTGAAGTTGTCTGCATCATTTATGGCTTGACCTGATCTGAAGGAACCTTAATGAAAAAGATATCTAAATTCAGTACTTTACCTTCTATGCGTTGTTGTTCCCAGTACGTTGAAATGCCATGTATTCTATAGTGTCATAATGAATAAACATTGAACTACATGATTGTATAAACCAACTAAATTGAATGTTTGATATAAATGTTACTTACCCTTTTCTGGAAGTTTCCGCATTTTTCCTTCTCCAAGACATGCTGTGACCTCGCCCCTGGCAAGTAGTATTTCTGAGCCATCTCCAGGAATGTTTTTAACCTGGAATTCTGCAGTGCCAAAGTCTTTGCCATCTTGAAGTTGAAGTCTTATCAATCGTATTTGGTTCTCAGGAATGGTGAGAATGCTGGTGAATTGGACATTTTTAATCTCAACTTCATCACAACAGAACTTCTCCACTGTCATAGCAATCGCCATTTCAATGCAAGCAGAGCCTGGGAGCACAGGACCACCCTGTGTCAAAGCATGGTCTCTCAGGGTAGGAAATTGATAAAGATCAACTTCTACTTCCCAGCACTGTAAACCTGTGAAATGTTTGGTTGGCTTTACATTGGTGAGGAATGCATGCCTGCGAAAGTGGCCTTTTTCCTCAGGTTTGGTCAGCTCATCTTGCATGTACCAGTAGTCCTTCTTTTGCCATGGGTATGTTGGTGTGCGAATGTAGTGGACATTGCTTTCATCTCCCTGCACATGATCCCAGTCTACAGAGTACCCCACAGTATACAATCTGCCAACAGTGTTGTGAAGGAATGCTTTGTGTTGGTCCTCTACAGACTTGCGTGGATGAGTGGGCACATACATAACACTGGTAGTCTGAGAAGGGTAGCTGTTCTGCTCTGACATCCTTTGAATGTAATGACCTAGGCTGGGTTGGGCACTTATCTCAATAAGGATCTTGTAGTTATCCCTTAGGATGTTTTGTACAGCCTTGTAAAATTGTACTGGTTGACGAAAGTTGCACCACCAATAATTTTCATCCATCGTTTTACCAGAGATGAGATCACCAGTAACAGTTGAGTAGATGGGGATTGTTGTTGTCTGAGGTTGAAGATGCAGGGATTTCATCTGTGACTGGAAGTAATCTTTGACCATTTCTACTTGAAAGCTGTGGAAAGCACGTGCAGTGGAAAGGTTCCTCCAGAAGACCTGCATGTTGTTTAACTGAAGGTGATTCTGAACACATTCAATTGACAGCTTGTCACCTGAGATAGTGACACTCTTTGCATCATTAATGGCCGCAATGCTAATGCTGTTTTCCAACCTAAGTTGAATAATCAGTTGTGAGGCATCCTCCTCTGACATTCCTAGGGCAGCCATGGAGCCATCAGTTGGACAATGCTCATGACATCTTGAGCGGACCAAAATGATTCCGAGTGCTTCTTCCAGTGACAGAGCACCTGCCACACAACATGCAGCAAGCTCGCCTAAACTGTGGCCAACTACAGCTGTAGGAACGATTCCCCAACTTTGCAGTAACTTGGCTGTGGCATACTGCAGAGCAAATGTTGCAGGCTGACCAGTGATGTTACCCATTAGGTTTGAAGTGCTTTCTTGACAGAGCAACTCATTTTCCAGTGACCACTTTTCTCCCAGGTCTTGAATCATACAGCTTATCTCGCGTATGGTATGTCGAAAGAGGGGCTCACTGTTTATTAGTTGTCTTCCCATTCCTTTCCAGTTTGCTCCTTGGCCGCCAAAGACAAAAACAGCTCTCGAGTGTTGGCTTATGGCTTTACCTTGAGATACATGGTCTTCCCATCCTGTCTTGTTTTCTCCAAACAGTTCCAGCAAATTAGCTGCACCCTGCAGTGACTCAAACACTACTGCCAAGCGATGAGAATGCTGACTGTGTCGTGTATTAAGTGACCAACAGATGTCATTCTTTGCCTCCTCGCGGTCAAAGTTATCTTTTAGCCACTTAGCATGTCGCTTTGCCATGTCATGAAGTGCAGTTTCGGAATGTGCGGAGAGGGTTAGAACATGATTCTTCCTCAGACATTCTTTTTTTGGCATGCATTCTTTTTGTGGCATCTCTGGGCATTCTTGTAATATGGCGTGAACATTTGATCCACCATATCCAAACGAGTTAAGGGCTGCAGTTCTTGGATTTCCATCTTGCTTCATCCAGGGTTCACAGACATCTTGCACTTTTATTCCCTTCTCAGCAAGTTTTAATTTGGGATTCAAGGTGTTGATGTTGATAGTTGGAACTAATGTCTTAGTCTTGAGCATTAATGCAACCTTTATGAGACCAGCCAGCCCAGATGCTGATTCTGTGTGATTCAAGTTTGATTTCACAGAGCCAACGCGAAGAACCCGGCCATTTCCAGATGTATTGCTGGAGTATGTCTTGGCAATGGACTTGATTTCAACTACATCTCCAATAGCAGTTCCCGTTCCATGAGCTTCTAGGTATTCAATGTCCTCAGCATCCAGTCCAGATTCCTCTAGTACCTTCTGAGAGAGATCTGCCTGAGTCTTTGCACTAGGAGCTGTAATGGGCACTGCACTTTGGCCATCATTATTCATGCCACAGGCAATGATCTTACAATATATGTCATCCTTGTCCAAAACTGCATCATCTGTGAGCTTCAGTATTACTGCTGCAAAACCTTCTCCCCTTCCATACCCATCTCCAGATGCATCAAAAGATTTACATCGTCCATCTGGTGCCAACAACCCGCCAACACTGAAGATGATTTGCACTGAAGGATCTAGGATGATGTTTGGTGCACAGACAATTGCCACATCACATTCTCCACTACGAAGACACTCAGAGGCAATTTTAAGAGCAACCAGTGAAGAAGAACAAGCTGTATCAACAGTTAGACTGGGACCTGTTAGATTGAGACAGAACGAAATCCTATTTGCCAAAATAGATGATGTGACACCTGTGGAATAAAACTGGTTGAGGTTGTTGCGGTTTTCGGGTTGCATCACACGACTACTATAGTCCAAGTTCATGGCACCCACAAAGACACCAGTGTTGCCCTTTTGGAGATCTTCCAAGCGGAGACCTGCATCTTCTATGGCTTCAAAAGCTATTTGAAGGAGAATTCTTTGTTGAGGATCCATGGCTTTTGCCTCCTGGGGAGAGATGTTGAAAAACTCAGCATCAAAATCTCGGATGTTGTTCAGATACGAGCCTCCAAGAGCGCAAAGGCGTCCTGGGGTGAAACGTTTCGGGTTGTACAGCATGTGGTAGTCGTTATGCTCACTAGGTCGATTGGCTGGATAGTCCTCTTGAAAACCACTTTTTCCTTGAGTAAGCATGTCCCAAAATGACTCCTTGTTTTCTGCATTTGGAAATCTGCAGCTTATTCCCAAAACAGCAACACCAGATGGTCTTGACTTTTGTAAACTGTCTTTACAAAAGGCTTCTTGCTTTAGTTTTTTATGTTCCCTCAGTTCAACTCGTTCATGGGACTCTTCAAAGGATGGTGCTATTGCTTGAGCGCAGGCCTCCATTGGCTTACTTGTGAGCAATGTGGCAGATGGAATGTAGCCAAGCGAGTGAATCACACCCAGTGCAAAATGAATAGGTAGCACCCTGAAGAAGATTAGTGACAAGTTTGGAAACACAAACCCAAGTCCTATGGAGCCCAGAATTGCTAATACTCCACCAGATAATATGGCTGTTCCCACAGAATTCAGGGCATCCAGTGTTCGCTTTTGCACGGTATTGTCCACTGACAAAGCTCGAACTTGGCCCATTTGTACACTGAAGTTCATTGAAATAATGAAGCCGAGAGAGAGGCAGATAATGCTAGCATAATTTAAGGGTATATCCCATAGATTTAAAAGAGCCAGCAATTCGAGGACCTGGACAACAAAACCAATTGCAAGGACTCCTGCAATGCGAATGTTGGCTGTCAAAATTAGAGTGATAACTGTGATCATAGCAATTCCTACCACTGTTGCAAACCAGATGCATTCTTTCTCTACTGTTATTAACTGCTCTGTTTCATCCAGGAGATGTGAAACAATGGACACTGGTATGTGTTGCTTTTTTTCGAAGTCCATTGTGTCACTTTTGAGGGATTTAAAGTACCTTTTCTTTACCAAAAATTCTTCTGAAGGGATCATGTATAGGTGGACAGAACTTGCAACCAAATTCAAAGTGTCATTTTGGATGGTGAAGTTAAGATCCTCATGGACGAATGCATTTTTAGGATCTTTTAAAAAGTTCACTAAACATGTTTCAAACTGTGGTCCTGTGCATGTAAAGCCTTGCAGCTTTGCCCATTTTTCAAAGTGGTTGATCCAGCTGTCAACAGGACGCTTGCTGTAGGAGGCACTGCTTAAGGTTTCCCCAAATATCTGCAGCTGCCGCCGTAGACTGCTGTTGCTGTAGTTGAGCTTACTGTAAAACACTATTTTGACTCTTTTTTCGTTTTCAAAAAATTTTCTCTTCTCAATCATGAATTTTGCTGCTTCAGTCTCTGGGTTTATTTTCAATGGGCTGCCAAACACTTGATTTGCAGGTCTTAGTGCCAAATACGAGCTACAAGCAACAATACCTATGAACAGCATCAAGATAACAGCAGAACCTAATTTACCACCAATGATCTTTCCATAAATCTGTACGAGGGGACAGCATTCTCTTGGATATGAAGTAGATGCATTCTCTTGGATATCATCTCTTGGCAGGTCACTAGCATCAGTATGTTTGTCATACTTGTATTTCTTCAACCAGCAAAATAAGCATGCCATAAAAAGAATAAAGAAAATGAGATAATGGTATAGCACATTTATTAGAGCTACTAAGGCAAATTCCCTGAAAACTGGAAAAGAAGACATGTATGCAAAACCAAACATCACAATGCAGATTACATTGGATGTTGTGAGGGCCATGCCAGATTTTGTCATACAGTTTGCAATTCTGAGTTCAATAGATGGCATGTGCCTTTGTTTGTGCATTTCCTTAATTAAGATGAATGCATCCAAGGCTCCTTTGCAGTACATGAAAATTGTGATCACCCAGATGGACTGCCAGATTTCAACAGAGGCAAAATAACTAATGCCTACTGATGAGACTAGGCCTATGGCAACACACACTGCCATCAAGATGCCTAGGATAAAGGCTACAGTGCGGAAACTTGCAAGTGTAGAATTGACAAGAATAACAGAAGTGCAAAAGAGGACTGCAAACGTAATGAAAATTCCAGAGCTTTCAACAGAAAAAAGTATTGCAGAAACACTGTCACGGTTCTGAGATGAAGTGAAGAACAATGATGCACATGTCATCTCTGAACGAAGCTCTTCCATTTTTTGAACAAATGATGCTTCCCATGATAAAATGTTCTTCCTTGATGAATCATCTTTTGATGGGTTCTTCAGGTAGTAGATCATTCTCATAGCTCTTGCAGAAATGTTCCCTTTCTCTGCACTGCTGTTATCCTGTTTAAGGCCACTGATAAACAGTTCTTGATTGAACTTGAATGTCCGGCCATCTGATAAACTCCTACCAAAGTGTTCCTTCCATTCCCATGCAATAGCCTCTAGACAATGTTCATATTTATCATCATCCAAATCACACACTTCTAAGGGGTTGGTCATCATACATGAGTTATTTTTCAATTGGCCTCTATTTCTCACTTCCATGCAGACGTTTTTAAAGTTGTTTAGGGTGACAACTGTTTTATGCACGAGTAATGCATCTTTTAAACAAGCACTTGATAGGATGTTATTTCCTTGTTTTGGACGTACAATCACCTCTTCACGTCTGGACCGAATTGATGGAAAATACTGCTCTGCTACTTTAAAATCCTTCACCAATCGACTGTCTTCTGAGACCCAGAAATCTCCTTGTAGGTTTGGGCGAGTCATGGTTATGAATCCCAGACAGCTAAAAGCTGTTAGAAGGACCATAATGACAATTATCTTCCTTGGATGTTTTACTATCAGTGTGCTAAGCTTTTCCAATAACATCTGGTATTTAATGAGGACAAAATGAAGGCATATAACCAAGCCTGCAGAAAGTCTTCTCATTGACCCCCATGAAAGCCTGTTGAAGTTGTTTATAGAAAACAGATTTTTAGTTTCACAGAACCCTTATTTTGTATATTGATTTTGTATATTGATTTTGTACATTGATGTCTTTCGCTGTGTTCACATCAGGACCAAAACATGTTTAGAGTACTTAAACATGTTTCAACGAACATGTTTCCCGTAAACACGTTACTTTGCAATTTCATTGTTCGCATTTCAGTTGTGAATTTCAAAACATGTTTCACGCCTGGTTCTATACATGTAATGCTGTTTCATTAAACATGCATAAGCTCACATAAAATCTTTCTTATTACACATGAACAAAAAATCAAAGGGCTCTAAGAACCATCTTGTGAATACGAAACAACAGAAGGTTAATTAAACATATCGGTTTTAGTTTTCCATACTGAGTTTGAAGTCAAAGAATTGAAGAGTACAACAGATTTAAAACGACCAAAACATCTTAGCATTCACGACATAATATATGCATTGTGTGAAATGAGACTGTCTAGACAACTGGATGTTGCAATTACACTGGAGGAATTAATAAAAAATGTTTACTACAGAAATCATCTTTTAACACGTAATACACTGGGGAATTAAAAAAGTTAACAGATGATGGAACAAGTGAATATTTGCATATCTAGACTGTCTCCGTATACTATATCTCGTTCAACACTGCGTAAGAACAAGATAAAAATAGAGCTCAAGCATTTCATTGCATGATTTTGTGGTTTAATATCACTTGTCAAGCCCTTCTGGAAAAAACAATGATGCAGTTTTTAACAAGGAGATGACATTTGCGCTAAAGCGTTTTGGTCTGACTTAGATTGAAACCACCTCATGAGGCAATTTCAATCAAGCTCAGAATAAATGTGTTTTGATCATGCTTCATGCAATGCGCCACCTGATTTTCATAGCGAATCGTGTTTCATTCATGATCACACTAAACATGTTTAGCCCTAGTGTGAACGCAACATTAGTAGGCTAGATTGGAAACACCGAGAGGTCCTGAGGTTTTCAGGTTTCCCAGTTACAGCAGTTTCAATGGTCAGCTGAGTTACCAAGAAAAGCTTACAGCCAAGTGATCAAGCAATCGAGTGAAATTTGGTCCTACTACTGTACCTCGTTCATTAGGCTTCACATGTTCTTGATAACTCCGCTGACCATTGCTTAAGGCTACAGCATGGCAAATGTTGTTAATTGTGCGAAGTTTCGCTGCCCTTATTGTAAAAGTTCAAATAAACCAAATTTTGTTTCAATGAAATAACATGTCTTAGCGTGACACAAATACACATTGTTTGAAATAAGAGAAAACTAGATGATATAATGTTTTAGAGTTAATCTTGTAGACATTTATCGCGTAATTCACCCCAAAAATAGATCTTATACATACGAATCTAAAGCCTTGAAGCTAAAATCACGTCTAGATTTTTTCTTAGTAAGTGGCAAATTTACTTCTAATACTAAAAAAGTGGAAACGCAGGCATCGATTGCACCCGATCATAAAGCGATATTTTTAAGTATAAAGTTAGATGATGAATTTAAACGAGGTCCGGGAATTTGGAAATTTAACAACACCCTTCTTGAAGATGAAAATTACATAAAAATGATAAAAGATTGTTATCCTCAAATCCTGCGTAAATATGATGAAGTAGATAATAAACAGTTACTTTGGGAATTAATCAAAATGGAAATCAGATCGGAAACGATGCGTTATTCCAAAAGGAAAACGAATCAATTAAAAACGCGTGAGTTCACCATCCAACGCAAAATAGAGGAGCTAGATTCCAAAATTTGTAATGACATCTGTCTCGATCAATGTTTATTATCGGAATATGAAAGCTTAAAGAAAGAGTTAAACGAAATATGCGAAATAAAAGGCAGGGGTGCAATCTTTAGATCTAAAGTCAAATGGATCGAAAAAGGAGAAAAACCAACAAGATATTTCTTCAACTTAGAGAAAAAGAATTTTGAAAAGAAAATAATCACACAGCTGAAAATTGGAGATGACGAGATTGTGTCTGACTTTAAACAAATAAACAAAGAAATTGAATCTTTTTTTACAGACTTTTACAGGTCAAATTTTGATGCTCAAAACCAAACGGACGCTCAAGAAAAATTTAAAGAATTTGTAGAAAATTTAGAAACCACTTAACTCTCTGAGCAAGAAAAAGAAGAGTTGGAATGTGAACTAAGCTTAGATGAACTTAAAAATGCTCTTAAAGGTTTTCAGAATAACAAAACTCCCGGCGAGGACGGATTTACAAAAGAATTCTACGAGACTTTTTTCGATCTCTTAGGCAACGCTCTGCTGGATTCTCTAAATGCAGCTTACGGCTACGGCAAGCTATCTGTATCTCAAAGACGAGGAATTATTTCCTTGATACCAAAGGATGAAAATTACCTAATCGTACTAACAAATTGGCGACCAATAACTCTGCTAAACGTAGATTATAAGATCCTTAGTAGGGCAATTGCCAAGAGAATAGAGCCGACATTATCTAAACTGATCCACACAGATCAAACAGGTTTTATTAAGGAAAGGTTCATCGGGCAAAATATACGATTATTAACCGATCTTATGGAATTCACAGATATTAAAAAAATTCCAGGAATTTTGCTATTTGTCAACTTCGAAAAAGCCTTTGACACCATAGAATGGGAATTTATACAGAAGGTCCTAAAATTATTTAACTTCGGCCCGGTAATTAGAAAATGGATCTCAATTCTTTATAATGATGTAGAAAGTGGCGTAATAAATGGTGGCTTTATGACCAATTTCTTTAAAATTTCAAGAGGCTACGACAGGGGTGTCCTTTAAGTCCTCTCCTATTTGTTTTAGCTGTGGAGATTTTAGCTGAAAAAATAAGACAATCTTCAAGTTGCAGAGGAATAGAGCTCCCGCGATCCGTAGAAGCCAAAATAAGTCAATTTGCAGACGACACCACCTTGATTTGTAAAGATGTAAATGCTCTAAAGGAAAACATGAAAGTTCTAAGCGATTTTCGTGATATTTCTGGCCTTAAATTAAACAAAAAGAAAACTAAAGCAATGTGGATTGGCTCAGCCAAAGAAAATAAAACTAAACCCCTAAATTTTCATTTCTCTCGAGAACCAATTAAAACTTTAGGTGCGAACGTATCTTACAATCAGGATAAAAACAACAATTTAAATTTCTTTGTCAAAATCCACAAGATGGATGTTAGGCTTAACACGTGGCAAACGCGAGATTTAACTATGTTTGGCCGCACGATGTTAGTTAAAGCGCTAGGCATATCCAAATTGGTCTATGTTGCATCCATGGTCTGTGTTCCTGACACAGTTATTAAAACAACCCAAGAAAAAATCTTTAAATTCCTATGGAAGAACAAAATGGACAAAGTAAAACAATCAGTTATTCTCCAACCCCTCTCGTGCGGTGGGTTAAATCTCCCAAATTTTAGAACAGTAGTTAAATCCCTACGTTTGTGTTGGTTGGGCAGATTATTAAATAGCTCTAACGAGTCGTGGCAAGCAATCCCGAATGCGTTTTTCAATAAATACGGAGGATTATCTTTTATACTAAAATGCAACTATGACTCTAAATACTTAGACAATAACCTCCCACTGTTCTACCGTGAAATGTTGGACTTTTTCAAAGAATTGTGTGATAATTATCCCGATGTTTATGAAAGTGAATTTATAATCTGGAACAACAAAGAGATAACAATAGAGAATAAGACGATCTTCTGGAGACAACTTTTTGAAAAACAAATATATTTTGTGCAAGACTTACTGGATGAAAACGGAAAGTTTTTATCTCTTGAACAACTCCAGTCTAAATATAATCTGCATCTAAATTTCATACACTATTTTCAACTCATTGCCGCAATGATCCCTAACTACTTAAAAAATAAAGCAAAAAATAAAACTACTATAAATAAAGATATTATTGATGAATTTGATATATTCCATCTATCCGAAAAAAAAATCACTTATATTAACTAAATTACGTTGCAAAGACTTTTATAAGTTATTCCAAGAAAATCTTAAAACTGAACCTACTGCCGTCAAGACCTGGTCCAAACACCTTCCCAATTTTTCTCCAAATTGGAACAAGGCATTTGAAAACATCTATAAAATGACTATAGATAATAAACTAAGAGAATTTGCTTTTAAGCTGTTACATCGTATATTAGTTACGAATAAGGAACTTGTGAGATTTAAAATAAAAAATGATAATAAGTGCTTTCAATGCCAGAATACTGACTCATTAGAGCATACCTTCTTGGAGTGTCCCATTAATACTGAATTTTACCAAAACATTTTTTCGTGGTTCAACAAATTAAACAAAACACAAATCAATTTTTCGAATGAGCAAATTGTACTTCAAGATTACATACTTCCCCCCTTGTTACACCATTGCATATGTCGCCAACTAGATCTTCTGGTCCTTCTCGTGAAAAAGTATCTATATTCTTGTAAAATTACTGAAACACGCCCAATCTGCTCACAATTTATAACTAAGTTACAAACACAATGGAGAATTGAGAAACTAATCTAATCTCTTCTCAATTTATCCCTAGACCTCTATATCTTTTAGTTAGTATTTGCTCTCTTACTTATTCTTTTTTTTTTATGTTTTTTATGTCATATTGCAATCAGTTTTGTTTAATGTTGAATAAAGATGTTTGTTAAAAAAAAAAAAATAAAAAAAATAATGTTTTAGATTTTTCAAGACTTAAGGTAAACACTACAGCATCCCGTACGAAAATTCTCGGCGAGACACCAGCCAGATTCAGGGCATAAAAAAATATGCTATTCAGCGAGAATCAAACATGATGAGTCATGGCGATAATTCGGCTGACATGAGCGAGACAAACGAGAATTGAGCAAGAATAGAGCGAGACATAAATTATGTACCACTGTGACATTTGGATGGCTTGACTGAGCGAGAATCGGGTCATATTCAAGCCATCCTGTTCGAAACTTTATGGCCAGACACGAGCGAGATTCAAGCAAGACAAAAGCCACGCTCTCAATGAGCAAGAATCAAGCAACGAATGTTTTTCTCACTCAGATGGAGATCAGTCTACGTATAGTAAAAACTCATCTTCAAAAAAAATATAAAAAAGCTCTTTAATTTACAAGCTGGCTAAAAATGTTGCAGTCAAATCGGATGTTCCTGTAATTTCCGCACGACTTTACAAAATCCTGCCGTAACATTGGTATTTAAATTGACAGTTTGTTTCAGAGCAATTTGCAATTGCTTCGAACAACTTGCTTGCACATGAGTTGCTATTTCTAAGGCAAACTCCTTTTCAAAGTGCAAATTTCAATATGAAAATTATCCATTTGGTTTATTAGTTCTGTCATGTGAACGATGAAGAAGCAGGGGCCAAATTCCCAAAATATCCTAAGCAACATGTTCAATTTTATGCGAACAAACGGTAACCAAACAAACAGTGAAACAAACTGGCATAAACAACTTGCTGCGTGAAAACCTTCTTTCAGTTCACAATTTTTTATATCTGCTTTATGGTAACAGCGAACCTTGCTAGTACCTAACAGGGCAGTCTTCGTAACTTTTCGTTTTATGAAGAACTTTTTACGATATTCCAAGCCAAAGGTTCAATTATAGAGTAATCCGGAGGAATCTAAGTATACTAAACAAATTTGCAACCCAACGTGAACAACATGTAAGCTGGTCGGAACATCCGATTTGACTGTAAATATCTTAAACTTTATTTACAATTGTACTGTACAATGTATAAATAATCATCCTTAGCCTTAGCAATATTTCATGAGATCTAATAAGCTTTATACCTTGAAAAGAATTATTTTAAGCTCATTTAAAAACAGGCTAGATCCAAATTGCAATTGGCTTGATAAATAACGGTTGGTTTTAAATTCCTTCGATCGATGAAATAGCTCTTGCAGCAATGTTCCATGTACAAATGTAATTGAAGGGCTGAGAGCATAACCAACCTATATGGAATTTAAGACCTTTTTTATTTTTTCTCGCTCAGATTTGCCTCCTTTTATTGTACAGTGAATAATAGCACAAACCCTTGCCAAATTTGCACTAACCCTAAGGAATTTGACTAATTTCACCTGAAAAAAGCAGAGTTCTGGCCCTCCAGTGCTTTGACTGTACATTCAGAGCGCAATTTCGATTGGCCGTTAGAATATGCAACCACAATACTCCTGACCAGTGCCAACAACCTGAACGAAAATACCGTTACTCACGCACGCCAGGCTCGCTTATCTATCACTCACATCGGCTGTAGCGTGTGTATAAGCCAACGTGTATAAGGCCTGTCCGGTGATTGAAAGACATCATTTAGTCCAGAAATCCTTAAGTCTCTAGCATCTCTCAAAGAAATGAGTCGTGTTTCTTATTGTACCTTGTGTCTAAAGTGCCATTAAGTGCTCGTGGGGAAAAATGGACCTTGGTGGACAAGATGAGCTGGCGGGAAAGTCCGGAATCACTTCGGATCAGAAAAGGGGCAGTGTTGAGAGTTGTGGGCCATTTCCCATCCTGTGCCGCATTTGGAGTCTTTAATGCAACATTAAAATCGATGTAAAAGGATTTTCAAATCGAGATACGCGTTTTGATGCGTATCTACCTTTAAAATAAAACTTAGTCTGAACTGAGCATGTGTTCCTCGATGGTCTAGTGGGTTGGGTCCGTGATTTACACTCGGATGGCTCCGGGTTCGATTCACACTCAGCATCCTTTTTTTTTCGGACTGGACATTATGTAAGTGATTTACTTTTTCTTTGCGTTCGTCAAAAATCCTTACGTTGAATTTTAAAAAAGTATTGAACCGTGTCAGTGTCAAAACAGAAGCTTACCGCAATATTGCGTTACAATAGGAGCCTTTGATTTTTTTTTTGGCATACGGAATTTCTCGAAAATGACGTTAAAAAACAACAGAAAAAAATTCTGAACAATGTTTTGCAACTAATTTGTAGTTCACATGCCAAAAATGGTTGGTTATGCTCTTGGCCCTTCAAGTGTTCACCTCAAATTCTCTCTTCTCACTCTTCGGGGCATTATGTTATCAAATAAACCATGAGTTCATTAATTTTTTTCCCAACAGACTATATAGAGATCCTAACGGCAGAAGTCAAACCGGCTTGGTTCCACATTGGAAGCCGCATAATTCGTTGAAATATCAGATTGCAAATGACTCGCTCTGTCACGTTCAATTCTTGCCCAGAGTACAGAGTGAATTTATGTGTTTAGCTAAATATACACATTCTAAAACAATTTACAGATTTGCTGTCTCTCTCTGTCACATTCAATTCTCGCCAGAGTATAGCCTGACAAATGTCTTGTTGAGTTTCACAAATCGGATCAAATCAGTCCCGCTCAATCACGCTAAATTTTAGCCAGATTATCGCGACAAGACCGAGACTAATGGCTTGTTATAGGCATAAAGTGAGACAAATTTGGTGTCTTGCTTTGTCTCATTCAATGCACATCGTAAAAATCACTTTATGGCCAGAATCAGGCCGGATTCTCGCTATATGTTAGGCTATAATTTTTCGTATGGGATGGTAAATCCGCCATCCACTTATTATAAAAAGAGCGTTCCATACTACTGAGTTGGCTTATAGAATCCTTTGATTTAATTGGTCTGCATATAAAATAAGAACCCTTGCAAAATAAAGCTTGGAATTCCTAGGAATTCTTAGGAATTTTTTCTACAGAGTTCTTTAGAATTCTTAGGAGTTCTTAGGAATGGAGATGTTCATTTTTTATGGCACAGAAAATTGGAAAATAGAATTCCTAGGAATCATTTACCTACATATAGTTTCCTGTATAGACCTTTTTCTCTTGGTAACCATTGACTTCTTTCAAACACAAAGTTTAAGAGGTGAAGGAGTTTACTATGGCTTTTACCGCACGCAATGGTAAAATGCAGTTAATGGAACGTGACGCCCCAGGGGTGGTAGCATGAGCAAGCCTTGATCTGTGAACAGTGTATTTCAACGCATCTATTCATAAATGAATGCCTCCTATTCATATATTTAGTACAGTCGCCTTTAGGTCCAAAGGTTGAACTGATAAGGTGTAACATAGCCTAGAAATACATCTAAGCCTTGCTCGCATTGGTTTCTTTATTCTGAAGCTTTATTCATGGTTAGTAATTTAGCACGTTGCGTCTAGTTAGCGTATGGTACAAGTGTACCTATTGGTCAGGCTCCGAGACACTGTCTGGCTATAAAAGCAGCAAATACAATAACTTTGGCTATTATGCTAGCAGTCTTGCACGAACGTGTACATTGTGTACCTTTGTAATATTTTGTTTAATTTCCCACCCTCCCTCCCTTTGGAGAAGGGTTGTTTATGCCTCCTTCAATAAACTGGGGTCACTCCCTGTGGTGCGTTTAAGTTTGCGTAGCGACTTCCCCCGAGCTCTTGGCATAGTTTTTTCGTGCCGTATTTTACCTTGCCTTAATCTTGTCCAATCCAGCCCGTGCGGTGCTGGGAAGATAAGGAAGGCTCTGCCAATACTCTTGTCCTATTCCCAAGTGCAGTGGGAGATAAGTGAGGCTTTATTTTTTGTGCGTTTAACCCGAAGTCGCAAATAACGTTCCACAGGGCTGTGTCCCCCCATTACGCCAAACCAAATATGTTGTTGTTTTTATTATATGCTTTTGTCACGTTGTGTGACATTTATTGCGTTATGCAAATGCCAGGAACAGTGACATTAATAAAAGGTCGTGTTCTATTGGGATCAACCGTTTTCGGTTGGTTGGGTTGGTTGGATTTTTTTCGTGTTCTATTGGGAAAAAACCGTTTTCGGTTGGTTTGGTTGATTAACCATTTCAACCAGCTCTCAACCTGGTTGAAATGGTTGAAACCGAAAATGGTTGAAAAGTGTTCTATTGGGACACCTCAATAAAATCAACCAAAACTGGTTTAGGTTGAAATGGTTGTTCCCAATAGAACACGACCAAAATGTTCCACTGACTGATAGAAATCACAGTCGAACCTCAAAGTACAAGCAAGTTCCACCTCTCTTAATTAAAAGCGACCACTTCTCCAAAAATACCAAACTTTTCCTTAATAATCAAAACCTCTCATAACTGAACACCTCTCATAAGTGAATGCGACCACTTTTAACGCTGGTGATTTGAATTTTTCTATTGTTTTTAACCTCTGGTGAGCAACCACCCACCCATATTTTGAAGTCACTGCAGACACAAATTGAATAATGTGTAACGTCAGTACAAGTCCCTTGCACCAAAACCTCTTTATGTCCTCTGTACGAGACAATATTTTTTGCTGATAGGTGCTTTGTACAATTTAAGATTCTTATAGGTTTATTTGTTTCAAAGTTAGATGCCCTATGGTCTTACGTCTTACTTCTAGTATGTGACCACCTCCCGATCACCTTGACTTTAATTTCCATTATGGGTGGTCGCTTATGGGAGTTTACAGTCAAAACCAGTCAAGCATTCCCACCAAGAATGAATTAATGAATTCATTATTGCAAATTTGATTTCATTACTCTTATCAATAATTTGCTCTTCAAATAAATAATGCAAAATTCAAAATAAGCCTTGATTCCAAAATCGAATTTTGATTGGATTAATGAACAAAAGGTTTATGCTATATACGGAATACTAAGCACCAGGCTGACCGCGACTCATCAACAAAGATGGCGGCAAGATCTCTGTCGTTCTCGTGTGAGGAAAAGGTAGGTTTATAATCCATTTTGTTGGGAAACTTTTCCTCTTTTCAAGCATTAGTGCATGGTAACTATTATGGCTGTAGTTTGCAATGAAACACTTGTATTGGAGAAATCAAATTTATGGAGCGCTGTATAAGAAGGCTTTCGGAGATACAAAAAATATCAACAATTACATGGCTCTCGCTATACTTCTTCCTTGATTTTTCCCAAATAACCACGAGTTTATATCAATTTGCGATTGATATAAAGCTTAAACCTTTTGTTCATTAATCCAATCAAAATTCGATATTTGAATCGAGGCTTATTTTGAATTTTGCATTATTTATTCGAAGAGCAGATTATTGAAATGAGTAATGAAATCAAATTTGCAATAATGAATTCATTAATTCAATCTTAGCAGGAATGCTTGACTGGTTTTGACTGTAACTGTAGAAAAAAGTGCCTGAACACCTTATAGGTTCTCTACACTCAATTCCAATCTCTCTAAAAGTAAAGTGAAGGTAAACCAGAGAGCAGACTAGAATCTAAGTAGCAGATAGTTATCAGGTTTCTTAAAGGTTTTTTTTTTACTTACTTGAGTCCCATCTTGGAAGCCTCCATCTTGGTAAATCCTCAAGGGTCGTCAATGGAATCACCCTTTAAAGAAAGAAATAGTCTCCTTAATTTAATTTTGTATTGAGGCACTATTAAAAAGGGGTTAAGTATCACAGGGATTTCAACCTTTTTTGGTCAAAACCATGCTACAATACCTTTACTCATTACACAGTAATACGAAAACACCAAGAAAACGAAATCAACCAATTCGTAAAACATGAACAATTTTTAATCATGGTCCGTTCTAGTCCATTTTGGAAATGAAAATGTGTGAACTTGAAAAATAGGGCCCCACTGGGGCTGTGTGTTCTGCTGATATAGCATGAATTGGGCAGCATACGAGCAAATGCTATTTGACAAATGATTTGAGTGCAATTTCTGGTGAGCAGATGTACTGGCAGGAACGCTGGGTTTAAACTATCCATCAAATTTAGTCGAGCGGAACGATGGGGAAAATACTGTCAACTCGCAAGCTGGCATCTCGGCTAGCTTCAATGCTTTTTTCATAGACTCAACAGGCTAAAATTAAATTCTAGTGGTAGATAAATTCTAAAATCTTGATTGGTTACTGTTTAGCCATGATTCAATTTTTAATTCAAGTGAATCGATGGAATATTGTTTGAGTTACGAATTCTCAAATGTAAGGATGAAGAATTATAATTTCTCTCAGTCACAAGTAAACAAAGTGATATGATATGAGTCACTGTGCGATTTGCTTTGCTTTAGACTGCTGAGACAGAAATAATTTGTAATGGCAAATAAATTCTAAAATCTTGATAGCCTACTCTTCAGCTGAAATTCGGTCTTTAATTAAAGGTAATAGATGGAATATTATTCGAGTTTTGAGCATATGAAGAATTGCAAGAGAATTATCAGAACTACTTCCTATTTCACCAGTTCTTCGCTTTGATTGGTTGCGATTGACAACTCTATTGTTGCACTGGAAATGATTCCTTACACAAAATACCTCGCCCGATGACAATTGTGTTCGCTGAGCACGGCAGCAGAACACAAAAATGCTACGCTAATCTTTTTCAAGTTGCAATTCATTGAGACCCAGTCCATCTATGACAAGATCAGAGGTAACCTCTTTCTTGGTGATCTATCACACCACTGGACCATTATTTTTTGGTTTTGTTAAATAAATAAAAAAAAACATTTTTTTTTGGTTTTTGAAATGCAGACACCAAATCCCTGTTTACAGTTCCCCTTTTATTAAGAGCGACATTCCACCTAGTCCTGGCACAAGTCGAAAATCAATTTTGCTCATATTTTGCTCATACAGTAGATACAGGCTCTAGTTAGAAACTAAACAGGCTGTAGACAGTTTTTCCAAATACGGCTTCCTTGCGATAAAAAATGAGATACAGCGTAAGCCATTTTGCCCAGATACTGAATTTTTCAAAAATTTGATCGGCTCCCATGTCAATCTATATCTAGTTACGAGATACTTTAATAATTAATAATAACAACAACGACAACAATAATAATTTATTGTTTATATAGCGCAAATTAACAGGCATAAGATATGATTAGATGCGCTTTACATTTTTCAGTCAAGTTATATAAAACAACAATAGATAAAATGCTACAATATTATAACAAAGCATAAGGTAATGCTAATGAAACTGATAACCTGATAAAAAGGTAAGAACTATTTGCAATAATTACAAAACAACATGATAAAACTAGTTACAATAATTATTAATATGATCAGGGAATTTTAAGGTTACACGTTAAAGGCTTCTCTAAAATAGTGGGTCATTAGCAATGACTTAAAAGTACTAAAATTCTCCTGATTTCTTATTAAAACAGGAAGACTGTTCCTACTTTTGCAGAGGCATTAAAGAATGCTCTGCCTCCTAATGTCTTTTTCGATCTCGCAGTGTTGTCCTATAATAAAATTCCATTGTTCGACCTTAAGCTATAACGTGGTGTCTTCCTTATATTAACTATAGACCTGAGGTATTTCAGCGCATGTCCATGTATACATTTAAAAGCGAGCAATGCAATTTTAAAAATGACTCTAAATTTAACAGGGAGCCAGTGCAGTCTAATTAAGGAAGGTGTGATATGAACATGCTTTGCAACTGAGCACACCAGGCAAGCTGCTGCGTTCTGCACTCGAAGCTTGCTAAGGTGCGTAGCCGAAATGCCATACTATAAGCTGTTGCAATAATCTACAGTGTATTATGGACATTACTACTGCCTGAACAATCGACTTTCTATTATCGAAGCTTAAAAATCTATTAATGCGCCTAATATTGTCAAGATGATAAATCACAGATTGACAGGTCTTGTTAATAGCCGTTTTCATGCTCAGATTATTGTTGAACCATGACCCGAGATTCCGTACATTAGATACCGGTGACACTTTCACCTGACCAATCCTCAGCTCAGTGACGTTAATCTTGTTAAGCTGCGCACGAGTTCCGATTACTACAAATTCAGTCTTATTGTCGTTCAGCTTAAGCTTGTCCACGGTCATCCAGGTCTTGATATCCGCAATGCAGTCCTGCAATGCAGCTACCGCTTCTAGTTCACCCACAGTAGAATCAAGCTTAAAAGAGATGTATAACTGAGTGCCATCTGCGTAAGCGTGGACGTCTGGGATGGCTCTTTACGACTTCAAATAACTTGCTAGCATAAATTGTGAAAAGAAGTGGCCCCAAACAAGAACATTGAGGAACACCATGAGGCAGAGGGAAACCCTCGGAATAGCTCCCATTTATTAAGGTTACAGTGTACCTTCAGATCGAAAATTTTTTGGCGTTAAAATAAAGTTTACAGAATGAACTTTCATCCAAAAAAAAAGTATCGAAAAATAGTGAAAATTGACGGAGAAATGACGGTATAACTTTTGTGGGCGGAGTTTGTTTACTAAGCAATATGTTTTTTTAAGCGCCATTTTCTCAAAGTTAATTTTTCGCTTGTTGGGGACACTTTAAAGAGCTACAACTCAAAGGGAATTTGTTCGATTTTCCTTAAATTTGGACAGAAGCTAGGCTAACATATAATCAACAAAAACGTGTCGGCGAATTTCTTAATTCTGAAAACTTTTTCGTCAAGAGGCATTTCCGTGCGATCATTCCAATTTTTTTTCTCCCCTTTTCGAAAATATTCTGTAACTTTTCACTGCAATTGAATATGGAAAATCGCCGACACGTTTTTTTAGCGCTTCGTATCCGGAAACCCGAGAACAAATCAAATTAGCAAAATATAATAATCGCTTTGAGTTATAGCGTTTTAAAGCTGATTCGGACGTTTGAATTTAGACGTCGTAAAAAATTTGACAATTCATTTTATTACCAAATGGTTTCCATATTTAGATAGCCAGCTCTATAAGCTTTAATTTGATATCTGGGTTTAGGTATATTAAGTGTAATCTTAAGACGCTAGAGCTGTTATACTGGAGACACCCCCGAAGGTACACTGTAACCTTAACACTCGCTGTGATCTACCAGCTAAGTAAGAGCCAAACCAATGAAGAGCACTGCCTGTTATTCCAAAAGTTTTAAACTTTAGACAACATGTATAGTTTTGGTAAGTCTAACTCTTCTTTTTCTTATTCATTGTAAAATCTTGATTATTTTTATTCTTAAAATGGATTTTATGAAAAATAGGCTACATTTATGATTTTTCTGCAGCCAAATTATGGTACTAAAATATTGCCAAATTTATCTATGTGCTATAAAAGTTAGAACTTCTTAAAATGACTCTTTATGGCTTATTTCTAATATTATTTTCCCTCCTAATCGTAATATTAAAACTAATAATCCAAATGTTAAAACAATTCTCTGGGCAAATGATTTAAAGTTGCCCACAGGCCCTCGAGTTAATGTACCGGTAATCCCCAATTTTGTTGAAATCAGGTTTTTGCATTCTAAACAATGGCAAGACACAGCTAGTGACGACACTGACAAGAACCAAAAAGTATGCTTAACAAAACACATTCTTTTAAGACAGAAATATGTGGAACTTGAGCGAGAAATTAAAATAAATGTGTTAAGGCCACTTTCTGATTAGCCTTTTCTTTTGATACAAACACAATATGTTTCCATGCAGTACAGTATTGGATCAGTGACAAAAACTGAGGCTACAGTATCTGATAAAAAGTGTTTATAAAAAACGTTGAAGCTGATCTAGATAAAAAATATATTGTTAAAAGACTGAATTTTCGACTGCAACTGCGGTCTTCATCAGAGTAACTAAAATATGCAGTTCGAGTGTAATATGTTAAAACTAAATTAAGAAGTTACTTTATTCCCTGGGGTTTCAATAATGTCTTATAGACAGAAGGGAATGGCTTCCGCTCGTTCACCGAATTTTTGTCCATTGTGGAGTGCCATGATTCCAAAAAGATTCTTTTGTGCCAATTGTTGACATTCTTTTCTAAAATTTCCACATAGCTAGTGTCAATGTCATGGTCAGTGGTTTCGGCGTGATCTTTTATTGCTGACTCTTTGTTATTATTAGTTCCTGGTTTATGCTCCCCGCCACGTGAATTCCACGATCTCTGTTTCCCCAATGTATGTGAAATCACACGATCGGCATTTAATCTTGTACGCAATGCCTTTTGTTTTTGTTTCTTTTGGGCGATCCTTTGGTTTCCTAAAATAATGGGCGAGTGTTTTTATAGGCTTGAAAGCAGTTTTTATGTTCGCTTTGTAAAGTGCACTTCTGACTTGTTCTGACAGGCCCTTTACGTATGGCAAGGTGGCAAAAGCTTTTGGCCGCGTATCTGTATCCTGTGTTTGAGTTGCAGCCGGTGGTCTGGGGGCCCGACACTTCTCAATAAATTTATCAGTATAACCATTAACTTTTAAGTCATTAATGACTTGTTGTCGTTCTCGATCTTTTTCGGTGTCGTTGGATGGGATGGTTTCTGCGCGGTCTACCAGGCATTTAACAACGGCACATTTGCTCTGGGCGGGGCTATGAGACGCGAAATCCAGGTATTTGTTAGTGTGAGTTGCTTTGCGATGTACGCTAACAGTAATGTTCCAATGAAATTTATTTCTGAAGCTATAAAAGGATAACTACTAGTAGTAATCATAGATTATAGTGCGTCTCCTTATCCCGTGGCACCTCGTTTTGACCTAGCACCTCAGTTTCATGAATTAATTCAGCCACTGTTTAAAAGGGCTATGTCGCGAGATATGTCACGCAGGCAAAAACGTTGGGCCGACATCAAACAAATTCACGCTATCGCCGTGGGATCAGGCAAAATCCAGCCGTGCTGTGTACTCCGAAAGGTCTCAGATTTTTCCGACATATAAATATAGTATATTTGTCTTGATTTCATTCGGGTGATTTTACGATTCTGAAATCATACTCCTCAGTACATGTACTAATACCGGAACCGGAAATGAGAAATTTCTGTGAAAGCCTGAAAAAGTGCTTCCGTGACAAACTTCTTGGACACCGCGATAATGGAGCATGAAATCGATGATTAAGTCACGTAACATTCAACGTGAATTTCGCAGGATTTTTCGGCTAAAATTACAACTACCAGTTGCAAGTAAGACACAAGACTGTTGAATGTAATTCCTTTATTAGCTAGACAAATTTTAGTCACAAAACTGCGAAATCTTTAGTCGCAAATGCGCCCGATACGGGCGCAATTTCGAGCACTGTAAAGTTAATCTCCAGGGGTAATCTGCGTTCGCATGGCGCGGCCGGTCAGTGAATTATTGCTACATACATACTAACAGCGAATTGCACCGTACCGTAGAGCATCGGGAAGAACGACGTCGGTATTTAGGTGAAAGCTTCCCAAATCAGGCAGAGAACCACAGCAAAATCAAGATAGAACATTCAAAACATACCATAATGGTAGCGAGGAAAATTCGATAACTTCTTGCTTGAATTATTCCAAAGAGACCCAACAACTTACTTGGTCCGGAGAAGAACCTTCGTCCAATTTTTCCACTGCGTACTTTTAGTAGGCATTGAAATATTAAGCCGTACGATTTCAAAATCGGGAAAATATCCGAAACTAAAGACAAATAGATTATTCATGTGACATTTCGGAACCCCAGCTCCCAGGATGCGATGATGCCTGATTTCCACGCGCTGGGAATGCTGGATACTATTGCTGGATACTACGCAGATTTGGTACCGACACTTTTCTCGATTCGTTCCGCCTAGCCGACAAGATTAGGAAGCGTCTCCAAAGGGCAATCCTTGGTTTTTTTGATTTACAAATAAATCCACACCTTAAGGGAGGTAAAAATCAACACTCAAGATATTAATTACAGCGGTTTACAGTAAGCTTAAATTTAATAAGCTTACCACATCTAACCTAACTGGTACTCTAAAAAATTACGATAAGTTTAAATTATAATCAATTATGATAAGCTTTAAAGCCGAAAGTTTTTTTTTCATCGGTACCTCTTCATAGTTAGTTTCTGCCTCGTGCACTTCATGACTTGCTGGCTGACCATCTTGGTCATGGCAGAAACATGTACATCAGGCTATCCATCATCAGACACCTTTCGGCGGCTATTTGAACCACTTGGACCGCAAAAACCTTTTCTTCTTTGAGATGGAAAGTTTCTTTCTCCAGTCTTAGGCATTTCACAAAGACCGATATAGGTAATAAAGCAATTTAACTCTCCGGCTCTCCAAGAACACGCACTTCTTTGGCAACTCGGCCACGAGAAATATGAAACCCAAATGCATGCGTTGCATCATGGGTGCTGTAGTGGAATTACAGGAATGGTAAGGGTGGACTTGGATGTTAGATTGCGGAAGTAAAGTTTCGGAAATTCTGGCTGAACAGCTGAGGAAAAATATCTCTTAGCAAACAAAGTAGACAAATAATGAACAAATAGTTGCTAGAGATAACTAATTGCCAAGCACTCAATTATTGGTCTAATCCGGGTGGGAATTTTAAAATTTCAAAAATTAAAAACTTGATTTCAAAACTTTCATTGCGTTCGTCTGCGAACGCGATCCTAATCCTGTATCATGTGTTGGCTGTCCTGTGCAATTTCCTAGCGAAAAAAATCGAGATTTTTCTCATGCTTGGACATCCGGACACCCATGTCACGCTGTTTCTTCCTTGTCACATCAAAATGTTTGCGTGTTGCTTGCACTCTCAAGTGGCGGTGAACAAAAACATTTAGCATGGTGTGAATCGACATCTATACTGCTTCTTTCATATTCAGCTTTTAACGAACATGTCGAACGCACCACTACTAAACTATTTATATAGAGACGCGTTCAAAGGAATTTCCGGCGGAAATGAGCCCCTGAAAAAAACCAATAGGGACGGTCATTTGGAAGACCGTCTACCAAAAAATCTCAAAAAACCAGAGGGCAACCAACACGAAATTCGAACGCGATAACGGAAATAAGGAGGTCCTTTGAATCTTTGAACTGAACAGAAACAGTAATAGAGAAAATTTAGCTGTATTTCAAGAATTTCTTAATTTCTTTTATTTGGCATTCCCTGCAACATCCTTTCTCTCGGGGTTGGTCTCATAGCCAGAAAGCAAATTGCTTGCGAAAACTGAGCCTATTAATAGTTTTTAAGGCTGTTTTTGCCCACAGGAAACGATAACATTAGGCAGATAGCGATTATTGGGTGCGAACAGGAATGTTAAGATTTATTTAAACGTGTGAATTTTCAAGGCGAATGCCGTTGAACCCCTAATGCGTTCAATAAAATCGTCCCTCTGGCTTGTGATGCCGTTCCGGAAATCCTAGCTGACCTTTAATATTTCGTACCCAAAACAACATTTTTTATCCCTCCGAAAACAAAGGCGTTAAATTTTCCAATGTTTCGAAAGTTTGAGACGATTCGCTGGGTACTCCTGATAAATCAGTTTTGCGGTTTAAAAACGCCGGTCACTAATGAGCTTTATGTTGTTCCAATGTTGTTCTAATGAGGTTTATGATGTTGCTATGTTGTTGATTTTTGGCGCGCGAGGCATGGGCGGTAAATTTTTATAAAAAATGACAAATTGGTAGCATTTTCTTGGTTCTCGATCACAAAAAAAAAAGACAACAATTAACTTTTTTGTACATACACAAACCCAATAAACGTAAAAAACGAAAAGTGATCGAGTAAATTGCCGAAATTATGTACCGTTTTTTATGACTTTGTTAAATTAGACTTACTAAATGTTTCTTCTGTTTCACCAAAAATCGTGAGTACTTACCGTGTAAAAACCGAGAAAATCCGTTAAGAGATTTGGTAGCCTTGAACAACAAGACCAACAACTCAATCATTGGTTGCCATGGTAACGAGACAAGACTGCCAAATTCGACTTCTTCGTAAACGAGAAAGACTAAGCTACATGTATGTGTATATTATGCCTAGTATCGCGAAACAAAACTCTCGAAAGACAGCAATAAGATCGTGTATATTTTATTTGGAAGACTGGCCAATAACTATATGCAGTATATGGAGTCACCTTAAACAACTTGACCCCGACCAAATTAGTGTTATTTCTGAATCGGTGTGGTTTGATCTTCATACAGTTCAGTTATCAGTAGTTTCCTCGGTTTGTAATCTTTAGAATAAAATGAAATAAATGTAAAGTCTAAAATTGTTCGTACCTTTTCAATTTCCTGGACCTTTTGTAGCTCACATTTGTACTAAAATGACCTGGAGTCTAGCTTTTTATTCTCTCTTTCTTGTTAGCCGACTTGAAATTTAACAAAATATGACAATCCATTTCTTTTTAAGTCGTAGATCACCAGTGAATAACCAATCACAGCGCTTCAGCACCAGGGAAGTTCATTTTATAAGTTGCAGCAATCACAACTGAAGGAAGTGTACTTATCTGAAACAGATCACGCGCATGCGTAGTAAATGCACACGATCAAATTGCCAAAGTCTTCTATGACAAACGTCTTTTGCTGAAAATCTGGCATGCTATTTTTTCTTTTATGTCAAAGAAACTTTGTCATCTCCGTAATTTGCTGAGTGTAGATGGTCGACAAAGAAAACTTGTCAAATATTTGGAAAAATCAGTCGCAAGACCCTTCGTTTATGTATTTTCTCGAGTGTTTATGGAGTGGTTTATGCCAGTTTAGGTATTTTTTCTGTTTTTAGAAGCATTTCAAATGAACAATACGTAGAATATACTAGATAGCCACATTAACTATTTTTGCATCCCCTCTTTGTGGCTCCATGTCGTAATAAAAGTAACGCTGCCGGGACATTTATGTTTTAATTAATGTTTTTATACTTCCGTTTATACAGCTTTTCGGCTTCTTCTTTTCGCTTTGCCGGCGCATAAAAAAGGACACTCGCCGGTTAATACACCGGCAAATCATTTATCAAAGAAAAAACAAGACTTTAATTGTGTGCACGAGGCTTAAATTTTCACCATCATTTTCGAGTACTGACCCTGAACGAAAAGGTGATAATACTTTTTTTCTTTCAGGCTTAGCAATGAATAAGCACATTGAACTGGTTACAGTACAACTGAAGTAAAACAAGTATATACGTGCATTCATATGACAACAGTACATGTATCAGATGTATTACAACGTGCAAACTTGTAAACAATTTTGGCAATTCAGTTGTTGTTTCATGCAGTTTGTAGCTGTTAAGGAAGTCAAACTTAAGATAAGCACCCACTCCAAATTACATGCGAATAACAGGAAAGATAGCAATTTTTTTTAATTCAATGGTCAGTGCAATAACGAATCATTGAGTTTCAGCACAAAAGGTAGTTAAGGTCGTGCACGTACGTACCACCATAACAACTTTGTTATCTCTGGCTGGTGCTACGTGACCTTACAAACGGAACACACAAAACATAAATTATGATAAGCCACTGAACGCATTAAAATATGAATTATTGACATAATTGTGGTGTCTGTTTGTAGAGAATGAAGCCATTTTGACGTCCGTGACATCTTCCTGTCATTTACATGTCTCGGGTTTAAGGAAGTAAAGTGAAGTACAAATTGCGTGCAAGGAAATACTGGCAGGAGAAACGTTTGTTTTGGAGAACGATTTGAAGTCAAGCTATTGGCGTTTTGCTGCTTTGTAGAAGCTGACATCCTCAGTTCGTTCTCAACTGCAGAAAGATTGGGTAAGTAATATAGTAAAATTGCGACGACTGAAGCGAAAGTCTGTGACGTTCCCCCAAAGATAATTCGCTATTTTTTCGTGTTCTTGGGTCCATCCTTGCTTGTAAATGACATGTTTTATTTTGAATATTTTGCGGATTTCGCCGGGATTTTTCCAGTTTTTTCTCAAGCCTCGCAAATACCAAGAAGTTAAAGGATAGACCTATGCTCGATTACAAGTGTGCTTTTCTACAAACAGTCAATATGCCGATTTTCATGCATGAATCTGCTTGTGAAAATAATATAGAGGTTTTGACTAACAAAAATGGTTAGTAAATAAAGAAGCGTTGGGTTTTTCTGAGGAGAAAATATGGACACAAAATTATACCACGTTTGACTAATTTTACAGACAATTTAGTGTGTGTATTAAACACACTAATTTAAATTTTTTGGTGTTATGTTGCCAAAAAGCGCAAAGAGCTTCGAAAGCTGAAGTTTCGCCGATGATGTATTTCCTTGCAATCTGATTGGTTGCTTAACTGATGGTGAAGAGGGTGTTGTATTTCGATTTTCGAGCAGTGGTGAACTTTTTTTATCTCCCTCTTTGAATTGTACTAACAACATTGGACGATTTGATCATTCGACCGCTTTAATATGGCTGCTAAAAAATATAACTGCTTTGAAAGAATTCTTCCCGCTTGCGGAAACCAGAGAAAGGATCGAAGCAAGACGAAGAAAGAAGGAATCCGAAGCTAAAGTTTGTGGCGCGTTTTAATTATTGCCGATATAGGCTTAACGATTTGTATTTCTACTTTGGTGCTAAAAGAAGCAATGTTCTGCCAGTCCTGGTGGGTAAAATTCTACTTTAAACTTTAATTTCTCAGTTTTCAGTTTTGCGTGTATGTAGAAAAAGACGTGGCTTGTAGGGGATGCATTTATAAACCACGCGAACGGTTGTCAGGGTTGTGGCCGCCATGTTGAAACTGAAAGTTGAGCAACATGGTGCAGAATACAGTTTTTGTATGGAATTCCGGAATAATATAATTTCTCATATGTTTCGAATCGACAAACTTAAACCTGGTTGGGAAGCGTTTTCTTTGTTTACGTACGTACCTCAAGCATACCAGCGCCGTAGCTAGTATGAGGCCAACCGAGGCACTCGCCTCGGTAAAATTTTGACGAATTTCGCCGATCCTTTTTATTTTACATAAGCGGAGCCTGCAAATCGCATTTCCGAGAGACTAAATTTCAAAATTTCTCGGGGGGCATGCTCCCGAACCCCCCCAGCAACTCCCGCCTTCGGCGGTCGGCTGCCTCAGTTCGCCGTTTGGTCTGGCTACGGCACTGCATACATTAGCATTATTCTGATAAATCCCATAAATTGAAAGAGCTTGACAAACTTGGTTAAATTTGAGTGTGGTTTTTGGTCAACAATTCTCGAGTTAAATGAATCTTCAAAGTATCATCATTTTACAAAAAAATGTATCCACGGTTTGGAGGGGGTGGGGGTAGAATCTGTCAGCAAAACCTGCAAATGATTTTCTTCTCTAAACAAGTCATTTGTCGAACAACCAGGGACAATGTTGACCTGACTTGTAGAAGTCATTCTGATTGGAAAATTTATATATCTTATTGGACGGTTTAGTGTGTAGTATCGTGAGATATTTTTACGAGTCTCGCTGTATTTTGGCAAGCCCATAGCGCGAGTCAAAATACAAGAGACAAGTTAAAACATCCCACAATACTACACACTAAACCGTCCAATAAGAGATTTATTATTGAACTTAGTTATCAACGCCATTTTAATCTTTCTTACTTTTTTAAGTTTGTCGTGCGCGTGCTATTTGAACTTGTTTGTCAGCGTGCACATGCTTTATTAAAAAAAAATGACAACGAATTGTTAGTCGTGTAGTTGTTTGTTCGCGTGTACTTTTTGTACAGCGAAGAAAGACTTTGTGTGATTAAACACATAATTGTTTGGATTTTTTTTGGTAAAAACGTCAATAGATCCTGTCAGTTTTTCTTCGATTTTCTCAGTTTTGACCGTTCTAGTTTGGGAACAATTTCAGCCATTTTTTCACCGCTTAAGCAAGACTAATGCTCGAAGTAACGTTTGTGAAAATCTGGTCAAACCGGTCTTCTGGAGTACAAATACCGTGAGATATTTGTACTCAACTGAGTGCAGTTGAATAATAATGTTCGATATTGAAATGTGCCTGGTGTTCTAAGCAAACTATGGAAAGTTTTCCATGTTTTTCACAGAAAGAAACGATTTTCTGTCTGAATTTATAACAATTGAAGCAGAACTACTGGTCTGTCTGTCAGGCCAGGCTAAGCGTTTTTGTTTCTATTGATCTCTGAATTGCTATCATTGTGTTGAGGTTCTTTCTACTAGTTTAAGTCCTTCAAAAGGCTCAATATTGAAATCACAGTAAATTGCCTTAGTTTGTACATATGGCTGCCTGGTGATGCAACTGGTAAAAGCACCAGTCAGGCTCGCATGCATGGAAAATAGGAGAAAAACTGGCAAAAGCAGCAGCAAACCATTGATTAGGAAATAGAAGTTTAACAGCTACACTGTATGATAAAGTTGGGATTTAATTTTTTTTTGGCTTTGTTTTGTTTTCATTCCCTCATTGAAGACAAACCTAATGTTAACAGGGATGTGTGCCATGGCATAATTTTATTTAGTTGCTTATAAGTGAGTTGCTCAACTGGGTGTTTTGGCGACATAACATCCCAACTTTGAACGGCTGATACTTCACTGTCTGAGCTCGGTCAGGCAAGCTGCTTCACACATTTACTAGAGATGAAATGAACTTTCCAAAAAAGTAGTTGATTGGCATTGGTGTTACCATAACAACGATATGATGACATCATGGTTTTTGCATATTAGTTATTTTCTCAACATCTAGACCTAAACTTTTAAAATGACTGTATGCCGCTTATAGTTTAGATGAAAGTCTTCAAGACTGCAAAGTTTGAAAAAATTCTATGAGAGCATTTTCGAATAAAATTAGGTTGAATATTTTCCATCAAAAATTTAAAAATTCGCATTACTTTCTGTTAATTCTACATATTTGTGCACTTTTGAAACAACACGTTTGCCATGCCTGCTTGCTGCACTTCGCTGCTGCCAAAGCGATCGTAAAAATTTTGTTCATAGTACAATAGCAATTAACATAAGGCTACAGCCATGCACACGTAACACGTTTAAATGTGGGTTGTGTTGAAGGAATGGCAAACTTAAAAGCACACAAATATGTAGAATGTAGACAAAAGAGAAAGTCCTGAAATAAACCAGCTGTCAACAAATAATATGGCAATGCAACTTTGGAAGACGAATGAAAAAGTCCCATAAACTTTAATTATTATTTTGCGCCGTTAAAATGATTCATTGCACTTTAAATGTACGGAGATAGTACATTACATGTTAAACTTTAGATCAAAAGATTTTCAAAAAATTTCATTGACTAGTTTTTAAATAAACACTTCCCTAACAAAAGGGTAATTACTTCTGTGAGTAAAATAAGCATTAATTTAAGACATTGCTTTAAATCACTCTGAAAGCTAGTGAAGCAAAGAGGATGAAACCTTCAAGCAATGCAGTTTTATAGCACGTGAATAATATATGGTAAAAATATTGTTTCAATTTGACAGGAAAATGCTGGCATCAACAAATTAACAGAAAGTAATGTGAATCTTTAAATATTTGATGGAAAATATTCAACCCAATTTTATTTGAAAATGCTCTCAGAATTTTTTCAAACTTTGCAATCTTAAAGACTTTCATCTAGACTATAAGCAGCATGCAGTCATTTTGAAAGTGTAGGTCGACATGTTTAGGTTACAGTGTACCTTCAGATCGAAAATTTATTGAAAATTTTTTTTTGGCGTCAAAATAAAGTTTACAGAATGAACTTTCATCCAAAAAAAATTATCGAAAAATAGTGAAAATTGACGGAGAAATGACAGTATAACTTTTGTGGGCGGAGTTTGTTTATGAAGCGATATGTTTATTTAAGCGCTGTTTTCTCAAAGTTCATTTTTCGCTCGTTGACACTTTTCGCTCGTTGACACTTTAAAGAGCTACAACTCAAAGGGAATTTGTTCGATTTTCCTCAAATTTGGACAGAAGCTAGGCTAATATATAATCAACAAAAACGTGTCGGCGAATTTCTTAATTCCGAAAACTTTTTCGTCAAGAGCCATTTCCGTGCGATCATTCCAATTTTTTTCTCCCTTTTTCGAAAATATTCTGTAACTTTTCACTGCAATTGCATATGCGAAATCGCCTACACGTTTTTTTAGCGCTTCGTGTCCGGAAACCCGAGAACGAATCAAATTAGCAAAATACAATAATCGCTTTGAGTTATAGCGTTTTAAAGTTGATTCAGACCTTCGAATTTAGACGTTGTAAAAAATTCGACAATTCATTTTATTACCAAATGGTTTCCATATTTAGATAGCCAGCTCTATAAGCTTTAAATTGATATCTGGGTTTAGGTATATTAAGTGTAATCTTAAGATGCTAGAGCTGTTATACTGGAAACACCCCTGAAGGTACACTGTAACCTTAAGAAAATAACTAATATGCAAAAAACCATGATGTCATCAGACCGTTGTTATGGTAACACCAATGTCAGTTAAATCTACTTTTTTGGAAAGTTCGTTTAATCTCTAGTATATGTGTAAAGCAGCTTGCCTGACCGAGCTCAGACAGTGAAGTATCAGCCATTCAAAGTTGGCATGTTGTGCAATTTTGCTAAAAACCCAGTTGAGCCACCTTAAGGGGCAACTACTCGGTGCAAATTGGTTGCCCCAGCATCATTCTCGTTTCCCGGGGCAACAAGACAAAAAAATCTTTTGTAAAGAACTACATGTAACAGTTGATCCAATGGCAGTACTTTTAACTTTTGTTTCAGTTCATTATCAGTCCAAAAAGTGACTGAATACCATGGGGTCAGCTGTTGATCAAAAGGACGTGAAAATGGCGGATAAAAATGGGGATATCAATGCTGACAGTAAAAACAACTCCAACTTGCAATCAGCAGCCAATGAGTCTACTTCTTCAAGGTTAGTTTATTTCAGTAGAACACATTTAAATATTAATTAAACTAAGGTATTCTTGTGGATGATCAAAACAATCATTCTGGGGTAAATAGTAAATACTATCCACTGGTTTGGTATTAATACAATTTATTGAAAAAGCGAATTGAAAATTGTGGGTGCGCTGGTCTCATGGGGCATGCCAGGTTAGCTGACGGGACCATATGTGTGTACTTCAGGCGCATTTAGGCAAATCAACATGCTTTCATGATCTTGAAACTACATGTAAACATAACTGATTTTAGTTAACTGTTTTTTTTTATATGGAGGAAAAAAAAAAATGCCTGTACCCTGAAACTACATTAATTTTTTAAAGAAGTTTTCAGTGCTTTCCAATTGAATTAAGGTGGCTCACAGTAGTTCCTGGCATTTTTCATCACTTATACTTTATAAATTAATGCTACAATAATGGCATTAAACAAAATAATGCCCAGTCATTGGTGAACAAGTTATCGTCATCGTCATGACGTAGCAGATTACCACAGTAACAGTCTAACCCTTAATAATAATAATAATAATAATAATAATAATAATAATAATGTATTCACTCATATGGCGCAAATTCTATATAAATATATTCAAATGCGCCTTAACACAATGGAAATGACATAAAAAAATATATCATAAATATAAATATGATAAATATCAAAGAAAAAACTAATATTCTAACTCAATAGGTCAATAATCGTTAAAAGTTAAAAGTAAAAGTTAAAAGTTAGGAGCCCGAGCCACATTGTTAGGAGCCCAGTTTAATCTCCTTGTACTGTTTTTCCAAGATCATTACATAGGTTATAGTGGTTCTTGGACCTTCTGATATTTATCAAGGGCAACTTTAACAAGAATTTGTGGGGTTTAATTGCACATAAACAAGAATTGACACAATTGCAGTAAAAATCAAACTTACAAAATTTTTAATAAATTATTTTGGTAGTTAATTTCAAATCAGATTTATTTACTGAACTTTGGCATTTGTTGGGTCCATGTGACGACTTAACTAACCTTCAAGACTTATACAAGTACACGAGCAGGAAAAAAACACAATTACAGGGAAAATCAAACTTACAAATAACGTTATGGTAGTTAATTTCAACTCAGAATACAATTTATTTACAAGTTCAGAGGCTAGGAAAATATATGTATATACATCCTGGCAGGATCCGACTACTGACACTACGGATTGAATAAAGACTCATTTAATTCATTTCAAAATAAAAAAGTTCAAATGAAGGCACTGCATCTTCCGTTGTGTTTTAAAAGTAGGAAATATATTTTGTTGTTATGAAAGAGACAGTTCCAAATCGTTATCTGAGACCACAGGAAGCCCATGCTCACAACTGGAGCCCGAAAAACTGGCGGGACTACTTCTTTCTACTTCAAATTCCTTCTGTAACGCCGAGAATAGCCGCGGTTGCACAAAGCATTATTACCTACTAATTTAATATCTAGGCTTTGCAGCGACGACAACGAGAACGTGAAAAAAAAAACAACAACAATAGGTTTGATTAGCAAAACAATGGATGAGCGTGTGCGGTACGCACTCGTTCATTGTTTTGGTATTCATACTGCACACGTTCATTTATATAACTTTGCATTTCAGTTAGCGATCGTGGTTTCAAGTGTCGGCTACTGAATGTAGTCTTTCTTCTCAGACATAATTTTATGTTTCTCCTTTAAAGCACTTAAAGCACTAAATAATGCTTATGCACTGGGTTTAATAAAGACGCCACGAGTTGAAGCTGTGTACAGCTTCTTGTTTATTATCAATTCGTAATTAGCATGTTAAAAGATACAACTGTTTGCAGAGTTTAAAAAAAAATTCTTGAGAAGGGGTTCAGAGCCACCTAAAATTTTTGAAAATGTAAGGTGGCTCTGAGTTGGTTTGATTCCTGGTAGGGACATTGAATATATTATTTTCTTTCTTCTTTCTTTTTTTTTCCAACTGGACATTGTGAAAGTGATGTACATGTACTCATCTGTCTTTTGAATTTGCTAAATGCACAACTGTAATAGATAAATGGCATTTCTTGCTTTTGTATTTAGGTCATGTACCTTTGGTTGCCATTCTCTTTATTCAATTTGGGTGTCTTTCTGTAACTGGCTCCACCACATGTTGGAGAAGCTGTTTGGAGCAATGGGAGAGGTTATAAGCAACCGTCCTTTTATCACCATAGCAGTGTCCATTTTAATTGTTGGACTTTGTTCAAGTGGATTTCTATGGTTAAATCCTGAAGACAGAACATCCAAGATTTTTGTTCCCCAAAACAGTAAATCTTTTCAAGATCTGAATAAAGCAAACAAGTTTTTCAAGTTGAAGCTTCGACAAGAGCAGGTAATCATTGTTCCTAAACATGGTGAAGACATCCTTGATGTTAAATGCCTCAAAGAAGCTTTACAAGTGCACCATGTGGTTGAAAATTTGACTGGATATGCTGACGTATGCTCATCAAGGCTGGGATTAAAAGCAATACCAAAACAATTATGTTTGGCCGTCAATCCTTTAGAACTATTTCATTTCAATGCAGAAAACTTTGTTAACATCACAGGAAAACTTAGTGCAGCTTTGAAATGTCCAGGCTTTGTGATGCAAAATGGTCGACCATCATGCCTTAACATGCCAAAAATGTTTGGTGGTATAACTGAAAATAAAGTATCAAATGAAGTCTTGAGTGCACAAGCATTAAAGATAACATACTATGTTGATGAGCCAAACAGTGACGAAGAAGCCACTCACATAGAAGCCTGGGAAGAATCATTTATCCAGAAGCTATCTGCTCTGCAAGATGACTTGTCAAGTGTTACAATTTACATTTCTGCTGAGAAAAGCTTGGATGATGCAGTTGCTGAAAGCAGCTCCTCTGATATTCGTTGGTTTTCCCTCACATTTACTCTCATGTTACAGTTTGCTAGCATCATGGTAGGAAAGCTTTTTCGGAATCCATTGACTGGGCACTCGTTACTTGCATTAGGTGGCACCTTGTCTGTGGGTCTTGGAATCTTAGCTGGATTCTCTCTGTCCATGATATTACAGACCCCCTTTGTTCGCATTGTGGGTGTTCTTCCATTTCTTGTTGTTGGTATTGCCCTTGATGATATGTTTATCATTGTTGACCACTTAGATCGCCAGGAACGCCATTTGAAAGTACCTGTTGTAGTGCGGCGGGTTATGTCTGGTACTGGAGTAACAATTACCATGACAACCCTGACAGACCTGGTGGCCTTTGCTGTGAGTACAAATTCTCAGTTTCCTTCAATCCAGTATTTTTGCATATATGCTGCTTTAACAGTCAGCTGTGCATTTCTCATGATTGTGACTGTCTTTGTGGCTTTGTTGTCATTTGATGTGCGACGAATAAAATCAAATCGACGAAACTGTCTTCCAATGTGTTACGCCCCTAAACCGAAAGAAGGACAACTTCCGTGGGATGAGCCACAACCTCAGGTATCAAACAGGTTGATGGAAAGGTGGGCAAAGTTCCTCCTGTGCCCCACAACAAAGGCTGGAGTTCTGATTATATCTCTTGGCATATTAGGAGCGGGTATATATGCCACCATTCACATAGATCAAGAATTTGACAGAACTTTGTTAGCCAAAGAAGGTTCATATTACAGAGACTTTCTCAAGATGGATCGTAAGTATTTCAAACTACCCGTGGAGACCAATGTTGTTTTGAGTGAAAATGTGGACTATGGAACAGTGTTTGTCCAAAATGAGGTCAACAAGCTTTCTAAATTAGTTGCAGAGAACAAGTACTTTGAAAAAAATACTGTTACATGGATGGGTGCATTCTTGAAGCACTGTAAAGATCATAACAAAACTTGTGATGGTAAAGACTTCATGGTCAGTTTAAAACGTTTTCTCAACATGGCTGAATTCTCTTATTATAAAGGAGACATCAAATTTGGCCAAAATGAGACAGATATTGAAGCCACACGCATCATTGCTTACATGAGGAGCTCCTTTAGCTCAGTATTTAAAAAGGATGCGGTGTTGTCCATACGAAAAGATCTCACTACCAAATCTAAGCTGCCTGTTTATGTGGCAGCTTTTTCCTTTGTTTACCTTGAGCAGTATGCAGTCATTCTCTCTGAGACAATTCGTAATCTGACTGTTGCAGCATTGGCAATTCTCATTGTAACAGCACCTTTTTTAATCAGTTTCAGTGTTTCTTTTCTGGTCTTCATTGGTTTTGTGTCTTTGATCTTTGAGTTGTTTGGCATGATGTGGCTTTTAAATGTGTCTCTTAATGCCATCTCTATGATTAACCTGGTGATGGCTATTGGCTTTGCTGTTGACTACAGTGCTCATGTGGCACATGCCTTTGTCAAGGCCCCAGGTAGCTCGACTGATAAAAGAGTGATTGAAGCAGTCACCCATGTTGGAGCAAGTGTCCTGTTAGGAGGTAAGATAATAATTATACATGCAAGTAGTGAAAAAAATGCAAAATAACAGGGGGCAGGGATGGCACAGTGGTGAGAGAGCACTTGCCTACCACCAATGTCACAACAGTTCCCAAGCTCATTAAATGGACATGAGTTTAAAATATATAATTACTGTAAATCCTCTATCAGCCCCGCACTCAAGCAGTTTAAGGCCTGGGTTTAAAGTCTGTTCCGAAAATATGGTTGACACTTAATATCTTCAGCTAGATTGCCTAGACCAGGTTGTTATTTGCCCTGAATGTAAATCTTGACGTCTTCTTCTGCTTTAACGCATAAGTTTGGTCATGTAACATGTCACGTGATCAAAATTTTAAAATTAAGGAAATCGGCGATATGCCAGCGAATTTTCTTTGTATATATAGTTAAACAAATTAGCTTTCCTGATGAAGGTTTAACATATTTAACCTTCTACGTTTGGAATGATTGTCCTCGAGTTTTAAAATTACAGTTATAGATAATCAAAGGTTGAAATTTGGACTTAAAATGACCTTTGTCCTCAGCAATTTTTTTTACAGACAATGCACAATCATTCCAAACGTGAAGTGCTGGAAATATTTAATCTGCATCAGAAAAGCATTTTTATTTTATATTTTCTCTTAAACCCAACACCAATTTGTCAAATATTTGTTATTTTAAGAAAACTGGCCACGTGACATGGCATGTGACTTATGGGAAAGCTTATAATACTTAACAATGTTAACCACGTAATTCCTTTCCATGTGCCAAATTTGGATCCAGTTCCATTCCCTTTGTTTAAGTTATTGCGTATAAACTGTTTTTCCTGGTTAAAGCCTTTGATCCAGGCCTTAAACTACTTGAGCAGGGGGCTTATTTATTTCAAAGCTGGGGAGTATACTGTGTGTGAACTTGTGCCAGATTGGTAACTAAGGTAAAAATGTTCTGGCAATACATCGGTCTGACGTATATTGTTTTGGTGGTGACAGAAAAGGGGTTCGGGGGGGGGGGGGGGGGGGGTTGGCTTAGTAAATTTCTTGTTCCAAAGGGGGTGGGGGAGGGGGGCTTAATTGAGGATTTATGGTATTGTAACTATTCATTTTTTTGTTCATTAATCTTGTAAGGTGCCAGTACCCTTATTGGAATTTTAATGACTGCCTTCTCCAAGTCGGAGATTTTTACCATCTTTTTCAAGATGTTCTTCAGCATGGTACTGCTTGGTCTGCTTCATGGCCTTTGCTTCCTACCAGTCCATCTCTCCGTGTTGTACAATCTTGCTTCATCGATTTGTACAAGACGTGATGCTCATGTCTGCGATGGCCATGATGGAGTGATTCCTGACATGGTATGGTCCAATTCTAACCTAGCAGTGGATAAAGTGGAAGATCTGCAGGAGATGACCCCTCAGACACACTCTACCATCAACCAGGACTCAAAGAATGGTTGTGGAGAAGCTTTGGACCTTAATGGCAGTGACACAAAAGGTAGGAAAAACATTAATAGCTCATAAGCTAGTATTGATGAATACATAAATTATTATATTTAATATGTCTTTTTGTCCATCTTTTAAATATCGTTGTGTGAAATATTTCCTAACAAACAACAAACCAACAAACTTTTTTACAAGTTAGCCAATCAGAGAGTGCAAATTCAATTGTCGGGCATGCCATGCCTCCTCGCAAGGTTGAGCACAATGGAACTTGTAATCTTGTTGCTTTGTGTTTATCAGGAGTATAAAGTTTGTTACAGAATACCAAGATTTTATTCACTTTATTGCTTCACACGTATACGCAGTTACGAAAAGGATTATAGGAATTAGCTGGTGGTTTTGTGAAAACTTGTAAAAAAGACCAGTTTGTTGGGTACTCATGGCAAGGCACTTTGCAAGTTGTTACTATAACTATAGATATCCTGAAGGTGGTATAATTAACTTACCATTAGAATAATTCCTCCAATAAATGGTCTCCCTCAATTAATTGCCCCCCTTCCAAGGTACTGTAGCTCAGCCCACGAGTTGTAAATCTGGCTCTGAGTTTTCTTTTTTGTGTGTCACATTAGCGCATACAAATTTGTGCACGCATATTTTAGTTTATGTCGACAACTATATGGCTTTCAGCCATGAAACACATACCGCAAAATCTCTCTGTGTGTTGACTTGAGAAGCAAGATAGAGAACTACAGTGTACAATTGCACGCTTTCAAGACAATTCAAGACGTTCATGGATGGATAGGACCGTTTGATATTGTGTTAGCCGCTTATTCCTGTGGTATTTTTGCTCCGGCAAGTTCTGTGTATTATATATTAATTGTACAACACGAAGTTCAATTACTAATTAGTCGAATCAATAACAAAATTCGAGATTAAAAAGTCTATCCAGTATGTGGAGTTTTTTGTACTCAAAACATCAAGGATATTTTCTATCAGTTTGGAAGCAAGAGGAAACAGCCGCGAAAAAAGAACCCATTTAAGTTCACCTTATTGACGTGCGTGCAACTTAGGTGTCCAATTACAGCTATCCAATTACAAAGTTGTAATTGGATAGCTGTAATTGGACACCCACGTGACCGCGCGCCAATTATGCAAGAAATAGGTGCGTGGATGACCAATCACAATCAAGAATTTTGTTATTGATACGATTAAAAATCGAATTGGACTCCACTCAGTCCTATTTAATTACCATTATTAATCTTATATACTGTACGTGTGATACAAAATTAATCTATTATTATTGTTTTTGACCCAGGTATCAGCAGACGAAACAAAACAAACTAAAAATGTTTAGCAAGTCACTAAGCTATTTCTGTAATGCTCAATGTAGCAGACATTGTGGTTCACTTCAACATTTCATTTTGTTTGCGTTTAGTTGGCTGGAACTCTTATTGGAGAGATTGAAACATGATTGTTACCATTTTTATTGCTTACTTTTCAAAGTGTCCCTTAAAACCAATCAAAATCATGAACTGTAAAATGATGTCTCAGTGATGTACAGGGCTGCAGCCAGCCAGGTGGTCTTGTTTTTAACTATGACTTTACCCTTAGATCCAACCCTGGGGGAAAAGTCAAATGAAGCCTTGTCTGACAGTCTCCTTATCTTTCCTGCTTTGACAACAAGCAACAGTGAGGAAAAGAGTAAAGTAGGGGAAGATTTCAGCAGTGAAACAAAGATGTAAGCAGGAAGTGAAATGAACTGGAAGAGATAATTTAATCTTAAAGATTTTTTTTTCATTTGGTTTAAGGTGGCTCTCAAGAAAATATTAACAAAAGTACTTAAGGAGGCTCGTACCCATTTCTCAAGTCCACACCCTTTCAATTTTAATGGGCCATATCTTTTGTTGTAGTGTATAGAAAGACAAGCCACTTTGCATGCAAACACACAATACATTGAACTTTATGGGAGTATAGGATTTGTTTACATCAGTGCTTCCATGGCAACGGAATGGTGATCCTCTGAAATTCACAAATTGTGGAGTTTCTCTAGATCAAGAGAAATTTTTGTAAAACCCACTAGTGGACTAATTGATTAGACCATGGGCTTCAACTGGACAAAGTTTGAAAGAAATGTATGAGAGCGTTTTCGAAATTTTTAGGGATGAAGTTTTGGGGATTACAAATACAGTGAAAAACATACTATCGACATAATTGGCTAATAATTAAAGAAAATGATGCGCGATGGGGATGCAGTTTCATCTCATAGTAGTTTGATTCCATTTGAAATGGTGTGTGAAAAAGTGAGGGGGTTGCTTTGGCTGATTGCGAGAAAGAAGGATTTGATTAGCGTGCGTTCAGCTGCTCTTGTTGCCATTTTTGTATGTAATTTGGTCTACGCCTACAAATGTGATGATAATTTGGAAACTGCGAGATAAATTTTTTTAAAAATTTGACAATCTCGAGATTGGTCATCAATTTATATGGCCTGCAAGTTTCAAGGACATTAAAGACATGCAAGGCAATAAAATAGGGCCTCTAATGAACCAATTTTTTCCCGCAGATTTTATGTTTACAAGTGAGCGTCCTCATTATTCACGAGTATTGTTTTCGAGTTTCATATGCACGTGCAAAACTTAAGCAAAAAATTTATTTGCATCGGAACAGAACGCTTGATTGCTTTCCGAAGAATTTTCCGAAATATGCTAATAGCTGGCTTGAGAACTGTAATAACATTACGCACTCGATGTTGCGCTATTACGCTGTAATGCAGCTAACCGAGGGTCTCTTTAAAATTGCAGGACAAGAAGAACATATCCCAGTTTGGAAATTTATAAACGTAATGCAGAAACAGTGCTTCTTTAATATGTCACACGCAAGAACAGCGTGACAACTTTATATTTTAGCTGAGAATTCTGCTTTGCGCTGTTTTATATCTAAATAAGGAACAGATGCTACGCCGATTGCAACAAATAACCAGAGTGAGACAATCATAAATGTATTATTTCTGCATCCGGCACTTGATGAAACGTGACGTTTCCGACGTTGTCTTCATCAGTACTGTTGTCATTGCTATTCGTAACGCAAGCCAGTTATTAGCATGTTTCGGAAAATTCTTCGGAAAGCAATCAAGCTTTCAACTCAAAACTTGAAAACAATACCCGTGAATAATGAGGACGCTCACTTGTAAACACAAACTCTGCGGGAAAAAATTGGTACAGTGGAGGCCCTATTTTATTGCCTTGCATGTCTTCAATGTCCTTGAAACTTGCAGGCCATATAAAGTGATTACCAATCTCGAGATTGTCAAATTTTTAAAAAAATTTATCTCGCGGTTTCCAAATTATCATCACATTTGTAGGCGTAGACCAAATTACATACAAAAATGGCAACAAGAGCAGCTGAACGCACGCTAATCAAATCCTTCTTTCTTGCAATCGGCCAAAGCAACCCCCTCACCTTTTCACACACCATTTCAAATGGAATCAAACTACTATGAGATGAAACTGCATCCCCATCGCGCATCATTTTCTTTAGATATTAGCCAATTATGTCGATAGTATGTTTTTCACTGTATTTATAATCCCCAAAACTTCATCCCTAAAAATTTCGAAAACGCTCTCATACATTTCTTTCAAACTTTGTCCAGTTGCAGCCCATGGTCTAGAGAAACTCCGCAACTTGTGAATTTCAGAGGATCACCATACCGTTGCCATGGAAGCACCAATGAAAACAAATCCTACACTCCCATAAAGTTCAATGTATTGTGTGTTTGCATGCAAAGTGGCTTGTCTTTTTATACACTACAACAAAAGATATGGCCCATTAAAATTGAAAGGGTGTGGACTTGAGAAATGGGTACGAGCCTCCTTAACACTATCATTAGTTACAAAATAAAGCCTAATTTTCTTGTCTTACAATTTTGGTTCATGAGATTTACCTGTTAGGATGCCAACATATTTATGTTCATTTATCAGCTGTCACCTTATTGGTAGAGGCTGTTGCCATGGCAACAAAGAACTTGAAGTATGGAAAATGTTTTTTTTTTAAGAATTGACCTCAATTTTTTGATATTTTGAGTTTCCTTCGGTGAGAGTTTTTTAAACATAGGGTCGTTCAGACGGTTTACCTAATATCACACAATTTCGTATATTTAACTATTAAACTAAATTGCTCTGACAGATTTTTTTTCTTAAAAGAATATGTGAAAGGTAGCGTTTGTATCTCATAAATTGTGAAATTGCAAAAAATTCACCTAAGGAAACGTGAGAAAATATTAATCCATTAGTTTTGCTTTTTTTGGCTTTGACGTCACAAAAATCACAAAAAAAACCTACATTGTTGTGCGTGTGCATGAGTGCAAAGTTACTAAAACTGTTGATGTGTCATCAGTACATGCAGCTTCAAAGGTATAGGGAGTCATCTTAAAGAGGCTAGAAAGGGTTTTCATCTGTGTGCACACACGACATGCACTCGTCATGCATTGATGAACGTGTCAGCTGCTTTTTCTATCAAAAAGTAGCATGCGCAGCTCACCGGAAATGAAAATACTGCGTAAAATCGCGCGAACCAGAAATAAATCATGCATATTTTAATATTCCTCTTTATCTCAACAGTTTTTTTGGTGACCTATCCTGATTTTCTGTACGCAAGCAGTATTTGGTATTTCCTAACTTAAACAAGTTTGAGAGAAAATTATCTACAGTATTTTTTTCGTATCTGACAACCTCTTTAGAAATAACTTCATTTCCACTAGAAAAAAAAAAAGTTGTGCTTTCCAAATTGAGAAAACAACTAATACCGGTAGGTCACCAAATTAGTTTTAAAGATAATTAGCGAAAAATGAATTTTAGAGGCTCTCTTCAGAGAGCTGTACTGTTGCCATGGTAATGACTATGAAATCATAAGCACCCTTAAAGTATTGCCTGATAATAGCGTTAATAATCCAAAAGTTGCCATATCACTGGTTGCGTTGTTTTTTAATATTTCATCATTTAGACACTATTGAAAGCAAGAAACCCTTACAAGCCTCCTTAAGTGATGTAATTGAATACAAACAGTCTGTGAGAGTAAAAAGGGACCAGAGCAAATTGATATTAACTATGATCTTGGATAATGAGTTCTCTCTACAGTTTGTAAGCGGACTTTGAAAATAATCTGTAGGATTGTAATCTTACATGTTTGATAATATTATTTGTTATAAAGCAAGTTAAAAGAAACCTGTAGTCCCTTCTGTGCATAAAATATTTTTTACCTTCCACTTTTCTGCAGAAAGCATTATTTGTTGAAACGTGTTGCTGGTGAAGTTATCTTTAACTGCCCAATCTTTCATTTCTTCAGCACTGTATCTTTTGAACTTAGCGACAATAAAATAGAAGATTACTTTAGCAATCCATAATGGCGGACATTCAGATTTTGATAAAACGTGAAATTTGCGTCATGTGAGTAGTCACAGAATGTAATGTATCGTCAAAATCAAAACAAAAAATGTAAACAAAGTCCAGGCATGTGCACTGGGGACTGCAGGGTCAGTTAATTATGGCTTGTGGTTTAGCAGTGGCATTTTTTTTGTCAAGTAACCACAAAGAGGGGATACAAAACAGGGAAAGGGTTTTACTGGTCCATGGGATTATGGCTCTTAGTTTTCTTGGCGTTGTAATGTTTCTAAAAATGGAAATTTCTATTTAAGTGGCTAAAAAAACCCACTGCTTGGAACACTACTCAGACCAGAAAGGGGACTTTTAAAACTTTCTGTCTGTTGTGTATATTTACTTTGAGGTCTGCTCGGCATCTAGTGTGGTTATTTTTAAATTTGAAGTAATAAACTTTTTAATGAAAATTTAAATGTTTTACAGAGGTTATTCAGCATGAAGTTATGTAATATGGCTGAGTATTTTGTTTAAATTGTTTATTATATGACAGTAATCTCCTAAAACTACGTTTTTGGGTATATACTTCATGGTGGTTTTAATTTATGCACGTCAAAGAATCCGGCACTTACTTAGGGCTAAAAACTCATTTTAAAATGGTTAGCTTTTATTTACTGTTATGGATATCACTACCCATAACAGTAAATAAAAGCTAACCATTTTAAAATGAGTTTTTAGGATCCCTATATGATAGGATCCCTATATGGTGTGTAACAATGAAGTATATACCCGTTTTTGAGGATGTTTTTCCTGGCACATGGTCAGAAGGGTGTAATAACATGTCATATTTGCACTCGTTTTGATGCGTATTTGAACTCTTGAATGTTATGTCGAATAATAATTATCGTTATTTTATAGTTCGCTGTTTGTGGTATATGTTTTATTATTATTAATTTATTAAGAGGTGATTTGTTTTTTTATGGGGTCGCTGCAACTCTTACAAATCGTCCTTATGGCCTTCCTTCTTCTTCTTCTTCTTCTTATTATTATTATTGTACTTTATCATTACTTATTGCCTTTGACTTTATTAATTGCCATTAAATTGTAATAAATAAGTACAGGTAATTTTAGAGAAAATGTTTGAATTATCCACTGCTACCAAGAAAGTTGTCTGTAATGAAGATGCATCCGTATTAGGCCATTGTCCGTACTTTAAAGTGGAGTTCAAATGTATTTCAAAGGGGGATGATAACTGTGAAAGAAGTTGACACCCTTACACTGTAGATTACCCAGTTGTATAAAAGCTTTTAATTATTATTTTTTTAGAAATGCTTTGGAAGACACACTAAGCTAATTACATAGTGCTGTTTAGTACATACCATAATTACCACCCTTTTACACAGTGACAAATCTAGTCTGTTGTAGCCATGATACATAACAAACGAGTTACATGGGTAACCAATCAGTCTAGTTAACAGGCACAAATTGTCCTTGTATTGCGATGCACTTTTGATTATTTATGTACATAGAAAAGGCGCATTAATTTATTAAGAATCGAGCGGGGTCGTAGCTGTCCAAACGATGTCTGATTGGTGAACGACACAACCGATGCATCACTTGAACAATGCCCCTATCCCTAATCCGGGACAAATCTATTGTTTTCTTAGCGAATCACAGACATCGTTTGGACACGTGCTGGACTACCCTAAGAATCCGGCCAATCGTAACAGACACACAATGTAATAAACCAATCAAAACTCAAAGCAAATACAATTCACCGGCGCTAAGCACAGGAAAATGTGTGCGAGTAAGTCACGATTGCTTTTAGTTTTAATCTGATTGGTTGAGTAAGTGGTGTGAGAGATTTTGGGTGTTTCTTGGTGTTGCGGAAGCCATTGTTGGTTAGCTTTTGTGTTGTGGTGTGGGTATTGTTCAGCGGTGTCTTTTGAATCTTTTGTTTTACGTCATTTGGTGATCACACCATCCGCAACACCAAGAAACTACCGAGATTTTAGTCAATCATTAAATGTAGCAATGCAAAGCCTAAAGGCCCACCTTCACTCAAAAGACGTTGCGGACGTTTGTTTTTATTTTGAAATGCTCCATTGTTCCTACACGTGATCTGATTGGCTGCACGCATTCAAGCGTGAATTTTGTGTTACACGAAATTCAGCACAGAAAGTGATCACGGCGCGCACAGCATTTTGGGTGAAGGTGGGCCTTTAAGCAATCGTGAAATTATTTTTGACACCCGATTGAACACCGTTCTAATATCAACTTAAATAAATTAATGACTAAAGGATATAAACATGTACAGTACCTTTTAAAATAAATGAAACGTTAAATGGAGGTGGAAGTTCTAATTCAACTGTGAACGCTTTAGTCTTTTTCTGGTTAAATTTACAAGGATAAAATTTTCGTGAATCAATGAAATTGCTAGGCTTTATTCCCAGCCATTTCGTGCACCCGCGTTCCTTCCGCGTTCCTTTGGGAGGAGGATCTGAAAACCGGACTCCCTCAAACGGCTCAAAATCGAGCCTATGAACATAGCAATATACGAACAGCCTCATACCCAGGCCCCGATAACGTCGCGGGGAAAACGAGAGGATGCCTTTCCCCCTCCGTCAGCACTCGTCTTCTTTTTCCCTCGCCATCATTATCAGATAATCTCCTCCCGAAGAACAAATAACTGATGGCTTTGAGTTGTAATCGACGACTCGATGAGTACAGTAAATTAGTGAAACAAACAAGACAACATTACATTCCCTTGTTGTTATAAACAAGTACCGTACGTAAAATAGAGGACAGGAACTTTTCCCGAGATCCGCGAAAACTTATTCCCAGCCGTTAAAGGCCCACCTTCACCCAAACGACGTTGCGGTCATTTGTTTTTGTCTCGAAATGCTCCATTGTTTATATGCGTGATCTGATTGGTTGCACGCATTCAAGCGTTCAGCACAGAAAGTGATCACGGCGCGCATAGCATTGAAACGCAAAAATTCCCGCGAAAATGTCATGCAACACGGTGATACAAATCTAATTAGGAGCGGTTACACGCGATTGGTGATTTGCCAAGGTAAAAAAATGTCACGCAATTCAGTGAATCACTTTTCCTTTGCGGTTATGTGTTGATGTCAAACGGAGCATCGTGATTGGCTCTTGTACCTTGGACATCAAAACACCTTTGCAAATTTATAAATGCATTTTAGCGTGGTGAAAGGGTCATTTACCACGGTAAAAGTGCTCCGTGTAACCGCACCTAATGAAAGAAAATGTACTTAGTTTGTCACGTGCATGGGACTGCGAAGATGATAAAAATACTTCCACATTTATTATGTCAAGTATGTGGTCAGCTGCGTTGCACTTTTTTCTCTTGTGCCGTGCCATGCGAAATGCAACTATAAGTTGTATGTTTACACCACAGAAAAATAAGCTCCAGTCCCTTTTAGGTACACACGGTATATTTCATCCCGTGTAAATGCGACTATTTTTTCCCTACTACAGGACACGGCAAACATGAAAGCGGTTCCAATTTTACTGTTGTCGTGCCACTATTTTTATACACACCTGCCAACTTTTCCCGAGTCAAAAAGCGGGAGATTTCTGAAAATGTTCCGACGACTTCCGAAAATTGTCGAAGATTTCCCAAGATCTTGCGACGAGTTCCAAAGATGTTCCGATGACTTCTGAACGCTGCAGACGACGTATGAACAACTAGTTTGGATTTATAAGTAAATCTGCGGTGAGAAATTGACCTGCATGCGTGAGATCGATGTTTTTTAATCCCCAGGCATGAGACTCGCGTATAATGCATAAGAGTTGGCAGGTATATTTTGTGTCGTTTAAACGGTTCTTTAAATATAGGGAGCACCTTTCAATAACGCGAAAGCTCTGAAGTTTAAAGCCCAACGCAGGTTTACGATTTACGCTGCCGTCAATCATAATTATGGCGACAAACATTGGACCCCTGAAAACAGAAACTGACAAAATGGATCGAAATCCACCAATCACGACCCACAAATATGACCACGTGACCATGTTGCGTAAAGTAGCATTGTTTCGTGAGACGTCCGCTATGATATTTGCAGTAGTGAAAATTGAAACTGTTGCTTCACAGTTAGCGTGTTATTGAAAAGCGCAGTAAACATGTAGTGACCCTGGCGCTACATCCCGCTGTTAACTTTACATCTGGTACTACTTTGTAGTAATTCAAAAAGCTACCATCCCAGAAAAAAATACATAACAAATAAATAAAAGATTTATATACCTAAATCAGATACAGAAAAAAATATATATTTCTATTTAGGTGAATGCCCTTACATTTCGTAACAACTGTCATCACCGTGGTGTCGTTTATATGAATTTACATTCGTGGCCAAAATTTGGTGTCTGTTGTCCGTATTACATAGGGTAGTTATTATAGAGGTTACTTTAATAGAAACTATATGGGGATTTTGCCGGGACAAAATGAAGGGTCCGTAATAATCAGGTGTTCGTATTGTGACCTTCTTACAGCTGGTTGGCCGCAAATTTCTCTTCTCTGTCGATAAACTCGTCAGTGGAAACAAAGCTAAGATAATGTTAGGTCCAAATGCCCAAGGCACTGCTGAAATTAACTGAACCATAACTGTACATATTTAGTGCTAGCGTCTTGCATGTGTACCAGGGGTAGCATTCCCTAGCAATCCCCGCAGGCGAACTATTTCTTCCTGGTATCTGAAAAAACGATGAAAACAGCCGTGAAAAATTCACAAGTATTAAACTCGTGCCACTGATAATCAGCAGGGGTCGAAATTAACACTCGCAAAATGCGAGTGGTTTTTGGAAGTTGCGAGTCAAAAATATCCTCTAGCAAACTTTTTTGTAAGCATTTCTCTAATAAAATTTAGAGGGGAAAAGTGAACATTCTTGGAGAATTTTGTGGCAAAAATTCAGACATCATAGAATGTCATCTACGTAAAAAAATAAGCGTGTTTTGTGTTAGCCACTTGCCAGCGGTTTTACACAGAACCTGTGCACACTTTGTTTCAGATACCACGCAGCTCTTTACAACCTCTAATTTCATTGGACCTGTATATCATGCAGCTCTATTGTTTTTAGGTCTAGGGTCTATTGTTAGCTATTGTTGTGTTGTTTGTTCTATTGTTTTCTCAGCAAATCAGAGAAGACCTTGTAAAAGCTGCGTACTGCCCCCTTTGTTTGCGCATTCACATTTTGTTGGAATCAGCAACGTGACAGAAGAGAATGAATTTCACGCTTTGTGAGCCGCTTTTGTTGTAGATGAGTGTCTGAAATAACCGCTTTTTCAAGAGGCCCTCAACCTCTGAGACTACCGGTAACGTGATCTACGATGACAACGTCTTGCCCGACAACCCCGAGCCACCAAAGAAACGACTATTTTATTAGGTATTTCTTACTTTCAGAGTCATCAAAGGGAAAATGACTGCAAAAAAATAGCTAGTGACCTTACTAGTTTTGCTAGTAGAAAAAATGTTACTTGCACAACTTTGCTAGTGGACTAAAAAATTAAGTTCCACCCCTGATCCCAAACCTTGAGCTATACGCACCAACATAATGGCTTGTTTAACAATATCTAAGTAACAATGAAGAACATTAAACGGTGTCCACCAATGTTAATTTTATCGGCAAATAATGTACCCTGGGTGCCAGAGGTTTTTATTTTTTAGTGAAAACGGCGAGTTTGAGCGGCGAAGCTGCGACAACGAATTTTTTAGTGAAAACGGCGAGTTTGAGCGGCAAAGCCGCGACAACGAGGCGCTACGCGCCGAGAAAAAATAAAAACCGTCTCGCGAGCTTCTTCTAACCGTTTATGCGGTTAATTTCACTCATGATATTCAGAGAACGGACCTCTGGATCCAGGGTGCAAATAATGATGCAAATTCTTAATTATACTATTAAGTATTCAGTTCAAACAAACAAAAAAATAAACTGTACAATGTGATTATCTCTTTCGAGTATAAGCTCACCTTGTTATGAAAATTATTTTCCATTCGCGTGAGAAACCACAGGGGGCCCATACAATCTGTTTGTGTATAACACAATGACCATTTGTAATTTTATAGGAAATGTATGGGATTTACCTAAATTTCATATTATAGCGACGTATCGCCAAATGTATGTACTGATCAACGCTAAATAAGCGTTAAATTACCTTATTTGTTGTGTGTTGTCGTCCTTTTGCCGTAAAAGTGATATTTCGAGCGATTTTGAAGGATTCTGAGTTCGCCGTTGACTGTACGTCTAAGAGAAAGACAAGCTTGTCTTTCTCTTAGACGTACAGTCAACGGCGAACTCAGAATCCTTCAAAATCGCTCGAAATATCACTTTTACGGCAAAAGGACGACAACACACAACAAATAAGGTAATTTAACGCTTATTTAGCGTTGATCAGTACATACATTTGGCGATACGTCGCTATAATATGAAATTTAGGTAAATCCCATACATTTCCTATAAAATTACAAATGGTCATTGTGTTACACAAACAGATTGTATGGGCTCCCTGTGGAGAAACATTTGGATATTCAAAGGCAATTATCTTCATCGTATGGAAAGTGCCCCTAGTTATCGCCCTAATTCGCCTACAAGGGGATTAGGGCATACTAGAAAATTGTTCAAAAAGTCTAATTCCGACGTGGAACAAATAACAATTTGTTACCTTTTAAGATTTGTGTCGATGTAGTGCTGAAGTCGCGCCTGCTGTTCCTCGGCCATGATGCAACGGGTCATTAGGTTAGCACGCTCACTTTCAAGATCTTGCTGTTGTAGAAAAAAACATAGTTTTATTTACTTGCGCGTGGAATCATGTACACAACCCCTATCTGTCGGGTTAGTTTTGGTATAATTACGTGTTGGCTTTTTAAACCTTTGTTCTAGGATTTAGTTTGAAATTTTCTATAATGTATATCGAGTTCACGTTTTAGCGGCTTAGTTTCGCTCTCTAAGATCGGAGTCTATAATTCATTGTGAAGAAAATCGGACAAATTGCTTCGATGTTTCCCATCAGTTTACGCATACAGTGGAACTCCGCCTAATGGTATGTAACGGCCACCTCGTTTGGCGTTAATACCATCTCTTTATTACAGCCACTTGTCTTATCCCGAAGAAAATCTAAGGCCCAGTTCAAACGTCGAACTTCACATGTGCCGAATCTAATGCAAATGAGCAAGAACAATCGATTTTGCTCATTTGCATTAGATTCGGGACATATGAACCTACAAGAGACCAACAACCAATGGCCCAGTGATATCCGGATTAACCAGGTTTCAATGTATTTTAAACCAGCTTTTCTCATATAACTGTATGTAAAATTTTACATAGATGGTAGTTTTTGATTTATCCAACATCTGGAGATACATCATTGGGTGCAAAACAGTGTTAACAGGGAACCTTTATTTTACTGCCTTTCCAATTACTGTAATAGAGCGGCTTTCAATTGAAAGTAATTTTGCAATTACTTTGGTTTGTTGTGATTGGCTAAAAAATCTCGTGCTACTTTCTCAACCAATCAGAAGTAAAACCAAAACCAATCGTGACTTGCCTGCACGCGTTTTCCCGCGCTTGGCGCCGGCTGCATGTATTTGCTTTGAATTCTGATTGGTTCACTGGATTGTTTGCGTCTGTTGTGATTGGCCAGAGTAATTACTTTGGTTCCGGTTTTACGATCAACTAAAAACCGCTCTAAAACTCAAACCTTAGTAATCACATCCAACCAATCACAGTAAACGAAAATGATGCTATGAACCAATCAGAACTTGAAGGAAACATGAAACTGGAGCTAAGCGTGGGAGAACATAGAACTGGTATTAAGCATGTTAAAACGTGGAACCGGTGTCAAGCGTGGGAAAAAGTGCACAAGCTAAGCCATGATTGGTTCTGCTGTTACTTTTGATTGGTTGACAAAAGACTGTATTTACTCTAATTGTTTAACACACGAAACACATGCAACCAGTTTTACAGCTAAGCAAATGCAACATCAATGAAATTCCTTACATAATACACTTCAACACCGCTTTACAAGACATTAATCATACCTGGGTATTAAGAGTAAACTCTCGGAGTTGCTTTCTGAGGTAGCCCCACCCCATCTCCACAGTCGCTTGACCGCCAGGGAATGATCTAAAAACCACGAAACACATGGAATGGCAAATTCAGTTATAAAATAGTGTTTTCAGTGCTTAATAGAGGGTGACCGCTTAATAGAGGGCTGATTAATAGAAGGCTGCTTAAAGTGCCTATCACCCCTAAAAAGTTATTTTCAGAATCAACTCTATGTACATTGAATAGTTGAATGGTAAAATATTTCTTGTTTTGAACGTCGTGTTAGTGAGTTATAGAGATTTGAATTTACAAAATGCTAATTAGATGACGTCAACCCGGGAATCATTTATTATACAACTACTTGTTTTCACCTCCAAGTAATATTTTTTTCCAATCAATTGACTATCCACAGTTTATTTTTAGTATTTATCAAATTAATTATCCTCAAGCTTTAAACTACGCATTGTAAATTGGCGTAGAAATAATGGCAAATTCCCGGGTTGACGTCATCTAATTAGTATTTCGTAAATTCAAATCTCTGTAACTCACAAACGCGACGTTCACATCAAGAAAAATTTTACCATTCATCTATTCAATGTAAACAAATAAAATGAAAGGCTGATCGTACAGAAAGGAATATATTTTTAACCTTTTTAACCGATTAATTTCGAACGGCACGGCCGTTCTTCTACAGGGTATAACCGTACTAAAAGAAAAAACGTTACAGATTTGAATATATATAAACAAGCGAAAGGTATGAAATTACATACTTTGTTTATAGTATAAGCTAAATGGATAAAATAAGACGCTGAAAAAACGTTACAGATTTGAATATATAACAAGCGAAAGATATGAAAATATATACTTTGTTAATGGTATACGCTTAATAAATTAAAAATAGGGCGCTTAAATTTACATTAGTATATATCATGTTTCATCGCGTCTGTTTAACCCTTTGGGTTCGAGCATTTGGCCTTTATCAATAAGATGAGCCTCGCACGTCGTCACGGTTAGATTTTATAAGCTCAAGCGGGATTAGTTGCATGTCAAAGGCAGAATGATTAGGTGAAAGAAAATGTTCTAATACTGCCGTAAGTTTAGAGATGTCGGGGTGTACTTGTTTGTCGACTGATCTGCGGTGTTCGTTGAAGCGTTCTTTCAGTTGTCGTTTAGTCTCTGCAATATACTGTTTGTTGCATCGTCTGCATTCTACCATATATACAACGTTTCTAGAATTGCAGTCAATGCAGTGGTTAATGGTCCTAGTGTTTCCTGTAGAGTGAAATGTGTAATCTGTTTGTCCGTCATTGATGTATTTGCATGTACGGCAGCGGTTGTTGCCACAACGAAAGGAGCCAGGATGTGGGTTAGAGGGCGCAGTGGTGCGTAGTTTAGATCTGACAAGTAAGTCGTTAAGATTTTTAGTACGTCGGAATGCAACGAGAGGGGTGGCCTTGAATAATTCCAGAAATTATTTGATACTTTCTTCTTGGTGTTCGAAGAGCAATTTTATGTCTGTAGTAAGGTACTTTAAGAAATATTATTATACATTGGTGTCCCTAGCTCGATTTTGATTGGCTATAAGCACGCAGCTAATTATTGCTTGCTGTTTCTGTTACATCATACCTACAGACAATGAATTTTATATATGTAGAAGTGACGTCATACCTACAGACAATAGTTTGAATGCTGTGCATTGATCACTTTTTTGTGCGCACTCTTGTCTTTACAAGTACAGCTCAGGAATATGCATAATAAAACAATTATTGCATTCGGTTTTCGCATGATAGCGATAATTATCAAGGCCTCAGTTTGTGTTATCAGTCTCAGCCTTCGGCTTCGGCAGATAACACAAACTTTGGCCTTGATAATTATCGCTATCATGCTCAACCTCATCCAATAATTGTTAATTAAGTGTATTTTGACCAAAACACAGCAAAATCCCCGTCACAATGCTGTCTGGACAGTGGCGGGCAGCGTGGCTGAGGGAAATAATTTTATTTCCCTTGAACGTGAATATAGTAACTGTAAAGCTGTCAAAAGCAATTACAACACTGGAAAACTTAAGTTTGCATTCAGGCGGTTAGAAAACTAATCAGGCAAAAAAAGACTATATCATAAAAACTGTAGTTTAAACTCAGTTATGCTTAAGTTACAGACGAAGGTTACGAGTGACTCACTGCTGGTCTTTGTGCTGCTCATCTGATGCGACATGTGAAGCATTTATAGCCAACTGAAAAAAATAGATCACACGATGAAGACGTAAATAAGTAAGAAAAACATCATCTTGCACTTATAGCTTGCCTCAAATCTTCTCAAACTCATTAACAACTCATCAAGTTTGAAAAAGAAAATCCCCGGAGAAAATCATGTGTGACGGTGATTTAATTAGATTTTGGCGATTTTATTCCTTCGTTTTCCCAGTATTTAATGATGGGTTTGAGAAACAATCATCAGGTATCCAAACACCTCCAAGTTGGTTAAAAAAAACTCGGCTGCGCCTCGTTTTTTCAGCCCACTTCTCTGTGTTTGGATATCCTGATGAAACACTTCCTCTTGTTTGATATATTACTCCCCCCCCCCCTTGTTTTTCAGCCCACTTCTCGGCGTTTGGATATCCTGATGAAACACTCTTCCTCTTGTTTGATATATTACTCCCCTCCCCTCCCCCATTGTTTTTCAGCCCACTTCTCTGTGTTTGGATATCCTGATGAAACACTCTTCCTCTTGTTTGATATATTACTCCCCTCCCCCCTTGTTTTTCAGCCCACTTCTCAGTGTTTGGATATCCTGATGAAACACTTCCTCTTGTTTGATATATTACTCCCCTCCCCTCCCCTCCCCCCTTGTTTTTCAACCCACTTCTCGCTGTTTGGATATCCTGATGAAACACTCTTCCTCTTGTTTGATATATTACTTCCCTCCCCTCCCCTCCTTGTTTTTCAACCCACTTCTCGGTGTTTGGATATCCTGATGAAACACTCTTCCTCGTGTTTGATATATTACTCCCCTCCCCTCCCTCCCCCCCTTGTTTTTCAACCCACTTCTCGGTGTTTGGATATCCTGATCAAACACTCTTCCTCATGTTTGATATATTAACCCCCTTGTTTTTTCAGCCCACTTCTCAGTGTTTGGATATCCTGATGAAACACACTTCCTCTTGTTTGATATATTACTCCCCTCCCCTCCCTCCCCCCCTTGTTTTTCAACCCACTTCTCGGTGTTTGGATATCCTGATCAAACACTCTTCCTCGTGTTTGATATATTACCACCCCCCGCCTTGTTTTTCAGCCCCCTTCCCAGTGTTTGGATATCCTGATGAAACACTCTTCCTCTTGTCTCTTGTTTGATAAAATCCCCCCCCCCTGTTTTTCAGCCCACTTCTCGGTGTTTGGATATCCTGATCAAACACTCTTCCTCATGTTTGATATATTAACCCCCTTGTTTTTTCAGCCCACTTCTCAGTGTTTGGATATCCTGATGAAACACTCTTCCTCTTGTTTGATATATTACTCCCCTACCCTCCCCCCTTGTTTTTCAACCCACTTCTCGGTGTTTGGATATCCTGATCAAACACTCTTCCTCGTGTTTGATATATTACCCCCCCCCCCCCCCTTGTTTTTTCAGCCCACTTCTTAGTGTTTGGATATCCTGATGAAACACTCTTCCTCTTGTTTAATATATTACTCTCCTACCCTCCCCCCTTGTTTTTCAGCCCACTTCTCAGTGTCATCATTATCATCATCATCTTTATTTAAAAAAACACGGTAAATACATCAGGCATTAACAATTTAATATAAACTACAACTTAATAAGAAACTATGTATGTAAATTAATCTTCTATAATTTAAAAATATAACTAACTATTAAAGAAAAGTAAACTAAAATAAAGCCTGTTTTACATGAATGCCGCGTCGGAATTAATTAAGAATCGACGGAAATTAGACAGAGATGTTGCCTGCCTAGCAGCTGAGGGTAGACTGTTCCAGAGGACTGCACCACTATAGGCAAAGCTATTTTTGTAATAGTTAGTACGTGGCAATGGTATTACAAGCTTGTTATCAGAATCCCGCAAATTGTAAGAAGTAATCACATCACTCCGCTGAATAAATTTAGAGGACAAATAATTCGGTGCGAGGTCGTTTAAGGACTTAGAGACCATCTCAGCCTTTAGTTTTTGATGTTGAGTTTCTAAATTGTCCCAACCTAATTCTTTAAGTAGTTGGTTGGCGTCAGTATCGTAACTAGAATGGGTAAGGACGCGGACAGCACGATTTTGAAGTCTCTGTAATTTGTCAGATAATGTTTTGGCACAGTTACCCCAAACAACACTTCAATTGTCGAAGTGCGATTGAACTAACCCATAATAGATATTATGCAGAGTTGCAGGAGGAACACAGTGACTTATTCGTTTAATAGATCCAAAACCAGAAGAGATTTTTTTAGATATAGCATTGGTATGATTACTCCATGTTAGATTTTCATCAATTAACACACCAAGAGACTTGGTAAAATCAACTCTGTTTAATTGTGTACCATTAATTTCGAAATCTTGGAGAACGGATAGACTATTCAATTTTTGTCTTGATCCGATTATCATAAATTCAGTTTTTGTCATATTGAGAGTCAATTTGTTGGCAATAAGCCAATTGTTTATATTTAACAAGTCCTGATTTAAAGAAGCCTCAAGAGAGCAGATGTCATTGTCAGCATATGTTAGGTGAGTATCATCAGCATACATTCTTGGTTGCGAATTTGATAAACAATTAGGTAAGTCATTAATGTATAAGGGAAACAGCAAAGGTCCCAGTATTGTTCCCTGGGGAATCCCACAAGTTAAAGTGCAGCTTTTAGAAAGGACACCACTGACAGCACATTTTTGGGTACGATTTTCTAAGTAAGAAGAAAGCAATTCGTAGGCAATTCCTTTAACACCATATAAATATAGTTTGGATAATAGAATAGAATGATTGACTGTGTCAAATGCCTTTTTTAGATCTAAAAAGACAACAGCGTTAACATAGCCACGATCTATGTTAAAGGCCCAATTATCAGTGGCTTCGAGCAAAGCGGTTACAGTTGAGTGAAAGGATCGAAAACCAAACTGATATTTTGACAAAATATTATTTTCGGATAAATAGGAAGAAAGCTGATTATAAACTATTCTCTCGAAAACTTTTGCTATTGCTGAGATCACAGAAATTGGGCGATAATTGTTCATATCACTTCTATCGCCCTGCTTAAATATAGGTGTAACTTTGGCCAATTTCCAGTCATCAGGGAATGTGCCAGTAGTTAAACAGCAATTAAAAATAATTGAGATATATGGCGAAATAAAGTCAGCACATTCACGAATAAGCCGACTTGATAGCTTATCGAGACCAGCCCCTTTGGACTTATTTAGTTTATTTAGTAGCTTTAAAACCTGTCCATTATCAGTAGGGCGGAACTCGAATATATTGTTAACACTCAAATAACTACCTGATGAAACACCTGATGAAACACTCTTCCTCTTGTTTGATATATTACTCCCCTACCCTCCCCCCTTGTTTTTCAACCCACTTCTCGGTGTTTGGATATCCTGATCAAACACTCTTCCTCGTGTTTGATATATTACCCCCCCCCCCCTCCCCCCCCCCCCCTTGTTTTTTCAGCTCACTTCTCAGTGTTTGGATATCCTGATGAAACACTCTTCCTCTTGTTTGATATATTACTTGAAGTCGTAAAGTTGATAATCTGAAGTTGGTGCAATTCACCCACTTAACAAATGTGGACTGCAGTAGATGTAGATAAGCTCCTACACATGGAAATCTTGCAAAGTTCCCACAGACCGAATGAACGAACGAAGACACAGAGGGAGGGAGGAAGAGATGGATGGATGACTAATGTATTTAAAAATAAACTTGTACCTTCTGTTTGAGGTCCTCGTTATTTTGTTTTAATTCCCTGAGATCGGAGTGGAGTTTGGCAATTTCACGACTCTGTTGAGATAAATGTGCACAAATTAATGACGCACAGGGAAAAAGACACACCATATACAACAAGGAACACAGTTTCCTCTTGTCGCTCTACAACTCTGGCATGACGTTCATTCAAATAAGTAAGATTTTCGAGCATAATTAAACCGAGGTCGTGACCAACAGAGTTCTTGTGAATGGCTCACTGACGGAACAGTCCCGTACTCCATGCCCTGTAACTAAAGCCTGGTTTTCACTACAGTGACATAAGCTGGTGAACAGTTAAGTGAAAACGAACATTGACATAAACATAACATTGATCCTTATGCTTATACTTTTGTCGGGCCCGTTTTCACTCGACATAAGCATTGTTATGCTTCCAGTTATGCTTATGTCGTTAATGAAAACCAGTCTTAAGAGAGAGCACTGATTTGTTTTACACCAAAAACAATCCAACCTGTGCCATCTGCAATTCACTCTCAGATGGTAGAAACAGATCAGCTTGGTCTGCCTGTGGTACGTCCCGTCCTTTGCTTTCCATATCATACTTTAACATTCTGACAGAAAAAGATAAAGGGATCGGCAATTTAAAGAATGGAAACAACACAACAATTACCGTGTTTATTCTAATAATCGCCCCGGGCGTTTATTGAATTTTTCCGTTTTCAGCGATTCCCAGTAGTGCTGGTTGAGAAACAGCACCCTGACCACTCGACCACCAACGCACAAGTAATTTATTATTATTTGTCCCCGTCTGCTATAACTCGTTCATTGCGCTTCGCTTATTCACGAGTTACAAATGTTGGTGAGGATGTTTCATATTTCCAAAGGGTGTTCTGGTTGTTAGTTTTACACGCCCAGTTTTAATGTATATGTTGTGGTTCAAAAATTTTTAAACCAGTTTGATTTTTGTTTTCCTTTGTCTCAGAATGTGGTAATGAATCTGAGACAAAAGAAAAATAAAATTGAACTGGTTTGAAAATTTTCAAACCAAGGAAAAATTTGAACCACAACATATACATGCATAAATTAGTAATTTTATAGCCGATCTCGTTTCCACCAATGATTTTTATCATCATTTATAAATTAACTATAATTATCTAGCCATGTGGCCTATTACCTATTACCTATTACCTAGGACAAGGACCACCCTTTCCTTACGAAACGAGGAGAAAAAGAAACACAAGATTTATCTTGACTGATACCTCTGGAGACTAAAGTAAGTCGTCTTAATTTCATTTTCTAAGATAGACGTTAGGTTATTCGTTATTCTTTGGAATTAGTTTGCATGCTAGCATATTATCGTGTATTTTCACTTATTACTTGATCGCGTGATAGAATTGTAATAGTAAGGTAGTTTTCTGTTCATTTTATGTTCTAGTTCGAACCGCACCAAACGAACGCACTAAACTCATCTACTGAATCGCAATGAACTGCATCAAAGCATCCTGATTGTATCTGAAAGAACTTAGATGAACCTGAACTTGAACATTAGAGAGAATAAACTGACAACACTGAACAGAATTGCGTGCTCGAATCACTCTACGTATTGAATTAATTTGCTACACCGTGGGTTGGTTGGTTTAACCCTATTCAGACTGGGGGGGGGGGGGCTTTTCGAACCCCCCCCTCCAGTAAAATTGCAATAACTCTTACACCGAAATAGCTATGAGGCTGAAATTTTCTGACTTTTCCTAGAATTTACCTAGGGACATTTTGGTATCCATAACTTGTCAGTGTGATTAACCACGTTGCCATGGCAACCGGTTTTTGACACATAGGTTTTCAAAATATTAAAATAAGGTGAATTTTTTATTTTAAGATCTTGTTTTTTGACTTATAGTGCATTTTCTTATTAGAATAGTTTTTTCTTGGGACTAATTCTTGAAAGACATCAAAAATTTTTAACATCAAATGTTTGGGGGGAGGGGTAGGTAAATATTTGCTCACTTTTACTTATAGAGAAAAATTTTGTACTATTTATTAAATAACGCTTCTAAGTTCATTGTTTGGATAATAGACATTAGTTTCATACGTGTTTTATACATTCTGATCCTTTTCTCTTTTAGATATTTTATAAATTTTAATTTAAACGAAAAAAAAGGAAATCCAAGATGGCGGATCCAAGATGGCGGACAATAATTTCAAAATTATAGTTTTATCGCCTTTTTTTGCCTTTTCTCGCTTTACAAGTGTGTCCTTGTTTGTATTTATTATGTTTTAATATTAAAGAGATGATTTTATAGTTATATTTGATATTTTAAGTATCTGGATGCAAAAATATCAAAGAAACGTCGGAAAAACAAAAATTACGTCACTGTGACGTCATAATTGGGTGTGGCAGGTCAAAACTGGGTGTGAGGTTTCCTTGTATGGAGATGAACATTGTGTGAAAATTTCATGGTCCTAGCCTTACTGGTTCCAGAGATATGAAGGGGGGTCCGAGGAGCCCCCCCCCCCCCCCCCCCCAGTCACAAATTGCCTAAAAAAGCCCAGTCTGAATAGCGTTAACTCTTTTTCGGCGTCCTGGCCAAAATGGTACGATAATGTACCGATAAGACTCCACGGCTTTAAAAAATTGCAACTTTCTCAATCGCGCGAACATTGCAGTTGTGTACATTGACTAGAATGTCCTTCAAATTGAGACACCCAATAAACACAAAAAAGTCAGCGATTTTCGCAGAATATCAGCGTTTGAATTTGGAGAAGAACAAAAATGACCGTTTTTAACGTCATAGAAAAACAACAAAAATCACGTTTTTGTCTTCAGTTTTTTTTATTGAAATCATCGTTGCAAACCCAAAAGTCAACATTCACAGCAAAATTCAGTCCTAGTCCTACCTTAGAAGTGATTTTTTTTGCTCTTATTCGTTGCCGGGCCGAGCTGCAGCCTCTCGTTCTGGTGCATCCTGGCCTTACCTCGATTTTCAGCATCACGACCGCACTGCATGCTGGGAAATATCGAGAATTTTTGACAGGGTTCGTTCCGTCCCCCACATATTTCATATTTATACTAAGTCCACAGCCACTCCGACCTACCACCGAAATTTCACGCTTGTTGTGTTCTTCAGTGGTCGCAACTTCCAAAATATGCCGTGGTAGGTCGAGAAATTCATCCAGAGTCGAGTCCCAAAGCTGCTTCGTTTTGTGGCGGCCATTTTTCCAGTTCAACGATGAATGAGCCAAATTTGTAAACGAAGTACAACACCTAACTCGCTTCATTGAGAAAGTGGACTCTTAGCTACCTTCACGCTTAATGATGCTCATCGGGCAGCTACTAAAGATGAAAAATGGCTGTAAACTTACCAAAAATCGCATACAAACCATATTTGATCTGTTCGCATCGCTTAACGAAGCAAAAACACTACGTCAGAATGACGTTTCTTGTAAACTCGAGCCTTCAGTGTTTTAGAACAGCAGCACTTTCCATGGTAACCCCAAATATGGAGTCACGAAATCCTATGGCTCGTTCATATGCAGAAAATCACTCAAAAACGTAAAAAGTCACCGTCGGAAAAGAGTTAAGATCGGAATTACGCTGCCTGCCGCCTACACTGGTGAATAGCCCTTGTAATTTGTCTGATCCAAATAAACAAGTGAATGTGCTACTTTCGATCAATTAAAACTCTCAGTTTCATTTGTCGCTGAATTGCCCACAAAACCGACCAAACATACAGCGAAATGCTGCCGTTGCATGCACGATTGTACATACCTGTAAGCGGAGGACAGTTTCTCGTTTTTCTGTACCATGTCCATAACAGTCGCTTTTAATTCTCTTACTCTGTGTTCTAACGCTTCTTCTTTTTTCTCGTGTGAGTCTCTGATCTGTCTCACCATCACATCAATGTAGGATTGCAATGACTCCACTGATAGCTGCTTATCATTAGCCTGTCCACAGAATGCCTAGCAAATAATCAATGGTAGTAAATCAACATATAGTCAGGGTTTGAGCGAGGATTTGATAAGTGGAGGCCAATTTGTCCCTTCAGCAAAGGTTTTAGGGGACATTTTTAATTTTTCAGGGGCAATAACTGTAAACCCAATGACAACCACATTTTGAATTTTCCCTGAGACACAAACCGAATATATGTTTCAGTTTGCAATGCATTATAGGGCGATTTTGAATCGCATGGCTTTTTCTAAATTTAAAATTAATGTTTTTGGAATCAAAGACTTTCTTGTATCTTTTTTATAGGCCATTTTCTGAACAGATGTTCAAAGGGACTGATTGTCCCCTTGTTCGTTTTTCTAAGGGACAATGTAAATTGCAGTGCGGGATTGGCGCAATGGCGCGGCCTGGCTCAAACCCTGTATAGTTTGTCAATAATATTGCTCATAAACCAACACTGGTAATATTGGTGTATGCAAATCACCATCCTTGGTAAATTAACGTAGCCCAAGTAGCATATACAGCATTTCCGTCACGTAGTTTAAAGAGGCTTTGTCGCCAGATTATAATTTCACTTTGAAAAGCCAAAAGGCGTACTTACATCAATAGAAACCCAAAATTTTGTTCCAGTTTTGTTTAAAATCATTCTACAAGTAGGATTTCTTGTTTAAAATGAGATGCTCAGGTTTAATTCACAGTCTGAAGCAAAAACATAAAAACCGCCATGCCGAAACTTCTTGGTTAAACTGCCTTTAATACACCTCTCCCGATAAGAAACAATTTTCTCAACAAAGAAGCATCAGTGCAAGTGATAAAATAAGTCTCACCGCAATATCATGAATGTATTGTTGCAGCCTGTTGGTGTACTCAGCACTGAGCTCCTTTAGACGCAGGTCCAAGTTGTTGTTTTCTTCGTACAAACGATGTCTCTCACCATTAGCAGAGATCAATTCCTTGAAAAAGGTGATGAAAACATTAATTACCGTGTAATAAGCACATGCTAAACCCCGATATTTACGGGTTTTGGGGTTTTACACATGGAAGCCATTGCGATGTCATCAATTGACACGTCACAAGTTAACTTTGACAAGAAGTGGTAGTTTCTTGGTGTTGCGGATGGTGTGATCACCAAATGACGTAAAACAAAAGATTCAAAAGGCACTGAACAATACCCACACCACAACACAAAAGCTAACCAACAATGGCTTCCGCAACACCAAGAAACACCCCAAGAAGTTGATGCAGAGTGGATAGATCTTTGCATTCATGTGTCAATTTTGGGAATCGATCAAATTCTTCCAGAGTTGTGCAGGAAAAACCTGTTAAATTTTTGTTGCAAAATCAGTGCCAAATTTGGCTTACACACCAGACATTCTTCCAGATTTATTTCTCAGCTTCCTGGGGTCAAAACTTTTCCAGCTGAAAGAAAGTGTATAAATAGCCAAAGATAATGGTCCAGTGGTGTGATAAATTACCACAAAATGTACCAAAACTGGCGATGAGTGTTTCCAGTCACAAACGGACTTGATCTGAATGACTTGAGAAAAATTGATTTTTAAGTTCGCACATTTTCGTCTCCAACATGGGCTTGAACAGACCATAATTGTTTCTTTTTAACTCATGAATACAAGAAGCGTAATGAACGAGTTAAAAAGGTGGCACCAAATTGCACTCCATCGCTCGACTGCTGTTGTTAACATTGAGCCGGTGATTTGTAATGGTCATGGTCAGAGAGGGGAGGGGAGGGAGGGAGGGGGAGGGGAATTGGACACAGGGAGTGGGGGCTTGGTGAAGCGAAACTTCTCGGAGAGAGGAGGGTCTGAACGTTTCGTATTCACGAGTTGGTTCATCGCGTTCGAAGTTCGTGTTGGTTTCCCTGTGCCTTACATGCAGTAAAATTTAAGATTTTTTGGTGTCCATTCTTCCAAATGGCCGCCCCTATTGCTTTTTTCAGGGGCTCATTTCCGCCGGAAATTCTTTCGAACACGTCTCCATAATCTCCGATTACTGCTAGTAGTTACTTTATATCGCTGTTGGCAATATAGCAAATTTCCACCGGTTTTCCGTAGTGTGGACTCTTATTTACCACAATTTACGTCATCACATGGTCAAAATGTTGCTGACTCACTCGGCTGCGTCTCGTGAGTCCACAACATTTTGACCATGTGATGACGTAAATCGTGGTAAATAAGAGTCCACACCACGGAAAACCGGTGGAAATCTGTTTTTTTTTTACCACAATATTTGGAAGTTGCGTGATGTTAGCAGTAGTTGTATAGGGTCATTTTACTCCTTGTTATGGATTAGGTGGACATGGTGGATTAGGTGCCTATCGATTAGGTGGATTAGGTGCCTAGGGGATGACATAATTTGGAATAGGTAACTTATTAATGGATTGCCATTAATAAACGGATTGCCTTTTCATGACCCAAAGGAGGATTTTTCAGGTATCCCATGACGCCTAGCGCGTAATTATCGATCCTGATGTGTCAAATTTCCTGCGATGGCGAGTACACGTGGTGAAATTTTACTGATCTTCGCGAGACGTTTTCTTCGTTTCCAACGCGATAAAAGGTGAATCAAATCGTTATTTGGTTTCTTTGTACATTAAAGTTTACTTAGATATCATTTGATCCGAGCCTGTTTGTCAATGTATCGCAATATTTTTGTCTTTGTTTCGAGTGGCATGCATGGCTGATCCGCTTCGTTTCTTTGTGGTGTTTTAAAGGGGCAGCATCACGAGGTTCCACGCGCGGCACTGTTAACTATTCTTGCACCGGAATTTTGGACATATCACTGTTAAAAGTGATTTTTTCTTTCTTCCGGCTATCAAAACGGATTTTTTGATTCAACAAATACCTCCACTTCTCGACGGCCTTTTTGAATTTCCCGAATCAAACTTGAAATTCAAGTTTCGCCCTCGTGATACTGCCCCCTTAACCCTTGATCTGTTTTGCCGTGTTTCGTTTTTAATCCTGGGGACTTTAGCATATAATTACGCCTGATAGTGCTCGGAGAGTGACTCTTTTAAATGCAGTAGAAGGTCCCCTTAAGTCCCCACGTTTTGTAGGAATTTATGACCGTTGAATTTTGGTCAAAATCGGCGCCAAAACGTTGTTGAAATTTGCTTCGATCGCGTAGATTCTGTTTTGGATTTTAAGGTCCAAGGAAACATCGTATTTAGTGCAATTGCAGCTTCCTTTTATGAGTTTGGTCAGGTCATATGATTGTTTGACACTTTCCTTCGATTCGAAGCTAATAAATCGCTTGATGTTCATGTTTTTACAAGTGATATGGAAGATGGCAATATTTTTTCATCTACCGGAAATCCGGAAATCGAAGTCTTAATTGTCATCGATGCCTTTCAATTTGTCCGTGTTCATAAATAGACCAAGTCGCCGCTTTTCTTTACTTTTTGGGGAAGCAAACGTGTACTACATTTGTAAATACCGTTAGGAACCTACAACAAGCCAGATTGGACGATCTGATATATGTTTGACTGCTAAAATATACGCAGTGGACAATGCGCTCGCTTTGACCAACTCCATGGCAAATGACTGGTCACGCAATTTTCAGTTGTTAATATAGTTCATTCGCGTTGCATCATGGGATACCTGAAAAATCCTCCTTTTCATGACCTCAACTACCTATTCCTTTTGTGTTATTCTGAAACAATAGACCGGCCCAAACTTGCCTGCTTTATTCCAACTCACTTCAAAACAAAGCACAACTGACACAGATATCCTATTTCAACTCCACTACACAGCAGACATTATACGCTCCAATAGGTTTATTTTGATGTATTTTTCGGCCGGACACCAACGGCAATTACAATACAATCTAACGATGTAGTCAAAATCCTAATGACGAACTAGAGCTGAGCAACCACTCACATACAAACTGCGGTTAAACGGAGGCCAGAAAAAACCTGTCACCCAAAAAAACTCCTTTGGGGAAAAATATGTGGCAGGAAATCTGGGTAGGATCCATGGCTCAAACTCTATAGCCCATCCTACGAGGCCCTATATAGTACTACACAATAAACACAAAATGCACTGAAGTTCTCACACAGTAAGAAAAATAAATAAATATACAAATTTTGAAAACAACTGACGCCGAATGGTGCAGGCCTAGAATGACTAACCACGTGTGATACTTCGTTTATAACGAAGTATGCTACCCACAATGCACTACAACAAAAGTGCCCAGTCCCTGCTGTTCCCGTGCCGTAGAAATATCAATTTCTGTCTAATTCGTTGACTACGTTACTCAAACGCCAGAAATTACATTTACAGACATATAGAGCAAAACAACATGCCTTGACCAGGACTTGAATACTGCGGCCACAACGCAGTGTCTTAACCACTAGACCATCAAAGCTGTGGATATTATCATCAAATAAAACCTAAATAAGAGGGTTCCCGAAACATTCAAGTTTAGAAGCAATAAAATTGCACAGTATAAAAAAACGCTTCTTATTCGTATTTACCGCAACATTCTTATAGCCGCTACATCAGTTTCGCAGCCATCACGTACTTTAAAGGCCCACTATCACCCAAACTGCATTGCGAATTTAACGCAGTCGAAAATTCCCGAAAGAGCCAATCACGAGCGAGATCGTCATTTGAAAACAAAAACAAACGACCGCAAAGCCGAATGGGATAGTGCTGAACTCTAAATTTGCATGGAAAATTAGCACATCGGAAAAATAAACAAAGCAGCCAATTACACGTGCGTGCCAAAACAATAAACCCGCACTTTGTTTAAGTTCAAATTTGTGATTGTTTTGCTCTATGTCTGTACATGATAGATTCTGTGTCAGTTGTGTTTTGTTTTGAAGTGAGTTGGAATTAAGCAGGCAAGCTTGGGCCGGTCTATTGTTTCTATTGTTTCAGAATAATACAAAAGGAATAGGTAGTTGAGGTCATGAAAAGGCAATCCGTTTGTTAATATTCATTAATAAGTTACCTATTCCAAATTATGTCATCCCCCAGGCACCTGATCCACCTAATCCATAGGCACCTAATCCACCTAATCCATAACAAGGAGTAAAATGACCCTATACTACTACTGTTAGCGTCAGCACCGTTGTCTACACTCTCATTTACCACCTGCATCGACCAATCAGATTGTGAGAGTACTGGCAATTGTGGTAAAATAGTTTATTGCCTCTGACATTAACACAGGAATAAAAAGATAGGGAAAAAACTGAAGAATTGACTGAATAAAAAACAAAAGTTAATCAACTAAGCTTAACTAACCGCGGATTGATGAGCAAGTTTCCGTTGAAACTCTCTGGAAGATTCCTTTGCTTCTTGCAGCTCTTTTCTTAGTTTGGATCTGTAGATAATAATGCAAGCAAATAAATATTACTCTAATTCTATAAGCACCACTGCATTTTAAAAAACATACTTGGGTCGTGGTCCTGTCTGCCAGAAGGTAAACTGCACATTAATAAGCAACTACCTTTATCTTCACTGACAAGCGTAATAATACTACCATTTCACGAACTGACATTTACTGAATAACCCTAGTACAAAGGAAACAGAACTACAAGCATTTTCAATAGCTCACATGTTTTCCAGTGAGGTGTTACCAGTTGCATGTTTTCCGGTGAGTTTGGGACCGATAGTAAGGTTTTTGTTTCAGTTCTCACGTTTTTCTTTTTACGTTTTTTCTCCACCGTAATTGGTCAATTCAGGGTTGACGACATTAAAAAATCAGCTTGCCCAACTTTAGCTTACTAGCCCTATTTAGATTAGGTCAAACTGCCCTGGATTTGATAGAAATCCTATCTTGACACGATCTCATGATGTTAAACAAAACAGTTTTTAACGCGACATTCCTATGCAAGAAGTTCACATTATTTTTCAGTGTGTGAAAGATTTTTAAGGCAACATTTTGTTGCAGCAACATGTCGCAAGTTTTTTAAACTGATTCATAAACATCCGAGAAAAATAACGGCAACATAGGTAGTTAAGATGTTCACTGTAGAAATCAACTTACATTCTTTCTTCCAATTTGACCAATTCTCTCTGATGTTGTACTCTAAGTACTTCAACTTTTCCTTCACGCTGTTGAGTGTTTTGGAGTATCTGAATAAAAAGCACAAGCAGCTAATTCAGAGTTCTAAAAAACATGTGCGCGTGTCGGGATAAAAACAAACATTAATCAAAAAATACAAAAGAATTCAAATTCAACTATTTTAAATAACAAAAGAGGAGAATAATCTCGGGATAAAAACGCGTGCCCACTGAAACTGTTCTTCAAACTCCGATCTCGCCTATCAGACCACCAGGGGTCTTAACTTTTAATCGCATGAACTTGTAGTAATTGCTATGCACAGAGCACCCATCAGACCACAGGGATCTTAACTTTGAATCGTATGAACCTGTAGTAATTCCTATGCACAGAGCACCTATCAGACCACAGGGATCTTAACTTTGAATCGTATGAACCTGTAGTAATTCCTATGCACAAAGCAACTATCAGACCACAGAGATCTTAACTTTGAATCGTATGAACCTGTAGTAATTCCTATGCACAGAGCACCTATCAGACCACAGGGATCTTAACTTTGAATCGTATGAACCTGAAGTAATTCTTATGCACAGAGCACCTATCAGACCACAGGGATCTTAACTTTGAATCGTATGAACCTGTAGTAATTTCAATGTACAAAGCACCTATCAGACCACAGGAATCTTAACTTTGAATCATATGAACCTGTAGCAATTCCAATATACAAAGCACCTATCAGACCACAGGGGGTCTTAACTTTGAATCATATAAACCTGTAGTAATATCAATATACAAAGCACTTATCAGACCACAGAGGATCTTAACTTTGAATCATATGAACCTGTGGTAATATCAATATACAAAGCACCTATCAAACCACAGGGATCTTAACTTTGAATCGTATCAACCTGTAGTAATTTCAATATATAAAGCAAATATCAGAACAAAAATTAATACTGTATTATGTCATATTATGAGATATCAATAGCTATAGAAATGTTGACAAATTCTCTTTTATTTTCCTGTCCATTAGCTGATCACTCCATACTGTATATATTTTGCCCGTTCCAAATAGGACGTCCGTACAGCAAAATGCGTAGCAGAGATGACGGTCCGAACATTGTTTTGTATTCACTGGACCACCAAATACACAAGTGGGAAATGATATATATGAAAGTAAATCATATATGAACTGCGGAAATGAAATGATATGAAGAATGATCCTCGCAGTTGTGAACGCAATTTAAGCAATTGCGAAAAGAAGCCTGAAAAAAATTCATGACTTCAACGGGGTTCGAACCCGTGACCTCGCGATACCGGTGCGATGCTCTACCAACTGAGCTATGAAGCCACTGACGTTGGGAGCAGGTCAATTGTAGGTTCATATGTTCCCGTGAAAGGAGTGAATGGGAAATGATATATATGAAAATAAATCATACCGTGTTTTCTCATTTAAACGCCCCCGGCGTTTATTTCTAACTTGGCCTAGTGGACCCGGCGTTTCTTTGAATCAGCAGTTTTTTCTCGCCCGCCATTTTTTAAGAAAGGGTTATTTTTCGTTTTTCTTGGCAGCCGTGTACCTTGCCCTTAAATCTTAAGTTTATTATACCACAAATGAACGTTTGAGGGGCTTACTTACAACTTCCGATATTATACCGGCGTTTATTCGGGGCCCGCGTTTAATCGAGAAAATACGGTATATGAACTGCGGAAATGAAATCATATGAAGAATGATCCTCGCAGTTGTGAACGCAATTTAAGCAAAAATCGCGAGGTCACGGGTTCGAACCCCGTTGAAGTCCTGAATTTTTTTCAGGCTTCTTTTCGCAATTGCTTAAATTGCGTTCACAACTGCGAGGATCATTCTTCATATGAAATACACAAGTGATTTGAATTGTTAAATTTCAATATTTAAGCCACGTTTATGTTAAAAATAAGTGTACAGTGGAACCCCTATTTAGCGGCCACCTTCTTTTAAGCGGCCAGTTATCAGTCCCGAATTTATTGTCACTATATATAATAATACTGCAAATAAAACCCCTATAAAGCGGCAAAACATCTTAGTGTGACATAAATATGCATTGTGTAAAATGAGATAACTGATTCATGATGTAACAATAGGCTACCCGTAGCCTGTACTCGTACCGGTAATGTACGTTACTCGCGGGGACCACTTACGTAACACAACAACAGGCAAATAAAACCAAAATTAGTTTCGCTTCTGCTTGCATGTGTGCTTATTCTCGTACCCAGAAATGTCCCAGATCTAATGCGATATACCAATAACAGACGAAAACAAAAAGAATAAAATGAAAAATGGAGAGCAAACTTTACCTCGTTGCCGTATCCGTCATGAGTAAACAGCAACAAACAATAAAATCCAAATTTGTTTTGCTTTTGCTTGCAAATCCCAAGTAAGTCTTTCCCAAGTAAAGCACATGCTTTAGACTCCATTTTACTGTTCATCTATTTAGTTTTATAATTATACAAAAATGGGGCCAATACGTGCAAAAAAGGAAACCAATGAAAATGAACATAAACTGTACCTGTTTCTCCAGTTCAAGTTTCTCTGTCTGCAAGGAGAGCACACTTCTTGACAAGTCATCCTGTGTTAAACAAACAACAAAATAAAAAACTTTTGGCACCCAAGCTATTCCCTTAATTATCAGCATTTCGCACTTTACCCACATAACGGCTTTTAGACAATATAATGACATTTTCCACCGGACAAAAAAAGCAGATGTATGCACATTTTCTGTGATAAATTAAATAAAAGCAGAAGATCTGGATGGGTATATTTGCAATGATAAGTTATTACCTGAGGGGTTGGGGGGGGGGGGGGGCGAGAGAAGGTAAGGGGGTATTCAGGTTTAAAAGTATCAGTGGAATAGTGGGGATGGAGCCATGATTCAATACTCCTCCAAATTCCCTATGGGCAAAAGTGAAATGCTTGAAAATCCCATAAAAACCCCATGTGCTAACATGACACCTAAAAATATCCTAAGTTTTTAGTATGTTTTTAGTATGTTTTTAGTTGTTTTTTAGTTTTATGTTTTTAATAGTTTTTAGTAGCGGAGCACTGGCCGGGCCGAAGGCCAGGCTGCGCAGCCCCATACTCATAGAACCGGAACCGATGCCCGCATTTTTCATGGTCATGACTAGCGGAATGTTTCGTGGGCGCGTGTCTGCAACATGTGTGTCGCGCAAGGCTAGCAAGCTCGCGGGCGCGTATGACGTCGCAAAACATGCGCGTATGACGCCACACGCGCGGCTACACAGCCGTCAGCTCGGTAAACACTTTTTAAAGTTGGATCTTTCGCAGTGTTAGGCGGAGCAGTAAAGTCGTTATTTCCCTGGATTTTTTTCGCGGTTTGCTACTCAAGACAGGGATACTAATTAAGGAATACTCACAAGCCGCTTTAGTGGAAAAAGAAGAGCTTTCAGGGATAAAATCTTGCTTCGAGGAACTTCATACTGTATTATCAAATGCAGGAGCAATGCGGAGAGTACGGATTTCAGAACCGAAGAAGCGGAGTTTTAACGAATTTCCAAGCAGTCTAGTGCTTTAAAGGTAAAATAAATCACACTTTTCGATGGGAATTTATGTTGATATCAATTTTTGATTGACTTTTCCTTTGTGTTCTCTTAAGGTTTGGAGACATGTTTATGAAACGTTCAAATTAACTAGTCGTGTTGTTATCTTGAATTTCAACGAGGACAGTTCTGCCTTGAATAAATGGTACGTGTTCTGCTTTTAAACATAAATTAATGGAGATTTGAATAAAATTTTTCGAAAGAAGATTGTGTTGTCCGTTTTTATGTCTTTGTTCATTCATTACATAGATTAAAAAGCGATTTTATGTAAACAAAACAAGACTTAGATTTTCTGTCTTCACTCCCGTCGCCTTATGCAAATATGTTTGTGTATTTTTGCAATTTTGATTTCCAAATCAGTTTCTCGGGCAATTTTACCCTGGGTGCCAGAGGTTTTTATTTTTTAGTGAAAACGGCGAGTTTGAGCGGCGAAGCCGCGACAACGAGGCGCAACGCGCCTAGAAAAAATAAAAACCTCTGGGCACTCGAGTACACAACCTCATTTCCATGCGATTTGTGGATTGGATATCTCACCAAATCGGTTTTAAACCTTGGGGACCAACGCGTGTGTGTTTGTTTACATTTAATCTAACAGCTGACATGTTAAAAACGCGGTCGAGACAAAAATATTAAATCAAATCCACTCCAGTGGAAAAGATACATCGATGACATTTTTTCACTGTAGAGTGTCGAGAAGAAGGAGATAGAAGATTTTATTGTCCTTGCAAACAAACATTAATCTCAGACAAAGAAGTAAACTTTCTGGATACAACCGTTTTCAAAGGTGAGAGATTTAACAAACAAAGAATCCTTGATATCCGCACGCAATTAATCTAGTACACCTATTTCTCTTCCTGTCACCTACCAGTGGTCAGCGAAATCGTTCAGCGAGAATACCTGCAACTCCAAAGCACGCCTCCGTGCTAGAGATAAAAATTAAATAGAGATAAAAATTTTCCTCGTTCAAACAAAACTCTAAAGGTCACACTCCACGATAACACGAATTAATAAGTCGTGTCTGGCCTGTCAACACCTCTTTTCAAGACATCTTTGCGCTGAATAAATTTCAACAGCGCTTCTTTCTAAACTGGCTTTAGTTCTCTGATATTTTTAAAATTTGGATACTAAAGAGTAATCCACAGCGTTTCTTAAAGATCGCAAAAAGCCGCGATCTCTATCTACGTTCGCCATTGTTGTTTTTGTGGCTTCACTTTGGGAAACCGGTTTTTCACGCGCCCGTTGCGAATTGGTTTGGTCCAGCCAATCGAAGTTGCTGTTGCATCGTTAACTCCCGGTAGTGTCTGGAAACAAGTAGGAGTAACCAATCAGCGACCTAGTTCAGATTCTGAACTAGATCCTCGCATGGAAATGAGGTTGTATATTCGAGTGACCAGAGGTCCGTCTCGCGAGCTTCTTCTAACCGTTTATGCGGTTAATTTCACTCATGATATTCAGAGAACGGACCTCTGGATCCAGGGTGGGGCAATTTTTGACAAACAAAAACTTTATTTTATTCGGAAAGTAGTCGTACTAGTTATTCTAGACAGAGAAAAGTCGTTTTTGTGAACTTTTGTGCGGTCTAAATGTACTGTGCAGACGGTCGGGTAATACTGTTTTTGAGAATTGCTAAAATTGAAAATAGTAGTCCGTTCGTCAATCTTAATTCTTGTGCTTCCAACCTTTCACCTTAGTTAAGTTTCACCTTAGTTAAGCTTGTTCAAAGTGCTACGCTGTTAGGCTTGGCCTATCTATATATATTATGACTAAAAACTGGAAATGAAGAGTTCAAGGGCTCCATGGCATTACTCATAGGCTCTGAGATACTAAAATGGGTGTTTTCATCCAGTCTGATCTTTGAAATGAAGGTAGAGTCAATCAGAGCCAAGATACCTTCTCGCGTAAAGAACTCCTGGAAAACTTGCTTGCTATCCTTCTAAGTTGATCATAGTACTCCTGAGAAAATAGTTAAAAACATTTACAAATTAAACTGCTTAGAATAAATAATAAAATGTAAATTATAAAGTAACAATATCATACAGAATCTTGAATGAAGGAAACATGCACGTCTTCATCCCATATTATGAGATTTCACTGCATTTGTTTATGAGAAAACAACAATAAATCATGACTGTATTCCTCCCCACACCGAGTAGGTTTGTCCCCCCCCCTCCCCCAAAAAAAAAAAAAAGAAGAAAAGATCCTTGTGTACTACTCTAATATTATTTAATTAAGTCTGTGAATGAAGTGTTTGGCTGCTATACAGTGGAAGCTCTCGTAAGCCGACACCCTCGGAATACGAAAAAGGTGTCTGTAACTGGAGCTGGCTGCTTAAGAGAATGGTTCTCGTAAGCGGCCACTAGAGGTGTAAGGGATAGATGGTCGCTTACAGGAATGATTCTCATAAGCGGCCACTAGAGGTGTAAGGGATGGATGTCCCCTTACGGGAATGGTTCTGGTAAGCGGCCACTAGAGGTGTAGGGGATAGATGGCCGCTTACGAGAATGGTTCTCGTAAGTGGCCACTAGAGGTGTAAGGGATAGATGTCCCCTTACGGGAATGGTTCTGGTAAGCGGCCACTAGAGGTGTAGGGGATAGATGGCCGCTTACGAGAATGGTTCTCGTAAGTGGCACTAGAGGTGTAAGGGATAGATGGTCGCTTACGGAAATGATTCTCGTAAGCGGCCACTAGAGGTGTAAGGGATAGATGTCCCCTTACGGGAATGGTTCTTGTAAGCGGCCACTAGAGGTGTAAGGGATAGATGGCCGCTTACGAGAATGATTCTTATAAGCGGCCACTAGCGGTGTAAGGGATAGATGGTCGCTTACGGGAATGATTCTCGTAAGTAGCCACTAGAGGTGTAAGGGATAGATGTCCCCTTACGGGAATGGTTCTTGTAAGAGGCCACTAGAGGTGTAAGGGATAGATGGCCGCTTACGAGGATGATTCTCATAAGCGGCCACTAGAGGTGTAAAGGATAGATGTCTGCTTATGGGAATGGTTCTCGTAAGTGGCCACTAGAGGTGTAAGGGATAGATGGCCACTTACGGGAATGGTTCTCGTAAGCAGCCACTAGAGGAGTAAGGGATAGATGACCGCTTACAGGAATGGTTCTCGTAAGTGGCCACTAGAGATGTAAGGTATAGATGGCCCCTTACGGGAATGGTTCTCATAAGCAGCCACTAGAGGTGTAAGGTATAGATGGCCCCTTACAGGAATGGTTCCTGTTAGTGGCCACTTGAGGTTTAAGGGATAGATGTCCCCTTACAGGAATGGCACTAAGCAAAAAATGAATATTCGGAAGTTGTGAATGCGTGTTACACGTTTCAACCCACTTATGGGTTTCTGATTGTACACATAATATACATAATGTATATTAATAATACCTGCATTTTCTCAAGTTCTACAGCTTCTTTGTCATGTTGCAGTTTCTCTTTGGTGTTAAGTAAGGTGACAAGTTCCAAACCAAGTTCTTCATTTTTGGCCACCTACATCAAACAGAAAAAAAGCATTCATTTGTCATGTTCTAGCCTTTGTGACCATCTGAACTTATTACACAATTATTCTGTAAAACTGTCAGGAGCATGAAATGAATCATTTCCGCAGAAAGCTGTTTGGAAGGCCTTAGTTAGTCATCTTAAAAATTTGTAAAAAAAACTATTATTTATTAATTTGATTAAAAACTAGAGTTTTCTTAAGTAAAATGCCGCCTCAAACTTTTATAACATCGTAAAATTTTAAGGCCCTTTGTTTTTAGAGGGATAAAAAAAATCTTGTTTTGGGTACGAAATAAGGTCTGCTAAGATGAAAAGCACCTAGTATTATTACACCTATTACACCTTTTAAATTAACTATAGAGTAGTTTTCAATTGAGTGTCGAAAGTAATTACTCAATTGCCTTGGTTTTGCATTGCTATGCTTTGTGATTGGCTAAAAAATCTCGCGCCACTTTCTCGACCAATCAGAAGTAAAACCAAAACCAATCGTGCCTTGCTCGCACGCGTTTTCCCGCGCTTGGCGCCGGCTACATGTATTTGCTTCGAGTTTTGATTGGTTCGTTAGATTGTTTACGACTGTTGTGATTGGTCAGAGTAATTACTTTGGTTTCGGTTTTACGACACTCAAATGAAAACCACTCTATTTAATTAATCCTTGTAATTTATTAATTTAAACATCTCTGGGTACAATAAAGCTTTGTTTGTTGTTGTTGTTGTTGTTAGTAAATTCAGCAGTTCGGATGCATTTCCCTAAAATTTTCTGCCATTGAAATATTCAGCTAAAAGAGCAGAAAAGCTGAAACTGTATAAGCTTTCACATAGTTTCCTTTAAATAATTAAAATGATATGAATATTACACAATACAACGCCATTCCAAGCGTTCTACTCAACATTCCTCAATGGTTGTTAACTGTTTCTGATTTCTGCCACTTCCTACAAGAGGCAGGAGTGACACAAATTCCTTCCACCCTCCTACCCAATCCTCCACCCATAATAAAGAATATTTTGCAAAAGTCAAACAAAATAAGTTACAGTAGGTAGTTATATGGTGCCTGCCTCTTTTTGGTGATCTGCTGTCAGCTGAACATGGCTGGTCTTTAAAGCAATGTATTCATTAGCCAGTTCTTTATGCTCCGTTTCCATGCTGTCAAGTTGTTCTCTAGTTGTTGCCAGGTCAGCCTGAGTGTTATCCAAAAACATCTGAAGCTCCATGACATTGTTTTCAAGAGCAAGCACCTACAGGAATCACAGATTGAAGGGCTGTGTCAGCAAGTCTAATAATTTCTGTTGGTTTATTTCACATTTGCAGCTGCAGCTGCAAGTTTCCCTTTCCATAATGGTCCATGCCATTCTACTGACACTTTATACTGACAATTTTTTTCACTGTAAACAAAGAAATATTTTTTTAACAAAAACGTTGATGACCCCGAATCAATTCCTGAGCTCTTTTGCATTATACCTCAGCTCCTCACCACTATGTACAACACCATGAAGGTTTGCCAAACACCCCAAAATTTAATTAATATATGGTGTATATACCTGTCTTAACTGGTACATCTGTAAGAAGTGACCCTATCCCTTTCCCTAACCTAAGCGTAAATCTAACTTTGGTCTGGTAATTTAATAATTTTCACTTAATGATAACTTAGCCTAACTTCAACATAATCCAGGGGTACAGTAAACTAGATCAGAAATGGCATTTACCATTACAACCGACTTGGTTAGTAATGATGGCATTGACCATTAAAAATTAAAAAGGATTATCAAAGGCTCCTAAGAGCCAACCCACAAATAAGAAATGCTAATGCCTAATGTAATATTGCGGTAAGCTTATGTTATTTATTATTTATTTATTTATTTATTTATCAACTTTGCTGGTCTCATAAATTAAAAAATTTAATACATAAAATTATATAAAAATAAAAATTAAAAACGGAGATAAATGAGAGGACCAAATAGGATTGCGCGAACAGGAAATAAATAAAAACCCCATGCGAGGTGCAACCCAAAATCTTAAAAAAATATATTATATATATATATGTATATGTATATATATATATATATATATATATATATATATATAAACTAAAATTAAATGTCACAGACACGGTTCAATATTTTTTTAAAATTAAACGTAAGGATTTTTGACAAACGCAAAAAGAAAAATATAGTACATCACTTTCATAATGTTCAGTCTGAAGAAGAAAGAAAAAAAAGAAGGAAAAAAAAGATCCCGAGCGAGACTTGAACCTCGGGCCATCAAGCTGTCATTCTGCGTGCTAATCCACACAGCCATTGTGATCACTGACTAAAGAACAGGATAAATTTAATTACTTCAAGGTAGATACGCATCAAAACGCATGTCTCGGTTGAAAAATCCTTTTAGATCGTTTTTAATGTTGCATTAAAGACTCCAAATGCAAAACATCTTTAAGCTTATTGTTGTTTATATTTGTTTACAACAAATTAGTTATTGTTATCGCTGAATTCATGCTGTTCTTGTTACGAAATGCATTCGTAACAAAGCATTACGTCACTAAGTTTACAGCTGATGGAAGAAGCAAGTGAGTTAGCGAGCGAGTGCTCATTTGCATATCTATCTCCGTTACCGATAACCCGTTCATTACGCATGCGCGTATTCACGGGTCAAAAATGAGCATCACAGCCATTGCTGCAGACAGAGTCTGTAGTCACAGCCACATCTGGACAGCAACAGCAGTGGCAGCCTCTACAGCAGTAGAATTTACTATTACAGTAGACTGTGGGTCAAAGGATCTGGCCTCTTTGTAACTGCTTGTCATTTTGGGTCAATTTGGTGCAATGTATACTACTCACATTTCTGTCAACTATCACAATTTCTGGTATTCTATTGTATTTATTGTAATTAATATAGCAGCACTTCTGTTCTCCTCTTGTATTATACATGTCAATTGAAATTATGATGATCATTTTGTAACTGATGATGACAGAAGGCTCTTTAAACATGTCTTACAGCATAAAAACTATGGTTCTCTTTTTACAATGTTACTATAATTTCCATACAACAAGTCATTGCTCTCATTAACTTACAGATTGAAGTATTTTGGTCAGTTCTCCAGACCAATACGTATCTTATAAATCAAATGATCTCATCTAAAGAGTTGAGACATATGTGGTTACTATTAATAATTACCAGTACCTTATTATTAAGGTCAAAATTTATTGCTTCCGTGTCTTCCTGTATTCTGTTGTTTTCCAACTGTACATCAACTAAGGTCTTGGAGATCTAATGATAAAAAAATTCAATTATATATTATATTATTCTGTCAATATTTTTCATTTTTAGTGGAAACCATTAACATAGTCAGATTCATGTTCAATTTAATTTTGTTTGAAAGCTGTCTCTGATCAGTCATTAAATGGTGGCTCCAAACTGTTCTTAATACTAACTAGTGCTTAATATATTTTTAAATTACTGCTAGTGTCTCAAAATTACCAGTGCAAGTTAGTGTGAATTATTAGCATTTTAGAGTGTGAATATGTGTCAAGGTAGCTACTTAAACTTGCCCATTGATTGATTAAATAATATCATATAAATGAATGGTTCTGAAGAGGAAAATACATATGTAAATGATAAATAAAAATGATTGCAAATATGACACATTATTACAGTACCTGTCTTTCAACTGGATATTATACAATGTTTCACAGAATAACCTCTATTGAGTTTACTCAAGAAATAAACTATTTGCTTACGATTTTAGCCCAAGAGTGTTCTTCATCTGTGCTACTGAGAGTGAAACACACTTAATCTAGTATGGTAACTGCTAGTTTAACAGTATGTTAATATCACAAATTTTAATCTTGGTCACTCTTGGCCAAGTGAAAGGTTTAATTACCAGTACATGCAGTTATTGAGAAATAAACCAACCCGTAGCTTTTCCTCCTCACTGGAGATCAGTTTTGATGACAGCTGAGTCTTGGAATTCATCAGTTCACTGTACCTTGTCTGCATCTCTTCCAATCTTGTATACAGCTGCTCATTCTTCTCTTGTAACTGAAACTAAAATGTGGCATTATTATTAATTAGCTCAACCAAACAAGAGGTTTTTTTTATTTGCATCTCAGCCAGGGAACCTCAGACTTCTCTTGAAAGAAACTGATGTTGGATTGTTGGAAATACCCTCTTATTTCAAATTTAATCAAAAACAGTTTGGTAATGCAACGACAAGCAAAAACAAATGATGAGACATTTCGGAGTCATTCTGCAAGGATAAGAAGCAGCATCCACTGAATTAGCATAATTAAAATATTAATAAACATAATTATGTCAAATAATACTTTTAATAGCATGAATCAAATCTGATGGCATGTTTAGGTTGGGTTTCAGTAGTCTTATAAATAGCATCTCGTGCACCAAACAATCAAACTTCAGGGACCTTGAAAATTGAAAGCAATGGCATGCTCCCCTTTCTTGGCATCCAACTACTTAACCGAGCACTTTGAGTTTCAATGTCAAACAAAACACTGGTTATTATGTAATCATCTATTTTCCCTTGTAAATATCCAGCACACTGCCATTTTCAATTGTTATGAAGCCACAAGGTTACCCAATTGTTCCATACAAAAGAATTACATATTAAGAATAAGACTGAAGAAATAAGAATAATTATGAAGGCATGAAGGAAACTTGATGATAGACAATAGTCATAGCCAATTTTTGGGTACACATACAGTGTACTTTAATCTTCCATAGCCTCAAAACATCTACTTTATTCATTTGGAGTTTTCATAAATTAGTTGATAACACATGCATTCTGTGAAACTCAATCAGTATTGATTACATTTTCCTGTGTGAGTTGAGCCATTTGATCCTTTAGGTTTTGTGCCCTGGCCTGATGATCTCCTGTTACTGCATTCCTGGAGCCTCCTGATATCCTTACATCGTCTTCAAGCTTCATGATCACTGACCTAAACTGGCACAACAGTTCCTGAGTACAAGCAAATACGAGATTAAGGCACCTTAAGTTTGGGACTAAAATATGATAATTTATAACTTACAACAAATGAATATGATCAACTTTCTTAAAGCAGACATCCCTGTAAGGCAGAAACCCCTGTAAGGTGGACACCCTTATAAGGAGGACACCCTTGTAAGGAGGACACCCTTGTAAGGAGGACACCCTTGTAAGGAGGACACCCTTGTAAGGAGGACACCCTTGTAAGGAGGACACCCTTATAAGGTGGACACCCTTGTAAGGAGGACACCCTTGTAAGGCAGACACCCTTGTAAGGAGGACACCCTTGTAAGGAGGACACCCTTGTAAGATGGACAGCCTTATAAGGTGGACACCCTTGTAAGGAGGACACCCTTATAAGGTGGACACCCTTATAAGGTGGACACCCTTGTAAGGTGGAAACCCTTATAAGGTATACCTGGCACGAATTTGGATGTAGTTGAAATCGTAGCATTTTTCGTAGTGCACTACGGTGCTACGCTTGTTTGATATGTCGCGTGAGAGCGGTGACTTTGTTGTAAATCGTAGTATCGTAGTGGTCGTAGGATCGTAGTGTCGTTGTGTTGCATGGAATATGATGGTATAGTTTTGCATGTCAGCATCTTGCAACGGAGGGTAGCCGTAGCTTCGAAGTTGATTATAGATATATACGACGAGTCTCAACGTGCAAGTTGTTTTTTGTCATTTTATATCAGAGTTACAATTTTTTTTGCGTTGTCATGTTTTACTGAACATTGTAGGCTCTATGTTTTGCCTATTCAACAATTAAGTGCTCGTTCTGTATGCTATGACAATATGAATACTACGACCCTACGCCTTTTCCAAGGCTATTGATCTAAGTCCTCTATACTACGATACTACGCTTTTCGTCGTGTTTGCCTATTCGACAATTAAGTGCTCGTTCTGTATGCTATATGAATACTACGACCCTACGCCGTTTCCAAGGCTATTGATCTAAGTCCTCCATACTACGATACTACGCTTTTCGTCGTGTGGTCACCAAAGTAAATGGTAATTGAAATGTTCTATGTCCAACATGACACTAACTTAAAATCCATTTTTTTTCCATTTAACTCGTTTTTTCCCCTACTGCACCAAATACGTACTTTATGCTGCATGTGGCTATCATCACTTCAACCTCGTTGTTGTCATCACTTCTCATACTTTACTATATATATATATATATTGAAAAAAGAAAAAAAACTACATGGGGTTGAAAGACCTACACGACTCCTGTTGTGTGTCCATTGTACTGTTTTAAGCCTTCAAGCACGTCTTTAGCCAAGTCGTGAATATGAAACAACCATCGGGGACCTTTTCCTACCCTACACAAGGTGGGTACTCTTAGATTGTACATGTTATGACTACTTCCCTTATGTTGCAGATCCACGTATCAATATATTTTACCAAAGAGGATCTCTAAAACCTTAAAACCTTCGTGCGTAGCTAGTATTAACACAAAGGAATGTGTTTACTAGCGAAAATGAAAATAACGGACAAACTTCATCGCCCGTTTGTTGTCGTTGGAATATCGTCGAAGGTATGCTATGTTTTCATGACCGTTTGGCTTCAGTTTGCCGTCCTCAGGACAAGTGGCTCCTTGACGGAACCAAAAAAATTAAAAATGAAAGGGAGTGAAGGAAAGAAAAATGATAAGCCTACGACACGAGGTATTCCCAAACGGTCACCCATCCAAGTACTAACCTCGCCCGACAGGGCTTAACTTCGGTGATCAGACGAGAACCGGCGCATGTCAAACAGTGTTCCTAAAGTTTACGATGAGCGAGTGACTTTTCTCCAGTAATCGCAATATTAACAAATTTACACCGGTTTTCCGTGGTGTGGACTCTTATTTACCACGATTTACGTCATCACATGGTCAAAATGTTGTGGACTCACGAGGCGCAGCCGAGTGAGTCAGCAACAAATTTTGACCATGTGATGACGTAAATCGTGGTAAATAAGAGTCCACACTACGGAAAACCGGTGTAAATTTGTTTTTACAACAATATTTAGAAAAAATACAAGGAAAAATCGAAGTCTTGTTACAAAACGTGACAGCAAAGAAAGAGCAAGCGTTGTCTATAACTTTCTCGCAATCTGATTGGTTGTTTTCAAGCGTGCGTGATGTTAGCGTCAGCACCATTGTCTGGACTCTCATTTACCACTCACGTCGACCAATCAGATTGCAAGTTTAGCGGCAATTGTGGTAAAAAAGTCGTATTCACGACTTAAAAATAAGACTAGCTAAACACTAGTACTACTCCTCGCTAAAAAGTATAATGAAAGCATAAAGCTTTCCCAGTAAAACTTAAGAGAGAAATGCGCCCTTAGATCAGTTATGAAGCTAAAAATGTTTGGTGTGTAGCCAGGCATTTTAGCCAGTGTCAACTTTTTAATATCTTTTATCAGTTATGAATTTGTTCTCTTTGTTGATATTGACCTTTTGATCTCAGCGGATTATCTCTCAAATTGATAGGAGGATTTCATGCTTTATAGAGCCGTTAGAATTATTATATTTCTTTATGCCTGTTTGGTGTTAGATCTATTGGCATACATTGTGGTTTCTTTGTGCTCACTTTTGTTGCAAGATAAATACTAATCGGCTAAAGTTTGTTATCGCTTTGAAAATGCAAGGATCGTTAAATTTCTCAGGCCGTGATTTCAGTAGTGTCTAAAGTCTGCGGTGTGCAAGACTTGTGAGAAAGTGTTTCCCATCACGGATTTAGGCATCTTAGATCCAAGTGTTAAGGATTATTTTCTCTTCCCCATTAAGTAGAAAAGAGTTTTATGTAGAGCGAACCGAAAATTTACTTTCACCGGAAGTCATGTTTCGCGTGCGGATTGATTGACATATTGACATTTACAGTTTGAAATAAAAGTTCCCGGATTTCGGGGAGTAGCGCTTACGCCATGAAAAAATCTTGAGTGGTTGTTTCGTCGTAGTTTTTCTCTGGAAATTTGTCAGTGGAACTTGGAATCTTTTCGGATTTTCGAACGGGAAAAATAAGGAACCTAAGGAGAAACATAAATTGTGACCCTCCACAGGAAAACAGTGAATAAGGTGAACGCACGCACACGGCACGGTACTGTCACGTTCGCACGCTTCCGACACAACACGCTTATCGTGCGATATGCAAACTAAAACAATTGATTTCAAGTAACGTGCTTGTGGCCTTTGTCTGCATTTTGCTAACACGGTTCAACACTGTAGAGCTTTGTATTTTAACACGGTATATTGACACGGTTATTTCTTTGTTTCTTAACACGCTAGTCGTGACACGGTAGATTTATTTTTCATGTTACTTACCAGACTACATCATCGGGTCGGAGAATAGTTGTTTTGCTCTTATTATTACTGCATTTATGGTTTTGCAGATTAATGAATAACTTAAAAAAGTGAGTTTTGTTTCTCCAACACAGGTGCAAGAGCGCCCCCGATCGAAGAATACTTGAAATAAAACTTGTTGTTGTTCTTGAATACGCATCTAGCACGTAACGCACGAACGTGAGCGTTGTGGTCATAAACTGTAAAATTGAACCTCAAATTGTCAAAATACGTGTGTTAAAAAGTGCTGGCTATGTTTGTCGGACATTTCGAAGCTTTTTGCAATGAAGGAACACCGAAGACAAACGAAAGAAGCCAAAAAAATAGAGTTTGTAATGTCTACAAGCGGCCGTCTTGGTTAACCTTTATAGTGGCCAGGCTAAATAGAACACGAGCTTAAGAAATTTGCACGTGACACGCGCCACAGTAAACAAAATGGCGTCTGTCGAAATTCGCTAAATGCGATGGCTAAATGCAATAATACAATCACAGTATTCGTTCAAACAAATTCCAAATAATAACAGCATTCAATAAAGTTTTAGTTTACGAGGAAAAATCGCCTGTAAAATAGCTTTATTTTGAACAAACGAAACGATCTGCTTCCTTTGCGGTACGCATCCCGCATACAAACTCGAATTCTAACTTCGAACTTGGACTGAAATTCGAATTTCGCAGTGTTTACGACAGATACCCGTAGATACAATATTCTTAACCTCATAAGAACTGTTTAGCTCAAACACGTTTGCCCTTTTTTTCCAAATTACTGTTATCAGCTGAGTACTTTGCGGGAGTAAGAAATACTAGGGCCTGATGCACGGACATGGCACATTATGGAAACCAGGCTAAAACTCTATCTCACTTCTTGAACCGAGTGCAATCGAAGTTGACACGGTCATCGTGTTAATATGTGCAAAATTGCAAACAAAGATCTTAACACGGTCCTTTGTCTTTAGCGTGCAACGGAAAACAATGGGTTTGACGCTAATGAGGAAAGTGACTTACACGCAGCTATCGTGTTGAGGCACGCTTCTTTTGTTTTAACGTGCGAGCGTGCCGTGTGCGTGCGTTCACCTTATTCACTGTTTTCCCGTGGAGGGTCACAATTGGTCCTTCGAGCCGGATCAAATGGATTGAAAGTTGGATTATTCAAAGGAAAACGGTTTTGGACGTGGAGCGGATTTGTGTGGCGCGTTTACAGTGGTGTTGTTTTTGTCAAAGGTGAGGAAATTTTGTAGATTCTGTTAAGGAAAATCAGTGGAAAAACATGCCAGACAACGAGGAAAGTTCAGTCGAAGAACCCATGATGAAACTGGAAGGTTTAAAAGCGGAAAAACGAAAATAAAAAGGGGCGATAACAAGACAGCTAAACGAATTAGCGGGTCGTGTTGCTGGCGTCAGCGGCGGCGTTGAACCAAGGAGTCTTGAAGAAATGGCAGATTTTACCACAATTGCCGCTAAACTCGCAATCTGATTGGTCGACGTGAGTGGTAAATGAGAGTCCAGACAACGGTACTGACGCTAACATCACGCGCGCTTGAAAAAAACCAATCAGATTGCGAGAAAGTTATAGACAACACTTGCTCTTTCTTTGCTGTCACGTTTTGTAACAAGACTTCGATTTTTCCTTGTATTTTTTTTCTAAATATTGTTGTAAAAAACATTTACACCGGTTTTCCGTGGTGTGGACTCTTATTTACCACGATTTACGTCATCACATGGTCAAAATTTGTTGCTGACTCACTCGGCTGCGCCTCGTGAGACCACAAAATTTTGACCATGTGATGACGTAAATCGTGGTAAATAAGAGTCCACACCACGGAAAACCGGTGTAAATTTGTTAAAATTAAAGCTACTTTGGAGCGTTTGAAATAACTTAAGGAAACAACTTTCGAAATATTGGAAGAATTACGGGCGTTGTATCAGGAACTGAAAAACACTGAATTGCAAGTTAAAGTCGGGGATGAAGAGGACGAGTTAAACGAGAGAATTGAAGCCGAAGCTAGCGCCGCTCGTCGCGTTTTGACTTCAGTTACACTGAGGTCAAGACAGCCGGTAAGTCCACCTCCCTACTCAAGTAGTTCTAACACAAGTTTACAGCATAGAAATGGCGATAGTGGGGTGAATAACCTAGAATGAATTCGCATTCCAACTTTTACTGGGAACAAAACTGAATTTCAGCACTGGAATGCTACATTTACGAGTTGTGTGGATGCAACTGCAATGTCTGCTCAGTTCAAAATGTTAAGATTGGAGGCATGTTTAGCGGGGGAAGCCCTAGAAACGATTAAAGGTTTAGGGTTTATGAGGCAGCGAAGTCGAGGTTATTGAGGAAATATGGTGGAAATAGACGGGAAATTCAGAGTCATGTTGACGAGTTAATCAAAATGAAACCAATCAGAGAAGAAAATGCCAAAGAATTGGAGAAATTTGCAGACATGCTAGAGCGGGCAGTGATTAATCTGCAGGAAAACAATCGAGCGGCGGATTTAGAAGCGGGAACTTTGTACACTATTATCCTTGAAAAACTACCGGAGAAATTATTGTCCCAATACATTCGATGGGTAAAAGAAAACCGAAGGATCGAGTCTCTCATTACACTCAAAGATTGGACTGCTGAAGAGGCTGAATACCAGATTCAGGCCACCGAAATTAAACATGGATTAAAGTCAGGAAATTCTTATGGGAAATTGCATGACAAAAGAAGTAAGTCATTCGGAATCAACCAAGATGAGGATAAAAGGAAAGGGCATGCAAGGTTTGTGGTGCAAGTCATGCTGTCTGGAATTGTGATGTCTTTAAGAGCAGAAGTATTCGGGAAAAATGGGCTACTTCAAAGAAGCTAGGACTCTGCTACAGGTGTTTGGGTGATGATCACCTAGGCAGGGAGTGCCCCAGAAGTAGAGTGTGTAATATTGATGGATGCAGGGACAGGCACAACCGACTGTTACACAGTAATCAAACTGGAACCAACTCTCAGTCTCGTCCTCAGGGAACTCAGCCTCAGGGAACCCAGCCTCAGGGAACGCAGCCTCAGGGAACTCAACGTCAGGGAACTCAGCCTCAGGGAACTCAGTCTCAGGGAACTCAGCCTCAGGGAACCCAGCCTCAGGGAACTCAGCCTCAGGGAACTCAGCCTCAGGGAACTCAGTCTCAGGGAACTCAGCCTCAGGGAACTCAGCCTCAGGGAACTCAACGTCAGGGAACTCAACGTCAGGGAACCCAGCCTCAGGGAGCCCAGCCTCAATCAACACAGCTTCAGTTAACAAGAACAATTCCAGGAGGACGGGAAGTCTAGCCTGAGAAAACAGACGTCATTTCGCGGCGCCACCACTGGGGCCTCCGCGAAACTGACGTCTGAGCAATGAGCGCCAAAATGCCGTACTTGTCACGCATTACCGCTTCTCAAACAACCCCAGCGGCACGTGTGGATCACGCGCGAACACAGGCTTGAAAAACAACGTCTCCGTCTAGAATAATAACTTTGAATGATTTTTGAATTCAAAACATCAGTGGCGTTTCAAAAAAGCCTGAAAAACTAACTTGAAAGTCAAAATATCAAAAATTATGAAGACATTTTGAATTTTGTGATGCAAATGAAATTTGAGCTGCAAAATCTAAATCTGATTTTGTTTACAAAAGATCGCTTCCCAGACCAATTCTTGAATGACGAACACAAGAAAAAGGACAACAAATTCAAACAGTCGAAAGTTTTATTCAAATATCTAATAATCAGATTACTTTCAAAAGCAAAACGCATTACATTATTAACGCATCTAGGAAATTGTCCACGCAAGCTAATTTCTTGTACTGATCACTGAAGAATGCGGCCGAGCTTTCTAAATATTTCATAAAACTATTGAAAACAAAGAAACGATCAATGACATCAATGAAATTTTTTAAGATTGAACTAGTGAGCAGCACGTCTGCGAACTCTTAGAGTTGTAAAACGATTTATTTTCTCCTACGCGTTTCGTGTGACTAACGCACACTTCTTCAGGGAGTTTTACAATACAACATAAGTGGCCTGTATATATACCTACATAAGAGACTAAAATAAATTTTACATTACATAAAACCGCACCTACTAGAGCGGATTTGCGTGTAGGAAACAGGCGAAGGTGTGCAAGGCGCAACATATTTCGTGCATGATATAACTATTTGGGGCCCACAGTTTTAGCTAAAACTTGGAACCATTTGCAAGACATACCATTCGCAAAGCTCACGAACCGGGGAAAGATCGATGTGTTGCTCGGGACTGATAATTATCATTTGATGTACCCCAAGAAAGAAGTGATGGGTGGAGCCGGGGAGCCATGTGCACCACTTTGTCCTCTAGGGTGGACTGCAGTGGGGAGGATAAATATGGAGAACACAGGAACAGATCACAACACCAGTTGATGTCATACTTTTCGCATGCAACAGTTTGATGAAGTGGCACCGACAGTGGAACAGTCGGATGATTTAAATGCGACTTTGAAGACATTCTGGGACCTAGAGACTATGGGGATTACACCTCCTAAACCGGTGATGACTCCTGATGAATCTGCTGCTTGGCACAAAGTGAGCACGTCAATTAGGTTCGAGGATGATCATTACGTAGTAGCTGTTCCTTGGCGGAATAAGCGACCAAGTCTTCCAAACAACAGGTCGTTAGCTGAGAAGCACTTGGAGTCTACAGAGCGAAAATTAGCAAAGAACCCAGAAATAGCAGAGTCCTATCAGAAAGTTATTGAAGAATATTTGGAGAAGAATTACATCCGTCGAGCGCCGCTAGACGAGCCGACACCCACTGAAGAATGGTTACTTCCTCATTTTCCAGTTGTGCGCGCTGACAGGTCCACAACGAAAACGAGGATTGTGTTTGATGCGTCAGCTAAGTTTCAGGGAACGAGTTTGAACAGCGAAGCATTGCCAGGACCGAAATTGCAGGCAGACATGTTTAGCATTCCACGGTTAGAGCTCATGGGAGCACTGATTGGTCTCAGACTGACATTGAAGATATGTGCAGCGCTGGAGATTCCCAGGAACAAAGCCACATTTTGGGTGGACAGTGTAAATGTCGGTTTTTGGATCCAAGGACAGAGTCGAAATTTCAAACCGTTTGTATCCCATCGGGTTGGAGAAATTCATGACGAGTCCAGTCCAGACCAATGGCGATATGTTTCAACCAAACTTAACCCTGCGGATCAAGGGACTCGAGGAGCCTTAGTTCAAGAACTAGTAAATGATGACTGCTGGTGGCATGGACCCCCGTTTCTAAAGAGTGGAGAAGATGAGTGGCCAGAATGGAAATTTGGAAAAGCCCCAGAAGCTCACAAGGAAGTTAAATTAGAGAAACGAGAACAGTTCGTGGGAAAGGAGCTAAGCGAGAATGCACAGAGCTATTATGTGGAAACAGTTAAATGAAAGTGCCTACCAGATCCAATGGAGTATTCAAAATGGTACAGGATTCAGTCAAAAGGAAAGTTGGAGATCGGAATCTCTTTGGTGCGGGTGACCGGTTGGATTAACCGATTCTTAGCGAATGTCAGAAAGTCTCAAAATGATCGAGAAAGTGGCGAGTTGAACCCAAGGGAACTTAAACAAGCAGAAGAGCAAATCATCAAGACGACTCAATAAGAGTGTTTTCCTGGTGAAATAAGAGCACTTGAAGACAACAAGCCTCTTCCCAGCAAGAGTACATTACTTAAAATTACGCCGAAGCTCTATGGAGGACTCCTCAGATCAAACACGCGACTGCGATCTTCAGATGATTTGCCAAAAGAGACAAAGTTTCCAATCATCCTTCCAAAGAACCACACCGTTACCAAGTTAATTGTGAAGTATCACCATGAGATGGAAGGTCATGAGATGGGAGTGAACTTTACATTGAACCATCTACGAGAGAAGTACTTTGTGATTCAAGGACGACAGCAAGTAAAGAGATGTATCAAGGAATGTGCGAAATGCAACAGGCGATTCAGGAGCTGTCCAGCACGACAGCAGATGGCACCATTACCCAGAATTCGACTAGAGATGACCCAGAAACCCTTTGCCAATTGTGCAACAGATTTTGCAGGACCATTCTACACAATGCAAGGATGAGGCAGACCACGGGTGAAGCGTTACCTATGCCTATTTGTGTGTTTACAGACACACTGTTGTCACTTAGAAATGGCAACTTCCCTGGAGACGGATGCCTTCTTAAATGCACTGACACGTATGGTGGCTCGACGAGGGTGGCCTAAATTGATGCTCAGTGACAATGGAAGTAACTACGTTGGAGCAGCACGAGAAATCAAAGAGCTAGTGGAGAGCATGGACCAGGAAAAAATTGAAAGGCTGACTTCCAACCAAGGAATTGATTGGCAATTCAACCCACCAGCAGCACCACACTTCGGCGGTGTATTTGAAAGAATGATAAAGTCAGCCAAGAGATCAATTTATGCAGTTTTAAAAGAAGCAGATGTCAACGATGAGGAGTTACAAACAGTGTTTACAGGAGCTGAGAGTTTGTTGAATTACAGGCCTCTAACTACAGTTAGTGGAGATGTCAACGACGAGCCTGTGTTGACCCCAAACCACTTTTTAATTGGTCAAATGGGTGGTGAGCTAGCTCCTGATACAGTTGATACGACGGCAGTCAATGGACGTAAACGATGGAGACGAGTGCAGGAGCTGATTCGCAGAGTATGGAACCGCTGGATGCGACAGTATTTACCAAGCATTGGTTCCCGACACAAATGGTTTCTACCTACAGAGAACCTCAAAGTGGGAGATGTGGTGTTAGTGATTGAGCCAGACGCACCAAGACGGGAGTGGAAGATCGGACGAATCGAGGCAGTGTATCCAGGCAGAGATGGATTAGTCAGAGTTGTAGACGTGAGAACAGGAGGAGTTGTGAAGCGACGACCAATTTCCAGACTTTCACCTTTGGAAGCTGAAGTGCCCTAAGTGGGCAGACTGAACAATGACACTAGCCAGTTATGTTCGTAAGCGATTTGTACCATGAACACTTGGAGGAGCATTTGAACAATTTTCCTTATTTTGTCAGAAATTTTAAGTCAGATTCAACATGAACACTTACAGGAACATTTGAGCAATTTTCCTTTATTTTGTAACAGAGATTGATTGAGTCAATGTTGCATTTTCAGTGAATTGCAAAACCAGGAGGGGGAAATGTTAAGGATTATTTTCTCTTCCCCATTTAGTAGAAAAAAAGTAAAAACTGTAAATTTGTCTCGTGTCTCGTGTTCTGGGCAAGCGCTTTTTCTGTACACTATGTAAAGGTTATATGCTGAAAAAGCTTAACTTTTTCACATAAGCGCCAAATATGTGATTTCGTAAAAAATGTAAATTCGTCTCGTGTTCTTGGCCAGTGCTCGTTATGTACACCATATAGAGGGGGTATGCTGGAAAACGTTAACTTTTTCACATGTGCGCCAAATATCTGATTTTCATAAAAACTGTGAATTCGACTCGTTCTTGGCGAGCGCTCGTTATGTGCACCATATAGAGGGTGTATGCTGAAAAGGCTTAACTTTTTCAGATAAGCGCCAAATATGTGATTTAATAAAAAATATAAATTTGTCTCGTGTTCTTCGCAAGAGCTCGTTATGTACACCATATAGAGGGTGTATACTGGAAAACGTTAACTCTTTCACGTAAGCGCCAAATATGTGATTTCGTAAAAAATGTCGATTTGTCTCGTGTTCTTGGCGAGCGCTCGTTGTGTACACCAAATAGAGGGTGTATGCTGAAAAAGCTGAACTTTTCACAGAAGCGCCAAATATGTGATTTCATAAAAAATGTCAATTTGTCTCGTGTTCTGGGCAAGCGCTTGTTATATACATCATGTAGAGGGTGTATGCTGAAAAAGCTTAACTTTTTTACATAAGCGCCAAATAAGTGATTTTCATAAAAACTGTAAATTTGTCTCGTGTTCTGGGCAAGCGCTTTTTCTGTACATCATGTAAAGGTTGTATGCTGAAAAAGCTTAACTTTTTCACATAAGCGCCAAATATGATCAAATATGTGATTTCGTAAAAAATGTAAATTCGTCTCGTGTTCTTGGCCAGCGCTCGTTGTGTACACCATATAGAGGGTGTATGCTGGAAAACGTTAACTTTTTCACGAAGGCGCCAAATATCCGATTTTCATAAAAACTGTGAATTCGACTCGTGTTCTTGGTGAGCACTCGTTACGTGCACCATAGGAGAGGGTGTATGCTGAAAAGGCTAAACTTTTTCACATAAGCGCCAAATATGTGATTTCATAAAAAATGTGAATTCGTTTCGCGTTCTTGGCAAGCGCTCGTTATGTACACCATATAGAGGGTGTATGCAGGAAAACGTTAACTTTTTCACATATGCGCCAAATATCTGATTTTCATTAAAACTGTGAATTCGTCTCGTGTTCTTGGCAAGCGCTCGTTATGTACACCATATAGAAAGTGTATACTGGAAAACGTTAACTTTTTGACAAATGCGCCAAATTTTTTATTTCATAAAAACTGTAAATTCGTCACGTGTTCTGGGCAAGCGCTTGTTATGTACACTCTATAGAGGGTGTATACTGGAAAAGTTCAACTTTTTCACATAAGCGCCAAATATGTGATTTCATAAAAAATGTCAATTCGTCTCGTGTTCTTGGCAAGCGCTTGTTATGTACATCATGTAGAGGGTGTTTGCTGAAACAGCTTAACTTTTTACATATATAAACGCCAAATATGTAATTTTCATAAAAATAGTAAATTCGTCTCGTGTTCTGGGCAAGTGCTTGTTATGTACACCATGTAGAGGGTGCATGCTGAAAAAGCTTAACTTTTTTACATAAGCGCCGAATATGTGATTTTCATAAAAACTGTAAATTCGTCTCGTGTTCTGGGCAAACGCTTTTTCTGTACACCATGTAAACGTTTATATGCTGAAAAAGCTTAACTTTTTCACATAAGCGCCAAATATGTGATTTCGTAAAAAATGTAAATTCGTCTCGTGTTCTTGGCCAGCGCTCGTTATGTACACCATTAAAAGGGTGTATGCTGAAAAAGCTTAACTTTTTTACATAAGCGCCGAATATGTGATTTTCATAAAAACTGTAAATATTTCTCGTGTTATGGGTAAGCGCTTGTTATGTACATCATGTAGAGGGTGTATTCTGAAAAAGCTTAACTTTTTTACCTAAGCGCGAGATGTGATTTTCATAAAAACAATGAATTCGTCTCGTGTTCTGGGTAAGCGCTTGTTATGTACATCATGTAGAGGGTGTATGCTGAAAAAGCTTAACTTTTTGACATATAAAGCGCCGAATATGTGATTTTCATAAAAACTTCTTAATTCGTCTCGCTGTTCTGGTCAAGCGCTTGTTATGTACACCATTTAAATTAAGGGTATATGCTGAAAAAGCAGTCGCCGAATATGTGATTTTTATAAAAACTGTAAATTCGTCTCGTGGAGTCTCGATCATCGATCATGCCAATTCGTCACTCAATTCAATTTCCATGTTTTTTTTTTACAATTGCCCCTTCACAGAGATAACTAGAAATTAATAGGACGAGCGGGAGCTGCGATAGTTGATGCCATACGTCGAGAACTGATCGGTAAAGATATAGCAACACGTTCAACGGCAAACGAAATAAAGATAATTATGGAACCATAGTGCTAGTTTTTAATGCAAATGAAGCATTAAAAATTCGCCACAACAAACAGACAACTACATCCGTCGAGCAAGCCTACAGTATCACACAATCTCAGCTTGGAATTTTATTTATTCAATCCTTTCCAGATGACAGTGAATAAAACTGTGCCCCTCAGAATAATAACATTAAACGTGTGTGGTACTCGGCATTAACATTACGTCCAACATTCGTTCTGAAAAAAATAGCATACCAAATTCAAATGATAAATTATAATATAACTTTGCCGAGATGGAACGACCTACATCTGTAGTGTGCACGTACGCGTGTAATTCGAAACTTGAATTCTGTGGGTGTTATGAAATCGACCCTATTTGTCAGACGACCCTATTTGTCAGGTAACGTTACCAACCCACCTGGAATTCGTTCACGAAGTACAACACCTAACTCGGTTCATTGAGAAAGTGGACTCTGAACTACCTTCAAGCTTAATGATGCTCATCAGGCAGCTACTAAAGATAAAAAATTGCTGTGAACTTACCAAAAATCGAAGAAACATGATATCGAAGTCTTTATTGAGAAGAACGAACGAAGCAAAATGCCAACTTCACATTGACGTTTCCAGTAAACTCGAGCCTTCAGTGTTTTAGTTAAGAACAGCAGCACTTTCAATGGTAACTACAAATATGAAGTCACGAAATCCTATGGGGTGTGTGTATGCAGAAAATCACTCAAAAACGTAAAAATCCTCAGGTGTCAATGGGTTAAAATGCAGTCACAACAAAAAGCAGAATTTGTTTAAATGAAATGTGCATTGCAATGAAATGTGCGTAGGGCAGAAAGGTTTAAATTCCAATCGTAGGTAGTATAGCAGGGGAAGCGAGTCGTATTTAGGGTTATGCTATAAGTGGTGTAAGTGGAATAGAAGTAGTGTAGGGTTGTAGGGTTAAGTGAGTTGTGGTGTAGGTTAAATCATTTCAATCATAGAAGCGTATCGTAAGGTCGTAGGGTTATGCGAGTTGTGGTGTAAGTTCAAACATAGTAGCGTAGCGTAGGGCCGTAGGGTTGTGGTGCGGGTTCAATCACAGTAGCGTGGGGTCGTAGGGTTATGCGAGAAGTGGTGTAAGTTCAAACATAGTAGCATAGCGTAGGGCCTTAGGGTTGTCGTGTACGTTCAATCATAGTAGCGTAGGGTCGTAGGGTCGTAGGGTCGTAGGGTTATGCGAGTTGTGGTGTAAGTTCAATCATAGTAGCGTAGGGTCGTGGGGTTATGCAAGTTGTGGTGTAAGATCGAACATAGGGCCGTAGGGTTGTAGTGTACGTTCAATCATAGTAGCGTAGGGTGGTAGGGTTATGCGACTTGTGTTGTAAGTTAAATCATAGTAGCGTAGGGCAATGATAGAATTGTAAACTAACAACTAACCTATACTATTATACGGTCAAAACTTATTGTTATGTGATAATATGGTACGGTCTACCTTTTGCTGAAAAAAAAACCTATTATACGGTCAAAACTTATTGTTATATTGTGATGATATGGTACGGTCTACCTTTCGCTGAAAGAAAAACCTATTATACGGTCAAAACTTATTGTTATATTGTGATAATATGGTACGGTCTACCTTTCGCTGAAAGAAAAACCTATAGTGTGTGTTCGGATGACGTCACAAACTTACCGGCGGCCATGTTGGAGGAGTGACATAATCAAAATGGTGACTGAAACAACATAACTTGAGCCTCCGATGCTGACAAATATGCTAAAATCTCGAAGGCCTCATTCAGAAACCTCCTGTGAGTATTCTATCTTTGTTTGGAAATGCCAAGCGCTTCGAAAAATTAATTTGGTTTTGTAGTTGACGAATTCTCCGAGCTTGTGCATACTATAAAATCGCTATGTTCTCGACACAGATTTTCTAAGTGTCGAGAACACAGCGATTTTATAGTATGCACAAGCTAGGAGAATTCGTCAACTACAAAACCAAATTAATTTTTCGAAGCGCTTGGCATTTCTAAACAAAGATAGAATACTATTAGGAGGTTTAAATGAAGCTTTTCGTGAAAATTCTGTGAGAATTTTGAGACATTTTTGAAGACCCTTTGAAGACCGTGCCCGGCTGCCGGGCTCACGCTACTATTAAATCGCTGAAGGTTTTCCACTAGTTCCAACCCAAATTCCCCGAAAATCAACCATACCTTTTGCTTTCCAACCGAAAATACCGGTTTTCTTGGCTAAATAGTAAGCACCCGGGGAACAAGTGCCCCACAGAAACCACTTCGAAACAAAATTTCGTGCAGACAAATTGCAGCGTGCAATCAAGGAACCGACAAACTAGCTAAAGAGACGCGCTACAAGACTGATTCAACGATTTTGTCGCGACCATGAAAATGATTCCATTTTATAAGAAATATTGTTGACGTAAAACCGATTTTATAAGTGTTGCTGATTTTCTACTCTGTGATAATGTTTACAAGGTTTAAAAAATCGGGCCGGCAAATCGGCAAATCGAATTGATCGAAACAAATACAATACGGCCCTGATCATCGAAAGAAAAGGGTTTTTGGGATTTAAATTAGCACAAATAACAAAAAAGCACTGAACGTTAGCTACCTTTTCGATTTTAATTCACAACGTTAAAAAAAGCGTGAGTTATGAATTCAAAAGCGCTCGCACTGCCCGCTCTCTAGAAGGTAAACACAGGGAGAACCCATCAAAGTCACTCCTCCAACATGGCGGACGGTAATTCAAAGGTCACGTGAGCGAACACACTCTATACTATCAAACGCTTAACATGTGTGGAATGTTGCGTGTAGGCATTTCATGGTAACCATGGTAACGTTGTGTGAGAGTATGTATGGTACTTAATAAATCTTCCACATTACTAAAAGACATGTTATAGTGATCATTAAGTCATGTTTGCGAGTATACTATAATTAAGTCAAATGAACGTAGCACCGTAGTGCACTACGAAAAATGCTACGATTTCAACTACATCCAAATTCGTGCCACACTTGTTATAAGGAGGACACCCTTGTAAGACGGACAGCCTTATAAGGTGGACAGCCTTATAAGGTGGACACCCTTGTAAGGTGGACAGCCTTATAAGGTGGACACCCTTGTAAGGAGGACACCCTTATAAGGTGGTGGACACCCTTATATGGTGGACACCCTTGTAAGGAGGACACCCTTGTAAGGAGGACACCCTTGTAAGGAGGTTACCCTTATAAGGTGGACACCCTTATAAGGTGGACACCCTTGTAAGGTGGAAGCCCTTATAAGGAGGACACCCTTATAAGGTGGACACCCTTGTAAGGAGGACACCCTTATAAGGAGGACACCCTTATAAGGTGGACACCCTTGTAAGGAGGACACCCTTGTAAGGAGGACACCCTTATAAGGTGGACACCCTTGTAAGGAGGACACCCTTGTAAGGAGGACACCCTCGTAAGGTGGACACCCTTGTAAGGAGGACACCCTTGTAAGGAGGACACCCTTTTAAGGTGGACACCGTTGTAAGGAGGACACCCTTGTAAGGAGGACACCCTTGTAAGGTGGACACCCTTGTAAGGAGGACACCCTTGTAAGGAGGACACCCTTGTAAGGCGGACACCCTTGTAAGGAGGACACCCTTGTAAGGAGGACACCCTTGTAAGGCAGACACCTCTCTAAGGCAGGCATCAGTGGTTGGCTGGTCCATATTTCACTCATTTGTCTGAAACTTATTATCTCCATAAGGCAGCCACCTCTCTCAGGTGGAGAGTTAGAGTTGGTCCTGAGGGTGTCTGTAGACTGCCAGCTGTCCCTTTTCAGTCAATCGAGCGGGCGAGCTGATCACGAAAACAAGCTCGGTGAGACTGGAGTGAACGAACAACCCGAGGGGAAATGGGGGAGAGGCGATAGGAAAAAGGACTACACTCTCTTCTGTAACAGACACGTTCAAATTTCCCGCCACACCAGGGATGGAAAACTCAGATTGGTTCATAGACAATAGGAAGCTGTCAGCAAGTTTGATGAGTATTAACAATCTTGACACATTAAGATATCTCCAGTTTCACATCAGAGTTGACACAATGACATGTACATATTGTAATAGCGAGAATGAAAAATGTTTTAGACAATAATATTTGTCTGGTTACCTTGGCAGTTTAGTTTTAAAAGAACAGACGTTAGTGGTGGAAGTGCTTCTATCAGGGAAAGATGTGATGTCTGTGCTACCAACTGGCTTCGGAAAATCAATAATTTATCAAAGCTTTGTGCTTGTGAGACAGTGGCATAAAGAAAACAGTCACTGGACTGTCAAAATTGCCAGTGGAGGAATTATAAACATTGCTAGCTCCACACAGCTATAACAGTAAGCGAATGGATGCTAAAATCACTAATTAATTAATAAGGGGAATAATTAATTGTGGTAGTGAAATTTTTTGGGGGGCTAGTGAAAGTAACTTCCGGGCTAGTACATTGCCTGGAAAAATTTTTCTTCTTTGCACCCTGAGCTACACCTGTAAAATGTAACTGTTTTTTTTTTAATAAAGACTTTTTGTTGTTGTTGTCTCTGCTAAGCTTGCAACTGCAAAATTAATATCCTGCAATGACAAAATAGCTGGGCCCAGTGTCTGCAGTGTGACAAAATGAAAGGAAAAATATGCATTCATGGCCAACATAGCATTTCAGTTTCTGTCATTTCAGAGAGAAAAGCTAGAGAAGTTTAAACCTTTCCTACATAAAAACCTACATGCCAATAATGGCGAAAACAACAAACCAACCGCCTGGAAAACAAGGACACTAAAAGAGGTCAAATTCTACAAGTCAGAGCAAACACCACGGGAAACCATAACAGACAGACTTGACCTCTTGTCTGTTGCACATGGTATTTTAAAGGTTTACTCAGTCAACACTAAAATCCTCCATATTTCTGATTTTCAGCACATATTTCTTGCAAACACGAGTAGATAGATTGGGAGCAGAGTTTACAGAAAGCTTTAGACTTTCAGTCATGATCTTGTTAAGCGGAGCGTCATCCTTCAAAGTAGTGATTCTTTAAATTCTTAAAATTTGTCTCACACACAAAACAAAAATCAGAGGCCTCTGTCTCTTTCTTCGGCTTTCTGCCTCCACTTCTTCTCCGTACCGGTTTGGCATTTTTTTCACTCATCAGCGCGATCAAAACAAACTCAGGAACAGCAGAAATTACGTTTTCTGTCACTTTTTGCAAATAAGTCCTTGAGTAAATGACGTGAATGGAATCCGCTTTGTAAATAATAAATCTACAATCAGTACAAAGCACTGTTCTATTATTTTTAGCCCACATGCCAGTTTTGCGCGTGTTTACAAACAGAGCGACAAATAAAGGTGGAGTTGTCTTTTATTAAGTTGACAAGATCAGTTTATTTTTAATGGGTTCTCACACTTGGTGGGTGGAGTTAACCTGAACGCAACTCTTCAGAAGAGACTGCAGTCCCTCCCACCTTTCCCACCTCTTCCCCAAACCCATCACTCAGTTAGAATTACTTTAGCTCGCTCGCTGCTCACATCGCCGATCGCGTATTTGCTCGCCCGCTTGACTATCCAGAGAGGAACTGCTAGCAGTCTAGACTAGGGTGTCTGGCCTAGCAAGAGTTCCCACATAAAGATACTCTGCAATTCTGAATATAAGCCCAATTCCCCCACAAATATAAGGCTCGATCCCCAAAAAATAATTAGCTCCCCAATTCTTACATGAAATTTAATCTTTCTGTTAAAAGACCCCTACCGCCAGTACTTCCACAAAATGTAAGCTAATGTTTGGAAAAGGCATGTACTGGGTGTTTGTTTTTGGAAATACAGTACACCTAAAGACTTACACTGTGCATCTGTAGTACTGGAACCGGTGGTCAGTTATACCAGTTGTATACATGAAAATATAAACATATTGTCTGGTACCTCTCGAAGAACTGAGTGTGTGTCCTTGCAGCGCCTTGGCCCAAAGCGCTCTTTGGATTGTTTTTTTGTTTTGGTTGTTTTTGTTTTTCTTGAGCAAGATTTAGCGGCACACTGGCCCAAACTCAGCCATCTGAGGTGAAGAATCAGCATAAAATCGAGAAATTCGGGATTCACCTTTTTCGAGAGGGATTCAGCGGGAGACGTGGAGTTATATTTATTTATTGTTTTTTGCATGTTATTTCTTGAAAATGACAGATAAAAAACAACAGAAAAAAATCTGAACAATGTTTTGTGCAATTAATTTGTAGTTCACACACCAAAAATGGACAAATCTGAGCGAGAAAAAAAGGCCTAAAATTTGACAGTCATAGGTTGGTAAGGGTAAGGTAAAGTCGCACTCGGGCCAAGATGGCCCACACGGCCGGAGCTTAACCCGGTTTCCGTAGCATGAAGCAACTAGGAATATTGCTACTCCCCCCTGGATAGGATGCTAGTCCATTGCAGGGTTACCCCCAGCATTTTGTCGCCGGTACCCATTTATACACCTGAGTGGAGAGAGACAGTGTGGAGTAAAGTTTCTTGTCTAAGGAAACAACACAACGGCAGAGACCAGGCTTCGAACCACCGACCTTCAGGTTGAAAGTCAGACGCGCTAACCACTAAACCGCCGTGCTGCCCAAGTCATAGGTTGGTTATGCCCCAATCTCTTCATTTATGTTAGGCACTTTAATTTTAATTAATGTCTATGTTGTGGTTCAAATTTTTCTTTGGTTTAAAATTTTTTAAACCAGTTCGATTTTATTTTTCCTTTGTCTTAGATTCATTATCATATTCTGAGACAAAGGAAAACAAAAATCAAACTGTTTTAAAAAATTTTAAACCAAAGAAAAATTTGAACCACAACATCTATTTTTTCATGTATCCAACCAAGTGCTACGCAGCCCCCAAACGTTTTAGTTCCAATTTCTATTAACTATACCAGTTGTATTGAGCATGTGACTAGATTATTTATAATATGAGACTGAGTCATGAGAAAGGTGTGGGTAGAGAGAAGTCGGCAATTAAAAACATGTTTGTTGTTTTCAACTTAGTTGTTTTTTAGTCTTGAGAAGAAACCACCACAGCATCTAGCTAAATGTGGCTTACAACTGGAATTCTAATGGTACAATTGTACAGTATCAAAACTAATAGCCATTCCTGGATGAGATTCGAACTCATGAATTATGTGGAGATAATAATCAACAACATATATAGTAATTTATGTACTGTTAACATTTACCTTAGCCATGAAGTCATTCACAATAGGATAATTCTGTACTTGTGCCAGCTGTCCTGCTGTTTGGAGTACACTAGGAAGGCCTGATGTATCAGAAGGGTGTAGTGTGATTAGAGCTTTAGTTTTACAGTTTCCACCAAGTGCATCCTTCAGTAACAATGTCACCTTAGATTCCCTAAAACAGAACAATAGGTATACTGTATGGTGGCTCAAATTTTCTTTGGTTTGAAAATTTTCAAACCAGTTTGATCTCCTTGTTTTCCTTTGTCTCACAATAATTATGAATTTGAGACAATGGAAAATAAAAATTTAACCACAGTGCTCGACCGTAGCGGCAGTCTACTAGTCCAGGACTAGTAAAAAAATAAGTTTGGGCTAGTAAAATTTGAGAACCACTGGTCATTGGCCTAGTCGTTCTAGAAGGGGTATTGAAAAAAGAAGAAAAAGAAAAACATAGCAGGTTTAGTTGATCACTAAACAGGAAGGAAAAAGAAAGAAAGAACATGCACTTTTTCGCAAATGAGAATCAAGTTCACTGGATCTGTGAGCGTGGAAGACTACAGGGAAGACTGGACACTAGTGGGACCCAGTAGCTCACTTCACAGAGAGGCTGCCATTTTGGATTTTGATTGCATGACAGGTGAACGGCAAGCGAACGGTACAAACGGTTCGAACGGCTATCCGTTAGTATCGTTTTCCTATGAGAGGTCACACATAGTAGAAAAGCCTATCGCTATTGTACTAACCATTGATAAAATTACAAGTTGGCCTTAATGGTCAAAAAAAAATTTCACTCTTGGCTACCAGATGATGCCTGTTGGCTAGTGAATTTTACATCCTGCTAGCCTTACTACACTGTAGTAAGCCAAAAAGTTATGGTCAAGCATTGAACCAGTTTGAATTTAGTTTTTTTAGAAAAATCTGAACCACAACATCATTATTAATGTAACAACTTCTTAATGAAATTTTTTAAACTAAATAACAGTTAAAAAAAAATGAAAAAAGAAATAAAAAGTAACATTTTCAGCCATTTTTGGTCCAAAGTCATGGTCAATTCCTCTAGCAGGGTACCAAGCCATTAATTTTATCTTATTAACCATGTTTACAGTGTATGTGTTACAGGGTTGTAGATTCAGTTTTTAACAGCTGGAAATACAGAACTGACAGCTGGCTGAAAACAAGAAAAATGCAGTTCTTATATAGCTGCACTTGGCTTTTATAGCAGGAAAAATGAAGTTCACAGCCGGGTAATTTCCCCCGGTTCCCAGCTATTATCTACATCCCTGTGTTATAGAGTAAAATGCATGTTTTGATACCTGTGACTTACCCATACTTGATTACCCTGGTAGATTTTGGTGAGGCAGCTAATTTTGCTACAATATTTCCAAATGCGATGATGGATCGGTTCAGGGTTGGACCTTCTCTCATACGAAGCTGTGTTGGGTCTTCTGACAGCTTCTCTGCACCAGGTAACTCAACCACTAGAAATCGAGAAGTAAAAGGATCCTGGTTGTCTTTTGGAACCTGAATAGCAAAAACAAATTAACAATAATGTGGCTTAATGCAATTTTAATAGGCAAAGTTAAAATTGGGTCAATGCAGTCAGTGGTCTGCTTTGTGACAGTATGACCTGTGAAGCATTCCATGGGTTTTTTTTGCTGGTCTTAGTTAAGGCTTGTTGATCCTAAAAGCTCAACAGCATAAAAACACTTTTGCTTTGGAAATAACACTTGCCTTCTGCTGGACATGTTTCCACAGCTTTCCCTGTTATCTCAAACCTCCACTTCTTACCACAATTTTAAGTAAGGATTAATTAAATCCAAAACGGAACTGTCATTAACATGTTTCTTACCATTGACAGGTCCAGGGAAAAGAACACAGCAGCTCTAGTTTCAAAATCTAGTTGTCCTTTGGTTCTATTTGCCCATCCTTGTCGAAACATGCTGGTGCATTCTGCAGCATCAGTAACTCTCTTATAAGTAGCATTGTGTAGGTAAACTCCATTCCGACCATCTTCAACCACATCAACATGTCTTTCTAGAAAAAAATTTAAAACAACCATTAAGTTAACACAGCACATAATTTTTTTTATGCAATACATTCATTTTGTAATTTTGCATAGTTTCTTTCCTGATACAGTCACAGGTCTAAATGTATCAATACTAAATTTCTTGATTGTGATTGGTCATCCATGCACCTATTTCTTATGTACTGTAACTGGTGTGTGGTAACATGGGTGTCCATGCAATTACAGCTATCCAATTACAAAACATTGTAATTGGATAGCTGTAAAATTGTGCACACCTACATGGCATATTGTGCATAAATCAGATGCACTTAAGGTGGCTCCATATTGTTCAGCCCTCTTGTCTTTTGCATGCCATTACAACTAGCCTGATGGTGTGGCTAAAAATATTTTACTTGAAACCAGTAAATCGTTTATCAGTCAACGAAGTGGTATCCAAATGACGTCATAATTCGTTGTCATGGCAATGCGAAATGAGGTCAAAAATACGCTATTTTGGACCATTTGAGGCTAATAACTTATAAACTACACAGTGAAAGTTTTTGTTTTCGATATATTTTTGTTTAATTGGCAAGAGACACATTTTAACAATTTTTTAAAAAATTCTGTACATAGAGTTCAGAGCTACCTTAAATTTATGTAAAAATGACATATCTCTGAATCCTATGTACAGATTTTTTTCAAAATTGGCACAAATGTTTGTTATGTTTATAAGACGAAAATATATAAAAATCAAAAAATTTCACCGAGCAGTTTTGAAGTTATTACCCTCAAAAGGTTGAAAATGGGGTCTTTTTGGCCACTTTTGATGTTGCCATGGTAACAAATTTTGATGTCATAGCCACCTAAAGTTGTTCATTGGTTAAGTGTTTACAAATCTGTACTAAACATTTTCTCTTAACTTTACTGGTGTACCTGTGATTGAATAGCATAGATGTATCATGATGGGAATGTTTAAACTATCAGGAGCCACCTTAAATGCATTCTTCTTTGCTGTTTCTCCATTGGTTTCAAACTGATAGAAAATATCACATATATATAGACTTTTTAATCTGGAATTTTGTTATCAATAAAAATAGAATATTTTTTGAGTGAAAGAAACTAGAAAAATAATTTCCAAGTTCCAGATGGGATTTGAACTCACAACCTTCCGTACACTAGTCAGATACTCTAACCACTGAGCTACCGAGAACTTGATGATGTGATTAAGTAGTAATTGAATGTCGTGTCATACAATTTAGGGGTAATTGTGCTTGTAATTTCAATTTTTGCTTGCGCTACGTGCTTGACGGATTTGAAATTACTCACCCAATTACTTCATGAATTGTACTTCACTCAGTCCAATTACTACATGTATTCTTGGTTTTCACATGACGTCATAAAAATTAAAAAATCTAAAGTATACGTCCTACAAAGCTGTTTCTAACATGGTATGTGGATACAAGTGTTATAATCTTTCACAAAAAGTTTCAGGTTTTAACGTTTTTTTGCTTCCGATTTACAAAGGTTTTAAATGTGTCACGCAATGCGTCACGCTATTTCGGATAAGCGCGAAAATAAACAAAATTGAATCAGCTGAAAGTTATTGTTTGCATTATAAGTGCTTATAAGCCGAGTTAATTGAGCTTATAGCAAATACAATATCTTTGGATGTGATTTTTGGTGTAATTAAGACTTTGAATTTTTGGCCGCCATCTTTGTGCCCCTCTCAGGGGCACAAAGATGGCCGCTCCATACATTTCTTACTAAAAATATCTAATACTCGTTCGCCTATAAATATTCTTGAACGATATGCTTTTGCAATTCAAAATTTGGCCAAGATGTGTAGTTTTAAACTCTCTACAATTCCATAAACATTTTGGATTCGAAATCTATTTTTTAATGCTTCTGAATTTTGATATGACGTAAGTGAAAGCCAAGAATTACCTAAATGCTCTTTTATAGCTTGATGCAATCACGGAGAAATGATTTTTAGTATAGCTTTGAAAATTAACAAATGATTTTTAGTATAGCTTTGAAACTTAACAGACCTTCTTTAAATTAACAGTATTAAGGTCATTGGTCCCTCTAGGTTCACAATTTGAATCATCAAAGGTGATGAGGACCAATGACCTCCCTTTAATAATCTGTGCTCCTGGAGATGGCTTGTAATAAGACCAATCCAGGCACCAGGCATAGGAGCTACATGTAACATGTACACTGTATGTAGTGCCTCCTAGATAGTTTATTTCAAATCACATCGCAGCCCATGGGCTGAATTATGTAATTATTTACATGCTAAGAATTTTATACATAACAATAAAAATTCAAGGTTATAATAAATATATAAACAAGAATTTATTATTACATATACATGTACATGTAATAATATAATAAAAACAGAAGCTACAGTGGAGGTGGCTCTCAGTTAGTAAAAGTTCAAACATGAATGTGAATGAAAATATAAAATGCTAGTAAGTCAATATTAGGGGAGAGGGCTCTTTAGTACGCTAAGTATTTCTTAAAAAAAGTATTTTTGTATGCACATTCTAATTTAACCCTTCTTCGCTATCTATGGTGCTTGCTGCTTTTTTCTCTGTGCTGGACACACTTTTCCTGTTAATAATACAAACAACAGTTCAAACACTTGGAACTAACCTGATGATTAGTACACAAAAGTAAAAAAAGACTATAATGTAAAAGTGCTAAAAATATAATAATGCTGACAAAAAACATACAATAAGTCATTTCAGGCTTTGCCCTTCAGCAGTCATAATATTTTAAGAAATGCCACAAAGCAAACAAAACATTGGAACTACAGTGTTAGGGCATGCAGAAAAACACTTAAGAGTACATGTAATGTTTGGCTCAAGCATGCACATACAGGTAATAAAGTGCAGGCATGCACTTCAAATAGAAGTCGATGTTCAGGCCACATGGGCACCCAGTTCCAAAGTGAAAATGGTTTTCATTTTCTGGAATGTGCAGATGTAATGATGTGTTGTTCCAGAAACTATCCATACCCCCTCCCCCACAGAAAGTTTTTTGGTTTACCCCCCCCCCCCCCCCCCCTCCTACTACCCATCCCTCTGAAATTCCTGTTTAGCTTTAGTTTGGCTTTTGAGACCCCTCCCCCCTTGGAGTTTCCAGTGACCTTCCAGCCGATGAATATGGATATTTTCTGGAACTCCACAATTGCCAGAGAGTTTTGATACCACATATCTCTATGTCAGATAAGGTGTGATGCTACCCATTGAATTATTCACACACTAGTGTAGTCTATCTCAAAGGCCTTAGAGAGGATTTTACTACTTGCACAGGTGTGGTGGGTGGGCATTGTTCTGAAATCTGATTCATGTGGTTAAGTTCACATGTATGTAAACTATACATTGACTACATTCTACAAGCATGAGGACAGAATAAACAGAAGAACCGGCCCGCCTCAACTTTCCACGTACCCCCCACCCTAGGTACATGTAGAAGGTGGTGAAACGACTGCAAATGTTCATGCAGACCAAACTCAAAGAAGATGGTCAAACTGTCCAAATACACTGCATTTAATAAACCCGTATGGTTAATACAGTCCCTACCTTCATGAGGCAGTACCAAAAGATCTCTTACATTCTCATTGTAAACTTCGTAAAACTGCATAAAAACAACTCCGTCGTTAAGGTCACTTCTTTGCACCCTGACATCTTTCCTTGCTGATCTTTCGTTCTTTATTCTCGTGAAAACAGCGTTTATTGTCAGAGGAACCAATCCTGCCTTTGAGGTTTTCTCTCCTGCAACAGAGTAAGACTTTCCTGAACCTGTTTCACCGAAAACCAACACACAAACATTGTAGCCGGCAATGAACAGTTCCACAAGGGGAGAAAAGGCATCTCTGAATAAATCGTAGGTCAGCGCCTCAGATTTGTATACAGCATTGAAAATGTGACCAGTTCCATCGCCTGCTTGTACACGGGTGCCTGAAAGATTAAGAGAAAAGTTCTCTCCCCGTTTTGGAGGTCGAACACGAGCTAAAACTTCCACGTTCATCTGTCAAACAAACCACTGAAATCCGCCATTGACATCAGCAGCCTGGCCTGCTCTTTGACGCCTGGTTACCAAGGGTGAATCATTTCAAGTGTTGGTTTCAGAAATCAATTTTGAAAGAAAAATAATGTTCTCCTTTGGTTTGCCTTGAAACTGTGTGGTTTTGATAACGTTCAAGTAGTAACTTGATGTATTTTCACTGCAATGTTTCCAACAGCGGGATATTTTCGGAGCACAAACTGCCCTTTCTTTGTTCACGGTTTGTGCCACCGGCCATATTGCCACTTTCGACACAGCAAACCTGGTACGTAAAAATTGTGATAACAATCCACAATGAAAGTAGTTTTAGTCTTATTGTAATGGTGATGTTTGTGGTAATGCTATTTTTTCTTCATTTGAAAATGGAAATTAGGAATAAAGGATTTTATTTCATTTCAAAGGCAGAACAGCTTTTAGATAAACTTAACCCTTTCATGATCAAACCTGCAGTGACCTCTAGTCTTTTAACGTGGTTCTAGAACATTTTTATAATTAATTATATACTATTGATCCCAGACGTCCTTTCAAATGGCTTGAATTTTGCATCGCTTCACTGACTGTTGATTTCACGCTGCGGTTTCAAAAATACTAATCACGTGACTCAAAATTTGTGCTCATGCAGCCTCCAAATATGAAACCGGTGGCAGACAAAAAACTGCTCCAGTTGTTTACATTGTAGTCGCAGATAATTTCGAGGGTCTTGGAATCTGCTTTTGTGGTCAAGCAAGAATGTCGGTGTCCAAAACTAAACGAATAAAATGTAAACAACTAAAATGTAAACAACTGAAGCAGTTTTTTGTTTTCTGCCGGTATAAAGCAGGTTTCATTTTGGCGAGCATGTGAGCTCAAATTTTGAGTCAAGTGATAAGTATTTTTGAAACTGCAGAGTGAAATCAACAGTCCGTGAAGCAACGCAAAATTTAAGCATTTAAAAAGATGTCTGGGGTCAATAGTAGTAATTTTACTTTGTAGTAGGTCCACATCAGCTGTAAAGTTGCCCATTTTGAACCTGCTTGAAAAAAAGTTATGTACATGTATGTATGTATGAGATGCCAACCTCTGGAGATTGAAAATAGGGAGTTTTTTCTGAGGGTGAAATTTTTTCGCGCCAAAGGTGAGAGTCACGCGATGTAGTCGTGAGCCTCTAAAGTCCCATTTTCTGCATTCCTGAGACCCAAAAAGCATTTGTGAAGTTAAGATATAAACTCTGGGATTTACCATAATTTTCACTTAGAAAACCAATTGCCTATTTGGACATGGATTAGTGACAAAAAAGTATTTTCTTTAGTGTCTGTAACAGATTTGTGTCGGTTTTTGCATCAGATACCATAACATGAATTTGAAAGACTGTGGTTTTTTTGGATTTTGGGGAAATTTGGGTTAAAATCTTAGCCCATTGTAGAGAAAAGATCCAAAGTTGCTTTTATCCGGGAGATTTGGTGACTCGTACTGGAGACTGGGAAATTTGTTCCATATCCAGGAGACTCCCTCCTGGATAATCCGGGAGAGTTGGCATAAGTGGTGAGATATTGATACTTTCATGCTCTGTTGACTACAAACGTGGGAGCAATTGCAGAATACCCTGCGACTGCTAACAAACTCCTAACCCTTACATGTACCTTAGACCTAACCCAGGAAAACCGAGCATGAAACATTAGGCACTATTGTTATTCAATAAGATGCTAATAAGTTGCGGGGTATTCTGCAGTTTAGCCCAAACGTGAAAACCCTTCTAAGTTTGCCTCTGTTCCTAACGTTAGCAACAGAGGCAAAATTAGAAGGGTCTGTATGGAGTCAAAGAACATGCTCATATCTCACCCCCAAATTACAATAAGATGATAATGTTTGGCAAGCATGCATTTTTTGTCATGCTCTCTTGAATATCCAATCAAATCCCATAATTTCACAAATTTTACTTTAGGACACCTTAGGACTCTATTTACACTCACCAAAAACTCAATTAACTTTATAGAGGTTATTAATTTCACAGCATACCACTCAAGAACATTTTGTATAACTAGTGTGTATAATTAGTGATTGTTATGCTGTATAAGGTAGATCCACATAACTAAAATTGTTGGGTCCTGAAGTGTCACCATTCCCACCCCCTCCTAAAAAAATTGTACTTTTGTCACAGGGCTCGAAATTGCGCCTGTGTCGGGCGCATTTGCGACTAAAGATTTTGCTTTTGTGACTAAAATTTGTCTATTAGTCGCAATTTTGCGACTGTTTTACGGCCTAGCTTATAAAGTAATTATATTCAACAGTCTTGTGTCTTACTCGTTACTGGTAGTTGTAATTTTATCTGAAAAATCCTGTGAAATTCACGTTGAATGTTGCATGACTTAATCATCGATTTCATGCTCCATTAACATGGTTTCCAAGAAGTGTATCACGGGTGCACTTTTTCAGACTTTCTCAGAAATTCTCTTTTCTTGTTTCCAGTTACGGTAGTAGTAGTTAGTTTTTTTTTTGCGAATAAAATTTTCGAACTTACAACTAAATTTTAGGAATAACTCGCAAAATTGCGATTGAGAATGTTTTTTATTTCAAGCCCTGTATTACTATTATTATTACTATCTTTATACAGGAAGTCGGCATCACCCATAGGTGGTTTTCAGACGAGTCCTGTCTTAAAGAAAAGGTTACGGTTAAGGTTACCGTTAAGGTTTCCTGTCTTAAAGAAAGGTTACTAAATAAAATAAGCTAAAAATAATATTTAATATAAAATACATTTAAGAGAAACCATGATCACACTTAAAATTGTAAAATCGAATTTCTAATCATCTTACTTCCCCTGCCTGAAATTAGATAAGCATCAATTCTGTTCCAAAGATGGCTTTAAATTTACTAACAGTTACTGTTTATTCTTTTCTCCTGTTCGCTTTTGCACTTTGTTTTGTTTTGTTGAATGTCGAATCTTTATACGGTGGCTAATTTACCTTATCGAATCAGTCGATAAAACCAAATTCTCTTGTTATCCTTTGTTTTGTTATTCTTTAAAAATGTCCTCACCTGGTGAAAATGTTGAAAACATAATAAGCGCCCACCTTCAAGGTCCCAAAATGAAATGGCCCAGGGTGCTTATTCAAATAAGTATGGTAACTGTCCCGCCCCCTTAAGGTGATTCCTCAGTATTGCACTGCGCATCCTGTACTGCGCATAACACACGTAATAGTCCTTTCTTGGCAGCCAGTTGATAACAACACTCTTTTTAGTGAACGGTTTTTAAAACACGCAGCCGGAAATTTAATTGTCTTACGAGTATTTTTCAAAAGGAGAATTACCATAATTTATAAGCAATGAACGTGCGCGGTTGAGCAAAATGAGCGCGCGCACATTTTGGAGGATGGAATGTTTTTTATCAAAGGCCCGCAAGCTCGTTAGAAAATACGACTGTCTTTTTCTCTCTAACGAGCATGGTGACCTATATTTTTTATTGCATCATTTTGATGTTAAATTAATGCTTTTTAAGTTAAGAAAGTTAAAAAAAAATTCCTCGACAGGAAAAAAAGATATCGATAAAAACGTTCTCAAATCAGTTACTCGTGGGAGCAAATTGATGACCTTGAAAACATGGACGCGAGGAACGTTTTGAGTCCGTGTCATTTGAAGTTGTGTGATGTTTTTATAAATTTTATTTTAAAGTGTTCCCATATGGTGGAGACTTTAACCTATAACGTTTTTTGGAAGAATTGTAAACTTTACTTTCACGGGTTACCGGGAAAAGAAACATGAACCGATCAAATAATGACGTGCGTGATCGGTATTGCTAGAGGCATAAATGGGGCAACATTGGTCCATTGGTCCATTGGTCTCTTTACCGAGCATGGTGACCTATCTTTTTTATTGAATTTTTCGAAACAACTTATGGTAGGGAGCTGTTAGGGAAAATTAAAAAAAAAAAATCGTTCGACAACTTTTATTTCTGAGGAATCACCTTAATAGAGGTGATAATTATAAAGATTATACAAGCATTTTGCCTGCTGGAACCAGGAGAAATGTCCCCTTAATGGAGGTTTCTTCTTAAATGGAGATGTCCCCTTAAATGGAGTTGTCTCTGTGATTTAGGTGTCCCCATCATGAAGGTGTTTCCTTAATGGAGGTGTCTCTGTGATGGAGGTGTCCCCATCATAAGGGTATCGCCTTAATGGAGGTGTTTCTGTGATGGAGGTGTCCCCATCATGGAGGTGTCTCTGTGATGGAGGTGTCTGCATCATGGAGGTGTCTCTGTGATGGAGATGTTCACATCATGGTGTCTCCTTAATGGAGGTGTCCCCATCATGAAGGTGTCTCCTTAATGGAAGTGTTTCTGTAATGGTGTCTCCGTAATGGAGGTGTCTCTGTGATGGAGGTGTCCCCATCATGAAGGTGTCTCCTTAGAATGGAGGTGTCTCTGCAGTGGTGTCCCAATCATGAAGGTGTTGCCTTAATGGAGGTGTCTGTGATGATGGTGTCCCCATCATGAAGGTGTCTCCTTAGAATGGAGGTGTCTCTGCAGTGGTGTCCCAATCATGAACGTGTTGCCTTAATGGAGGTGTCTGTGATGATGGTGTCCCCATCATGAAGGTGTCTCCTTAATGGAGGTGTCTGTGATGGAGGTGTCCCCATCATGGTGTCTCCATAATGGAGGTGTCTCCTTAATGGAGGTGTCTCTGTGATCGAGGTGTCCCCATCATGAAGGTGTCTCTGTGATGGAGGTGTCCCCATCATGAAGGTGTCTCCTTAGAATGGAGGTGTCTCTGTAGTGGTGTCCCCATCATGAAGGTGTCTCCTTAATGGAGGTGTCCCCATTGTGAGGTTTCTCCTTAATGGATGTGTCTCTGTGACAGAGTTGTCCCCCATCATGAAGGTGTCTCTGTGATGGAGGTGTCCCCATCATGAAGGTGTCTCCTTAATGGAGGTGTCTCTCTGATGGAGGCGTCTCTGTGATGGAGGTGCCCCCATATTGGTGTCTCCTTAATGGAGGTGTCTCTGTGATGGAGGTGTCCCCATCATGAAGTTGTCTCCTTAATGGAGGTGTCTCTGTGATTTAGGTGTCCCCATCATGAAGTTGTCTCCTTAATGGAGGTGTCTCTGTGATGGAGGTGTCCCCACCATGAAGGTGTCTCCTTAATGGAGGTGACCCCTTAATGAAGGTGTCCCCTTAATGGAGATGTCCCAAAGTAGAAGTCCCACTGTATCCAGACTAGGTAAAAAAAAATACTTAAAATGAAATCTGAGAAACACTGGGATATAATTCAAAGACGAGTTCTTTTATGAACATTGAAATATTTACCTGCAGTTTTGTATGATTGGTTAATATTTATATTATGGAATGCAAGCAAGTTAATTTTCTTTTGTTGTAAACAGGACTCAAGAATTCAAAAAGCAAAATATCCCCTCGTAAGCACAAAACAGAAGAACATTGTACTGCTGGAGATTCTGTGCAGCATGTGAGTAAAGTCACTGTTGCAGTAGCAGCTTCTGATGTTAAGACTGGAAATTCTCACCAGTCTCATGATGAAGACAAATACAAAACAACCCCAACTACAGCAATAAAAAGCATTCTGAAAAAATCAAACGAGGAAACTAGCAAACAGTCTAACCTTGAGGATTCTTTAACTGAGGACAGCTCTGATAAAACAGCCACTGTGGATGACTCGGCAACACCTGATAGGAACAGTATTGAATCATTTGATGATACAGAACAGCCTTTTGCTTCTCTAACTGATGAGGAGAAGCAAATTATTGGGCTCGTGTCACATCCTTCAAGCGTGAGCAATAATTTAAGCACATGCAAAAGCTCGGATGTAAAACTAAATGCAGTATCAAATGCTATCAGTGTCTCGAGTTTTGACAATAAAGCATCTGTCTCAACAAACATAGAGAATGAAGCTCTTGTGAGTAGTGAGACTGCTGAAACAAACTTAAATGATGCTTGTAGGGATGTACAAGTGAAAGAAGAGGCTATGAAGGATATATCAGATAAAGCTCTCCTTTGTTCTGATGTAAAAGAGAAAATGACAGATGAACTACTGACAGACTCATGCCACGATCACATGGCAGAAAAGCATGACCTAGGCACAGCAACTAAGGAGAAATTTGATACTCTCACTAAGGAGAAATCTTATACATCCACTGAGGAGAAATCCGATAAAATATTATCAAGGAAAAGAAAATCTGTTCAGCTTAAAACAACAACAACAAAGAAAACTTTACTTAAAGGATGTAAAGATGATGTACCCTCATCAGATGTAATATTAAAGAAAAGGAAATCACAACAATTGCCTTGTGTCACAGATGCTATCTCTCCTGACTCTTCAGCGAAGGAGTCTGAGGATGTTAGGGAATTAAAACGTTTAAAAGGGAATGACAGTTGTATTAAACAAGGAACTACTACACTAGATCAGTTTTTGAAGTCAGCATCAAAATCATTTCAGCAAATTGAATTTTCTAAGAAAACATCATCCCATAGCAAGGACAGTAGGCCCAAAGAAGCAGCATATATTATTCCAAAGAAACATAAACTTGTTGTTGATGGTGCTGTATCATTAAAAAGAAAAAATCCCACCAAAGAGGAACCAGTAGAAAGTACTCATGGGCTAAAGAAAAAAGTTAATATTTCAGATGCTGACATCAATTTCTTTGGCTCCACTAAAAAGGCCACACAAAGTAGCAAAGTTGAAAAACAAAAGAAAAGTACAGAAAAAGTATCGCCAGTTAAAACTTCAAAAGACTCTAAATTGGAGGCGAGAGGAGTGGATAAGTGCAAAGACTTGAAACAGAAGTTTTCTAAGGGTGTTGCAATACTAATAAGTGATGAAAGTGATGCATTAAGTCCAGCAAACCGTGATTCAAGCTCAGAGGAAGACAATCAACTCAAGAGGATTTGGGACGAATATGAACCACAACATGACAGTCACTCTGCGTGGGTTGAGGATTTACCTGTTAAAAGCCCAGTAAAAGAATTGCTAAGGAAGAATATGTTACCTACAGCTGCAGCAGTACCATTAACTGCTGAAGAGAAACAATCTTCTATGGCAGATACATTGGGATTAGGGAAAAAGCAGCGTGTTGCTCATTCAGCTAATCATGTAAGTAGAAAAGAACGGTTTGGTGGAAATTGGATAGTTGAATACATGATCTATTCATTCCCTTGAAAGGAATACATGTACTGTTACCATCCTCTTGTGGAATGCAAATCATACACAAACTGTGCCGTGCGCTACACTCACGCTATGTGATTCTTGTAACATGCAAAGTCCTTTTAAGTATCAAGGCATTGAATTGTCGTCAATCTTAATACATGTAGGCTATTGTAAAGCTTAAACAAAAGTATGTGGAGAATAGACAATAATTTATTCATATTCTCGGTAATGAACTGGAACTAGCTTGCAATGGAGGCTCATGTGGGGGGATATCATTAAAAATATTTGCATGTGAAAAGAATCCCCCGCATGAGCCTCGTCTGCAAGCTAGTTCCAGTTCAATACCGAGAATACGAAAATCGTCAATTGTGATGCCTTTTCGAGCATAATTACAAAGATCTGTTTCGCGAATTCTTTGTGCATGTATTATGAGTTTACATATTCCTAGCGCATGTATTATCAGTTTACATTAAATGTATGGGAAAACTTGTCTGCATCCCTAGATAATGAAAGCCTGCTCCATGGAGTAACTTTCATGTTGAACAGTTTTAAATTGAAAGCTAAATCATTCATGGTCCACAGTACAGCTGTTTCACTCCCACAGTCACATGTAAAGGTGTGTAATGTGGTTCTGGTCTACCTTTTAAATCCCAGGATAAAATACTAATAAAAGTGAATCTCAGCAGAACGTTTATATGGTGCTGTTTGTTATGCAACATTTTAACGATAAAATTTTAGGAGTTTTCTTGTCAAGAAAACCAAATTCTTATTTTATCCACTCCTAACAGTGGAAGCCTGTTTACATGTTAGTCAGAGGTACAACTTATTTGATTGTTACCAATTTTTCCCCCAATCAGTTTTTTTATTTTAAGATCTTAATCTTCTGTTTGGACAATTATTATTATTTCATCATTTAGATATACAGTACCTGAATGTAAAAACATTGAGAGTAAAAAGTATAAACTAATGAACGATACGACAGAATGGTTTAGTATAGAAAACAGGAAAATAATGCTTAGTGTGTTCTCAGACATTTTTAAAAAAGTTGCACATTATAACAAAGTGTGCTCCAAATCATCCTCTTAAAAACTTTAGGAAGGAAAAAAATGTTAAATGTCAATAAATAAATTTGCCTTATGCCCAGAATTTCATTTGATTGTGTTGTATAATAATTATTATTTACACACATCAATCAATTAGGAGACACGTTTGGGCAAAAATTCTTGTTTAATTATAAATTTGAAGCCCCTGGGAGGGAGGGGCAGGTTTGCAAGAGTATACACTCAGTTGAATGCAAACCAGACAACGAGGGAATAAAACATGAGACTATAGCGAGCTCAGCCTGATGATCGATCCAGCTAATAATTAACTATTTTGATCTGAATCAAAACAAAACTATTTATGGTTTATGCTTTTTTCTCCAACAACACTTCTTAAATCAGGTGTATTAGAGTGTGTGTATTATTTTTATTATGTGTTCTAGTTACCAAGGAGATTATCATCAAATGCGAATCCAATCCGGCGGTACCCCAAGACGCTATCAGCAGTACAGGGGAAACAAGAGCCTTCAGCTTCTTCAACAAGTGTGGTAGGTGCTCAGACTGGCCCCTGTTGTTCAAAGGGTGGATAGTGAGTGCTATCCACCGGAAAAATCAATATCCAGTGGATGAGTATTGACAAAATCCATTGTGTTATCTGCTGGATAGTGATTTTTCTGGTGGATAGCACTATACACTTTTTGAACAACCCGAGGCCTGAACCTAAGTTTAGTGAGGCCCTGTATTACAGTTAGGGGTGTGTACAGCTAGTGCGGCAGAGACTACATGTAGCTGTCTCATGTTCCAGAAAATACACATTAGTCAAGAGCAGTTTTCGATTGAGTGTCGTAAAACCAAAACCAAAGTAGTTACTCTGACCAATCACAGCAGTTGTAAACAATCCAATGAACCAATCAGAGCTCGAAGCAATTACATGGCGGCGCCAAGTGCGGGAAAACATGTGCGAGCAAGTCATGATTGGTTTTGGTTTTACTTCTGATTGGTCGAGGAAGTGGCACGAGATTTTTTAGCCAATCACAAAGCGTAGCAATGCAAAACCAAAGCAATTGTAATTACTTTTGACTCTCAATTGAAAACTACTCTATGTTCCAGAAATAACACACTTAATCATAACTCAAATGTTGGAATAAAATGGATCAATCAATGAATACCAACAGTAATGTGTGGTTCCAGTAAATATCCATACCCCCACCACGGGGGGCAGTACGCAGCTCTTACAAGATCTTCTCTGATTTGCTGAGAAAACAATAGAACAAACAACACAACAATGGACCCTAGCCCTAAAAACAATAGAGCTGCGTGATATACAGGTCCAATGAAATTAGAGGTTGTTGAGAGCTGCGTGGTATCTGCACCATGGAGGGAAGTTCACTGAAGACCCCCCACCTCCCTGGAATCCCCCATCCCCTCTGGAAAGTTTACTTTTTTGGGAAGAATATGTCGAAGAAATTTAGCAAACACATTAATACAGTGGCTGTGTTCTGTTATGCAGTGTTGCTATTTATTGCCAATCAAACATAAGTATTAATATTCGCTCTAAATAAAACAGATAAGAGTAATTTGGAAAATTTTGATGAAAGTCGAACAATATTTCAGTCGTTTGCCATTCACAAATTTTTATTTTATCAAGTTGAAAGAACTGAACGGCCAACAGAAATTACGGCCGGGAAAATCCATTCATCGCCGATATAAAGTGTAAACGACATGTGTTAGCATGTGTCCTGTGACAGGTTTCTTGTAATTTTCGCTTGTGCTAATGAATGTTTCTCGGGCAAAAACAACCTTGAAACTCACCCTGTCTTTGAGTTTTCTTCTGTACCATATGTTGTGGGTATAGAGGAATATAAATCAGATACGTTTTGTATCACCGATCGGGAGATGTTTTATGAAATGGTTGTGTTTTGCGTTATCGAGAAGGGTTTCAAATTACTTTTGACATATGCAAATTTAGTGCAAGTTTCATTCACAATTTATTTTAATGATGGCGGAAAAACGTCCGGCAAACATTTCAATAATTTCAATACTCGATAACAATCGATAAACATCGATAATTGTCGACACTAATTAATTGATTATTATTGAAAATCAATAAAAATTCATAGCAAAAGTTTTTGTGATTATCGATTTCAATCGATTTTTGTAATTGGAGTTTGATTTCTATCAATTTCTATCAAAAATATCGATTAGTTAGAAAAATATTATACCCAATTCCCCTGTTTATGTCATCTGCTATACCACACCGTAAAGAATCCTCAACTTGAGATCACTTTCAATTGGCAGAAGGGTGATGTGTTGTTGTTGTTGTTTTTTTTTTTACTGCCTTCCAACGAATGCTTCTAATCATTACCAGCCCTCTTAAAATGTGCTGGCAGCTGGTGATTTTGCTTGCCTACAGGTTATTATTTGCCACTTACTTCACAGTAATTTTCCCCAGAACCCCTTTGCACTTGGTCCTTTCTGCCCGACCACTTCATTTATGTTGCCTTCTACTGATGAAAGGTATTTGTTTTAGAGGGCTGTATTACTTTTCCACATCCTGCCTGCCTGCCTGCCAAAGTACTGCATATCCCCCTTGTTTTTGTGTGTGTCATATACCTCTTGATAACGTAGTCTACTAAATTAAGCTTCACCCTGTATCCTCATGTAAGACACTTGAGTCATGTTCAAAATACCCAATCACCGTCAGAAGTGACCTAAACATCCCTTGACATACCCTCCCCTCCTCTACCCTTCTCCTGAATGTGACCCCATACCTTCTCCCACACCTCTTCCCATAGGTATAAGGCTAGCAACCCCCCATCCCCCTCATCTGAATATATATGTATACCCACCCTTCCTCTATCTCTCTTACCTTGGATATAAGCCCACTCCTTCTCTCGTGACCTTCACGTAACTTCACCCCCCCCCCCCCTTCATTTAGTTTTCAGATGTTGCAAAAGTGCGAGGTGACATTTTACATGTATTTATAAAGAAAACTTTAGTTTTTTTATTACAAATTTTGAAGATGACTAAGGTCTTCCAAACAGCTTTCCACTGATAGAAATGAGTTGTTAGGTGATCTTATTTTACAGTACTGTTTTTTTTTTTCTGTTTTCACCAATAAAGGCTGCAGCAACCAGCTACAAGCCAGTCAAACAAAGGGTTGCCCATGTAGTAAAGAGAAGTGCCCCTGCAGGATCTTTGCCGAGACCTAGGATACCTGTAGAATATGGGGCTAAAGTGCCTCAAAATCAACGCCAGAGGTACCTGGACAGAATTATAGATGAGTGTCTTAGAATTTATCCCACGGAAAAAGAAGCTTATGAAAAGGTAACACTGGTAGTATGATTGACAGTATCATTATGATGTGAATATCACTAGCTAGCATCAGATATGATATGAGCAAACTTTAAAAGCAATTTGTATGCTGTTAACTTTGTATAAAATAAAAACATTTGAAGGGCTTGGTGCATAAAGGGCATATGTGGTCAGGAATGTCTTGGTCTGAATGAATTTCTTTCACTTTATCTAATGTTACCAGCCATTATTTTAGCAACAGAATACATTTTTGGCTAAAACATTCTCAATACAGTTTTGCTTTTTGTAAAATCCAGTTGTAATAAATGAAAATAACTATAAGCTTGAGAAACCATTTACTTAACAGAACTCACAAAAATTGAATCCTTTCAGAAAAAACCAACCATTTTGCTTAGACTTGAGGTTTATCTCACCATGACAAATGCCCATCTAGGTATTTCTGTCTATTTAGGCTTCGGTGGTTAACAGGACCACACTTTGGGCTTCCTACACTACAGATAACAAGGCGAGAGAGAAAGCGATATTTTATCCTGCAAATAAAAAAATCCATAGTGTACAAAACACCCCCCCCCCCCCCCCCAACCCTCTACACAAACATTTGACTTTACAAAACAATAAATTATTCTTGACTGATTGTTTCTTTGTTACCCAGGCTGTAGAAGAAGAGCAAGCTCTTTATGAACGAAGCACCAGACGACAGGTTTACTTGAATCTTTGTGTGAACGCAATCAAGAAACTTCGAGATATGAAGCCACAGGAGACACCAACCACTTCACCTGTGAAAACTGAGACTGTAACACATGTGGCAGTAACCAAGACTCTGCCCTCAGGAGCCGTACTGATCAGCACTAAGAGTCCTGTAAAACAAGATCAACCTGTTAGGCCAGCATCAGATGAACTCACAGGTGTCGAAGATAATTAATTTTATAATTATATGAAAATCATATACAGTCGATCCCATTAACGTTGTTCAAGAAAAAAGAAGTTTACAAGTTAAGGAAACAATCAAATATTCAATTTCCTCGCGCAAGACCTTGAATTTGCATAATAACACGTAATAATAACACGGCGAAAAGTCGTTGATATTCAAAGATGCCTCGTCCTTTTTCCGACGATTTGAGGTGGAGAATAATATATCAACACTTGTTTTATGCAAAAACGTACCAGGAGATAGCTACTAATCTCTTTGTAAGTCCAATGACAGTTAAACGCACTTGTATGTAATATAGCCAATTTGACATTTTTTCATAAGCTTATCTGCCAAATCTGGCAGAATGTGAGCCGAGTTTCGAACGGAATTCTTCGACGCTTTCCAGAACTGGGAAATTAGTTATTCTTCTTGTTAGGTAACTACTTTTTTTCTTTTCATCCAAAACGCGTACTTCTAAACAGTTTAAAAACTGTTTTGAACTTCCCGCTGTGGCCATTTTCTACACATGTGTTCAGCTGCACGTTCCAATGGAATAATTCAGTTTCCACGCGCGCGTAATTTGAATGTTAATGAGGCACGTGACTTTTGTTAACTTGTAAATGTCTTTTTTTCTTGAACAACGTTAATGGAATCGACTGTATGTCAACTGCAGATGAAACATGAGTGAAATTTGATCCTCGCAGTGTAGCATGACCAACAAGCATTTCTTTTTTAAAATTCACAGAAGAAGTGATGTACGATTTTCTCTCCAAGTACTTGATGAGTGAGGAGGATTTAGTTGAAAATGGCTATCCACGCCCTTGCCCTACATCACCAGGAAAAGCTGTTATAAAAACAAACAAGGAGCAGCCCTCCAAAGACTGTAAGTATTTCTTGTTCTTTTTTGCCTAAAACTCACTTGGTTGTAAACTAATATGATGTGGTTCCTAGTGACTGTTAAGTTCGCAGGGACTAGAATTTGCAAAAATCACCCAAAATTGGGGCTAAATTTTTGCATGTAAATGTTTCATGATATCCGATGAATATTTTGGAAGCCATCAGTTATGAAGCTTCTCCTGACAACCCTTTCGTATTAGAACTTAACACATTATGCACTAATGTTAAATGTTACTATAAGTAATATATGCTTTTAGGGGTATTGTGTTTGAACCTTACTGCACTTTCTTGTGCCGTGACCAACTGCTTAACGACTTTGTCTTTCTTGTCTAAAAAGAGGAAAGGAAAAAAGTTAATAAAAGAAAAAAACAATAAATGACTGAATCAGGGTAGGGTAAGGTAACCTTTAAAGTAATGTTTGTGAATAATTTTTTGCAGATTTAACTTTAGCAAACCTTTGACGATACATGAAAATAATTACAAAAGGTGTGCATGTCCACCAGGTGAGAGTTAACGGTGTTTTAATCCCTGATGGCTTTCATTTTTCAGCCTCGCGGAGAATTTGTCGGCGCTGTGGCAAGCCATTTGTGGTTCTTGAAGACGGAGAGTATTTAACGAGAGAAGAATGTGTATATCATGCTGGGAGACTATTTCGGAGAAGAGGTAAGGTTTTTCTCTGCATTAATTGTTGCAATGATAGCTGGGACAAAGTTGGTCAAAGTTATTTCAGATGGTTTAGGATGGGAGACTAGAAAAACCAGGGCTGTGCCACACAGTGCTCGACCTTAACTTTTTGGCTTACTAGTCCTTGGGCTAGTGGGGTCTGAAATGCACTAGCCAACAGGCATGATTTGCTCAAATTTTACTAGCCCAAACCCATTTTTTACTAGTCCTGGACTAGTGGACTACCGCTAAGGTCAAGCACTGTGTGCTCTAACAGTGCCCAGGGGCCTCAGGCTCCTTACTTTTATCTTCGGGCGACTAGAAAAACTTACTTTTGCACAAAGCTTATTTCATAGTTGGGAGCCTTTGGGCTCCCTGTGATTCTTCTAAGAGCACAGCCTTGAAAACCCTTTAAGTTAGTAAAGAAGTAAGTACTACCTTTACTACATCTGTAAATGAATGGTCGCAATTGGACATGACTCTAGCTACACCAAAACATGAGTTTATTAGTTTGCAGCCCAATTCTCGAAACCCTTAAACATAACAAATGCTAAATACTTTAAACCAAACAGAGCTAGAAAAATACAAAGTAATGCTTCAAACATTGCAAAAGATGTACATTTTGTAAAAAAATGTGCCGCCAGTCTGTCCATGAAGAAAAATGTAACACAACCTGTCGAAAGTTTGGCATGTCAACTGAAATATTTTCATTACATTACTCACACCAACTTAAGGAGGTACTGACAGTGATTGCTTGATTGATCCTTTTCCTTGGAGGTATTTAGTACATAACAACAGTCAAACAATTGCAATTGAAGGCCTCCCAGCAAGAATGTGCTAAGTAGCTTTTTGGAAAATTTTCACTTAAATCTTGGATTTTTGGCCTCAAAAGGGACTCACTTGCCAAAATTATAATTGGATCATGTAAACATGACTGAAAGGATTTCAACCAGGTCAATAAATCTTCTATCTTCAAACAGAATAAGATTTTATCTCAAGTGAAAAGATGCAGAGGGTGTCCTAAGGTCCAAAGCATTTTCTCAAAGACTAAATGTGGATTTTCTTCCCCATTTGGGATCTGCATGTTTTAAGTACCTTAACAGTCATAAATCATGAAATAAATTTGACAAAATTGTGCACCAGCATGCACGGTGTACATGGCCAAGTTGATGTCTCTCTCCCTCTTCACATGTTGACACCATCTTGTAAGGATACATCTACTTATTTCAGTGAACTGCAGAAGGGTTTCCAGAGATTAGCACACTATTTACATTGTGCCAAGAACCACAAAAAGGATTTGTATGTGATTTTATCATGACTTTGATAAAATATCAAAATTATAAATAAATCTCATGTCTAATTTGCTGTTTCTTGACGGCGTTTTGGATTTCTGGTTTGAATTCACCCACATGTTAGAAAAACAAAACTCACTAAAATGCTGTTTAAGGACGTTCGCGCTAATTGTTTATGCGCATCCTTACTGCACACGCAATTCATGTCACAGCGCCATGCTTCATCATGCTTGAGCGCGCACGTAAGAGAAGAAATCTAAGCACATAAAGGGCTGGTAGCCGTTGTGTTAACTTTGCTTAGATTTAACTCGTTTGGATAGTCGGTGACCCCCGATTTTTTTTTATAGATAATTTTCTTTGCCAATTCTCGACAGATTGTAAAAAAAATGAACAAAAACTCTATGCAGGAAGTTGAATTTTTTCCCATTTTTCTACCTGTGCAACATTGAATCTTGCCAACTTACGGCTGTCGAGTTTGCAAATGCTGTCGTTTAAATATTAAATTTACTTTAAGGAACGTCACCAGTTGAGTGAATTTGCTGAACAGACCTACTTACATAAAAAATAATTTGGGAAAAAAAGTTGCATTTTAGAGATTCATTTGCAATAAATTCTTAGACCAACAGACATTGGGGTCACATCCCGTAAGGAAGACAAATTTTTCAAAGTTAGGATCGCCTTTCAGATATCTTACCTCGGAAACGAAGTCGGTGACCCACACATTTTTTTTTGTATTTCTGAGAAGAACGTCCTTAAAAAGCCATAAAACTGGCAAGAAAGAACACATAGACATCATTGAAGTAATATATCAAAAACGAGTTGCAGCCGAGTTTTTTGTAGCTTACTGCCTTTAGAAGGCATAAGCTACTATGCTGTCCGTCTGAGTGAGTGAGTGTAACAGTAGAATCCGAGCGGTTGTATCGAAAACGAAGACCCACGAAAACGAAGACCTAAGACCAATATCTAAGACCCAAAACTAAGACCTAAAACTAAGACCTAAAACTAAGACCCCCTATAATTTACCTTTTTTACCAGGGTCTTAGTTTTCGTTTTTTCGAAAACTAAGACCTAAAACTAAGACCCCCTTTAAAAGACCTTTTTTACCAGGGTCTTAGTTTTCGTTTTTTCGAAAACTAAGACCAAAACTAAGACCCCCTTTAAAAGCCTTTAAATGCCTTTAAAAGCGTTTTTTCTTTTTCCAAAGCCAATTTTGTTATTTCAATCCGTTATTTACTATAAGACAATAAACAAAAACCAGATGCGAAGTCTATGGCAAAAGTCATTTTGACACTGCTTACCAGGGTCTTAGTTTTCGTTTTTTCGAAAACTAAGACCTAAAACTAAGACCCCCTTTTATTACTTTAAAGGCCGTTTTTTCAGTTCACTTGAAATGGAAGCGGCCACAGTCGAGGAAAACACTGCTCAAAAGAAGCGATATTTATGTCAAATGATCGCACAATAAACAGAAAACTCTGGTTAGCTTGCAGGTTGAATGCCATGAATTGTAGCGGGCGTGACATAGCGTGACATTCTTACTTGCGCAACAAGGTGTTAAGTTTCCATCGCTATAATCGTTTTATTTATCTTCATTTTGACACTGCTTACCAGGGTCTTAGTTTTCGTTTTTTCGAAAACTAAGACCTAAAACTAAGACCCCCTTTTATTTCTTTAAAGGCCGTTTTTTTTTTCTTTTTCCAAAGCCAATTTTGTTATTTCAATCCGTTATTCAGTATAAGACAACAATCAAAAACCAGATCACGAGGGTCTACGCGAAGTCTATGGCAAAAGTCACTAAAGTCATTTTGACTAAGGCCTTCTATTTCTTTAAAGGCCGGTTTTTTCTTTTTCCAAAGCCAATTTTGTTATTTCAATCTGTTAAAGAACGCGCGATGCTGTCAATTTTAACAGCTTCACTTCTAGGTTCAATCAGGGGTAGACCCCGAACGTTCAAAAGAAGGGGGGTTTTGTCCCAAAATATGGATGAAAATCAAAGGAATGAGAAGCCCAAGGAAATGTGTCAAAATTTCATGCCTCTTATAGTGAATACAATATTTTGTGATGAGATTTTTGGTGTTATTAAGACTTTAAAGTCTTTAAATTTTTGGCCGCCATGTTGGTGTCCCTAAGTGGGACACCAAGATGGCTGCTCCATACATTTCTTACTAAAAATGTCTATACTCATTCGCCTATAACTCTTGAATGAAATGCTCTTGCGCTTCAAAATTTGGCCCAGATGCGTAGTTTTAAACTCTCTACAATTCCATAAACATTTTAGAATCGAAAACTGCTTCTGAATTTTGATATGACGTCAGTGAAAACACTCTATAATCAACTAACTTTATTGAGATAAACTACGGTATTTATATGTACATGTATTGACGTGAATCACTAAAAGCTACTAAACATAGAAACATTACAAATGCTGAATAATACTGAATCATTCTTAGTCATTATGAATCATCGGCAAAATAGTAACTACAACCTACGCTTGCTTGCGTGTACGTGCAAGATAAATAAAACGATTATAGCGATGGAAACTTAACACCTTGTTGCGCAAGTAAGAATGTCACGCTATGTCACGCCCGCTACAATTCATGGCATTCAACCTGCAAGCTAACCAGAGTTTTCTGTTTATTGTGCGATCATTTGACATGAATATCGCTTCTTTTGAGCAGTGTTTTCCTCGACTGTGGCCGCTTCCATTTCAAGTGAACTGAAAAAAACGGCCTTTAAAGAAATAAAGGGGGGTCTTAGTTTTAGGTCTTAGTTTTCGAAAAAACGAATAAGCAGTGTCAAAATGACTTTTGCCATAGACTTCGCATCTGGTTTTTGTTTATTGTCTTATAGTAAATAACGGATTGAAATAACAAAATTGGCTTTGGAAAAAGAAAATACGCTTTTAAAGGCTTTTAAAGGCTTTTAAAGGGGGTCTTAGTTTTAGGTCTTAGTTTTCGAAAAAACGAAAACTGAGACCCTGGTAAAAAAGGTCTTTTAAAGGGGGTCTTAGTTTTAGGTCTTAGTTTTAGGTCTTAGTTTTAGGTCTTAGTTTTGGGTCTTTGATATTGGTCTTAGGTCTTAGGTCTTCGTTTTCGTGGGTCTTCGTTTTCGATACCACCGAATCCGAGCCCACAACGAACTCTGCCAATTTCGATCTGATATTCCCCAATCTTCGCTCCTTTTTCTCGCGGAACCTCGTCGGTTGTTCAACGTTTGTCAAGGATAGCTTCGCAACCTCGTCAGTTGTTCAACGTTTGTCGAGGATAGCTTCGAATGGCCCCGAATCGAATGTTCACTCAGAGAAGACTATCAGATTTCTAACAAATATGGCCGCCCGTGAACCCCACGCTTCCATAATGAAAGCATGCCTTTTAAGACTTCGAAATGGAAAGAAAAAGTCCTTTAGAAGATTTTTATGTCTTTGTTGTGGTGGTTTGAAAGCTGAAAGCGATGAAATTTGTCACAAGTGAGGACATGTCTTCTTTCAGAATTTATACTTGAAGCGGCAGGCTTAAATAAAAATTTTCAAGCATTCCTGGAAAACTACGGTAAAGGACCGTAAAGAAAGTCACATTTTTTAATGTCCATTTACTTTGTAAGAAACATTTCATAGACTGTTTCTTTGTCATATTAGTGGCTTTTGAGAAATATTTAGAAAACTTGACCACAATCGGTCGAGCAAGAAATTCGCCAGATGCTGAACAAAATTAATTTGCGTGGCCGACAGTTTCCTTGATGCCATAATTTGATGCGTTTTGCTCTTGAGACTAAACTAGTAGATATTTGAATAAAACTTTCAACTGAGAGAATTCGTTTCTTGTGCAAATTGCGATCAAACTTGTTCGAATGTTTTCTTCATGAAGCCAATAATCACGGTAGAGGCACACTAGTAAATATAATTAAATTAAATAGCGCTTTCTGAAATAAAAATTGCTTTAAGATATTTTTGATTCGCGAAAACATTATGCGAATCATCGTTATGGATAAGAATGGCATTCTATATACACAGGAAAAGTCGGAAATTTTAGAAAACACTAGATATAATAAAGTAGGTTGCTGAATTTAAATATTATTTTGTGATGTTTATAATATAATTTGCACACGTTAGCGCTGCAATTAGGATAAACAAATCGCTAAGTCTTCCGGAAGCAGAAAATCACTGAATTCTGATAAGCGTTTAACTCTTTTATTCAAGGGAAAGACATTTTCATTCAAGGAAGTATTGTGTATTTGCGACAACACTTTGAAAAAACTATGAAGCCGGAAAAAAACTATTACATGGCAAAATCAAAGCAGTTATTAAAGGAACTAGAAAAATTTCACTTCGATTTAGTCTTGAAATCACGGGGGGAGTGGGGGGTTCGTGATGCGTCACGCAATATTTATTTTTAAAATGTTTCACCAATTTATAGCACTCGTCACCACGGTTTTGAAAATTATAAAAACAGAATCTCCTGAATGCGATTACATGTTTTTTTTTTCATTACCTGTAAATTTAGGGCTTCCAAAAATTTATTGGAAATCCGGGCAGGAGAGGGGGGTCTCTGGGCTTGGAAATCCAGGGGGCAGGAGGGGGGGCTAGCAGGCCAGGAAATCCTACGATAATCTAAGTAATAACAGGCGCAGTAAGCTACATGCAGTCATAGACTGCCTATTTTTTTAACCAACTTCAAGGTGTTTGGATACCTGATGAAAAACTCGATCTTTCTAAGGTTTGATACAACTTCTCTCATGGTAGTGATTTCCTTTGTGTTCTCATCATGAATTATTTTAAATTAGTTTGAGAATGAGAAATGAACACTTTCATGGCTGTTTATCTATAATTTTGATATTTTATCAACCTCACAATGAAATCCCATACAAATCCTTATATTTTTGTCATTGAGGATTCCTGTTGTGAGCCTGGGCTCTCTGTGCAGGAACAAGATAATCCTTAACATTGTGTAAAATAATTCCTTGCAGGTGAACAGAATTATTCCTGCTGTCAGGGAGATGCAGGCACCCCAGGCTGCTGTGTTGGCAAGGTATGCTAATGGCATGTTTTCTTCAGTTGGTATTTTATACACTGTGAATTTCTGCAATGCAATTTTGGTAAAAAGGGGTGGGTGATCTTCAGTCACAGTGACAACTTTCAAACCCTGTTCTCTACCAACATGTTAAGTGCTTGTTGGCAAGCCACTGAGGGTCTTCTCCACATTTTCTCTCTCCTTGGTATATCCAATATCCAATATCCAATTCAATCGTATAAACAAGCCAGCTGCCTTGCATATATACATGTAGGTCATAGTTTATTATATAATTCTACATTGTCTCTCTCGTGTCAATTCAATTTGATTCAATTTAATTTCACTAATAAGCAGCTTGTGCAATTTTAGACTGTAAAACATTCGTATTTTTTGCATTGGTCATACGCAGTGCACAGTCTTTGAATAAAATGAGTGTGAATACGGATAGTGGGACTGCGGAGAGACGTTAAAACGTTCATTTTTTTTTTCGCCTCATGGGCATGTGAGGCTCGCACGCTTCTGGCCCGATTCGCGCGCGATTATCCGCTTTCAGCGCTTCACGCCTTTGCAAGCGAGCAGCGAAAAAAAATCGACTGTTTTGCAGTGTAGTGCAATTTGAGCTTTTTTAAAAACTCAGTCGTGCAAATAAATCACAAATTAAGTTACTTGAAACCGTATGATTACCATTACTAGCAATAGGTACTAGGAAATTACAGGTACTAGTACTTACAAAATATAAATTGACAACATAGAGCCTGGAGGCTAAATCAACCACAAAGTTTTTAAGTTTGGGTGAGAGATTTTATCCCAAACTATTATTTACTATCGTTGACTATCATGCTACCGGTCAAACAGTGCATGATAATTAACTATTATAGCGCAAAAGCACTTAGCTGACGAGGCCGTAGGCCGAGTTGGCTAAAAGTAGGCGATATCACACAAGCTTGAGCGCTATAATAGTTTAATAATTCAACACATTGATAACAAAGCACAGTTTGAAGAGAAAATATCGAGGCCGGTCCGTCATTTTTGCATTCTCTTGTCAAAATGCGAAATTTACATCCATCATTGGATATACGTCATGTAGACATAGCGTATATCGATAACTTTTTAACCATATTTGGGAAGTGTATCAATGTGTTGAATTACCGGTATAATGCATGATAGATGGTGGTCAAAAGAGAGTATCGACTATCATGTGCCATTTGACCAGGGCTTTACACTTGGTCAGAAATTCAGTAATTTTATCACTGTCTCTCCACAGACAGGCATTTGCCTTTAACTACAGTAAGATTAAAGTGCCTATCACCCCTAGAAAGTTATTTTCAGAATCAACTCTATGTACATTGAATAGTTGAATGGTTAAATATTTCTTGTTTTGAACGTCGCATTTGTGAGTTATAGAGATTTGAATTTACAAAATGCTTATTAGATGACGTCAACCCGGGAATTTGCCGTTATTTCTATGCCAATTTACAATGCGCAGTTTACAGCTTGAGGGTGATTAATTTGATAAATACTGTAGATAGTCAATTGATTCGTAAAAAATATTACTTGGAGGTGTAAACAAGTAGTTGTATTAATAATAAATGATTCCCGGGTTGACGTCATCTAATTAGCATTTTGTAAATTCAAATCTCTATAACTCACTAACACGACGTTCAAAACAAGAAATATTTTACCATTCAACTATTCAATGTACATAGAGTTGATTCTGAAAATAACTTCCTAGGGGTGATAGGCACTTTAAGGCTCATTCATTTCTTGTTTTAACTGTGAAGGTTCACGTGAACGATGATACACGCAACACTGATGGCTTTATGACCACCATAGTGAGTCCACTGGCCGATCAACGAAAGAAATTATTCGCCATGGATTGTGAAATGGTATTTTTACTTAACTATTTAACCCTATTTAGCCTTTGGTGGGGGGGGGGGGGGGGGAGGGGGCAGCGCCTCCTTCGTAACTTCAAGAGCATTAAAGCTAGGACAATGAAACTTGGAGGGTACAGGTATATGGTACACCCAAAATGTTTCTTTTGTGGTTTGCAAAATGGGACGATGACGTCATTTGACGTGGGAATTACGTCATTAATTCTGACAGCCGCCATCTTGGATTTATGGATTTCTCCAAAACTTCCAAATTGACTCAAAAGTATTCAACACCAATAACGCTAAAAAGGCGTAAACATGTAAAAGGTACGATAACAATTTTTATTTATTTTTTCATTTTTTCACAAAAAAGCATAAAAAATCCATATTTCGAAAAAACATGGCTGTCAAAATCTTGTTGCCATGGAAACATGAACAATGAACTGTGATATCAAATTGTTGCCAAACTTTAGTGACATTTGCTTTAATATTAAAACAGTTATTGAAAGTCAGAGCGGGCACTTTGAGCCCCCCTCCTCCCCCAAGCTAAATAGGGTTAAGGTTACAGTGTACCTTCGGGGGTGTCTCCAGTATAACAGCTCTAGTGTCTTAAGATTACACTTAACATACCTAAACCCAGACATCAAATTAAAGCTTATAGAGCTGGCTATCTAAATATGGAAATCATTTGGTAATAAAGTGAATTGTCAAATTTTTTACGACGTCTAAATTCGAACGTCCGAATCAGCTTTAAAACGCTATAACTCAAAGCGATTATTGTATTTTGCTAATTTGATTTGTTCTCGGGTTTTCGGACACGAAGCGCTAAAAAAACGTGTCGGCGATTTCCCATATTCAATTGTAGTGAAAAGTTACAGAATATTTTCGAAAAAGGGAGAAAAAAAATTGGAATGATCGCACGGAAATGGCTCTTGACGAAAAAGTTTTCGGAAATAAGAAATTCGCCGACACGTTTTTGTTGGTTATATGTTAGCCTAGCTTCTGTCCAAATTTGAGGAAAATCGAACAAATTTCCTTTGAGTTGTAGCTCTTTAAAGTGTTCCCAAAAAGCGAAAAATTAACTTTGAGAAAACAGCGCTTAAAAAAACATATCGCTTCATAAACAAACTCCGCCCACAAAAGTTATACTGTCGTTTCTCCGTCAATTTTCACTATTTTTCGATAATTTTTTTTTGAATGAAAGTTCATTCTGTAAATTTTATTTTGATGCCAAAAAAAAATTTCGATAAATTTTCGATGTGAAGGTACACTGTAACCTTAATAGCTTAAACTTTCCACAATATTAAATTCTGATTTTGGCCACCCTGCTAAGAATTTTTTGTGTTTTTAGTGTTACACTACTGCGGGACTTGAACTGACTCGGATTACAGTGGTGAACTGGAATTTAGAAGGAGTCTATGATACCTTTGTTATGCCTGAAAGACCCATTGTTGACTACAATACAAGGTACAGACAAAGGTGTAAGTTTCTGAACAAACTGTGGTGCTGCGTCGGTGATAGTCTCCCACGCAGCCGTTATTTGTCTCGTCACGCAACGCTCCTCTCCACTAATGGGTGCAGACTAAGGGTGACATTTTACCACGGGCGTAGATTGAGGGTCGCACACCTTATTGAGACTTATATAACGTAATGTCGACACTTAGAATTTTATTTTCAATACATTTTTAAGTGTAAAAAAGAAAATCTTAAGTCACCACTCAGGATTGAACTTGTGACCTCAGCTGGGCTTAGGCTTACATAGCCTACCGTACCACTGTACCACCTAGCTTCTCGGGTTGCTTAGTCCTAAATTTAACTATATAAACTGCTACCCCTAACCTCAACTGAAAGCTAACCAGTTACTCCGTTATGTAAGTCTCAATAAGGTGTCCACCCCCAATCTACGCCCGGGCGTTAACTTTTTCCGCAGACTAATGGTTAGTGGGGAGGAGCGTTGCGTGACGAGACAAATAATGCCTGCGTGGGAGACTACGTCGGTGGGGGAGTGAAACAGGAAAATTTGGTTTTTAAACTGAATTGATAAGGTCCATTGGCCACCGTAAAAGGATTAAAAACGCTGACGTTTCAAGCGCTAGCTCTTCGTCACAGCAAATCTGGTGTAAATTGTAATTAAGTGCATTATCAGTTGAATCACATTGTTGGTTGGACGTGAGTTAAAATATGTACTTATTGACTAATTGGGAGGGCCATATGGGAAAATATTTGGCTCGAGGTGATGGCGCACGCCCAACCTAACTTTTTCAATAAGTATTTTATCATATGATCGATTTGGAAACAAAATTGCTTGAAATTTTAACACGCGAGGGCATACGCTTAAAATTGTAGTATGGCTGTACGGCCTTTTCTGGCCCCGCTTGCGTAAATGCTTACGGCCCTCAGACAGGACTTTCATCAATGGTTTTGCAAAGAAAAGACTCGCAGGGCTATACGGGTCATATGATAGGCTAACCCTTGAGTTACCTATTCCAAAAGTTGATAACGTTGGTTAAATTACATAACTGTGTATTACTACTTGGAAACACTGCCATATTAAAATCTTTAAATTATCAAAGTAAAAATAAATAGATAAATAAATTGACTTTGTTTAACAAGGGTGACACTTAACAGTCTTGAGACTAACAAACCTGTGGCCCTCAAATTCCAGATTGAATTGGAATTTGGAAATGTTGGTTTTTGAGGGAGGAAAAAATGGACAAACTCCACCCACATATGCTGTGGAGTTTGTGAAGTGGACCCGGGCCACATTGGTGAGAGATGAGTACTCTTACTTCTTTATCATCCATGCTCCCAAAATACATGAACACCCTTGGTAATCAGCTCCAACCCTAAAAGGACTTATGATAAGCATCTCACAGCCAGTGCCATAAGGATGCCCCTCTGTTCCACCCCTCCCCTCCCCCCTCCTGTAGGCACCAGTTGTTATGCTGGCTGAAATGTAACTTAGCTAGTCCAGGATTGTTTATATATGTAAAGTAATTGTTTTTTTTTTAATATTTTATACATTGTAAAGCGCTTAGGACAAGTAGGTATTTTGCGCTTTAGAAATAAATTATTATTATAATCTTGACAAGCTATGTGCACACTTGTTAAATTAGGTTCAGTGGAGTAACAGAAGAGTTATTGCGTGATGTGACTACAACTATCCGCGAAGTACAAGCAGTGCTGTTGAGTATGATCCATAAGGACACCATATTGGTTGGACATAGCTTGGAAAGTGACCTCAAGGCAACCAAGGTATAAAGCCATTCATTAATGGGACACTGTCTCGCCAAAATTACAAAATTTCGCTTTCTTCATTTCCATGTTTTATCGCTAAATCAGGGCTGTGCTTTAGCCCAGGGGCCTCAGGCTCCTTACTTTTATCTTTGGGCGACTAGAAGAACTTACTTTTGCATAAAGCTTAAGTGCTGGACACCCCAGATTTCATAGTTGGGAGCCTTTGGGCTCCCTGTGATTCTTCTAAGAGCACAGTCTTGCTTAATAGAATAATCTGTTGCTTGTTCAAGCATTTCAAAATAAATATTAGATCAATTGTAAATAGACGTTTCGATGCATCCAGCATCATAATCATCTTATACAACTTAATTGGATAAAAAGAATCAGTAGTTTAGAGATTAAGTGCAGGATTACAAGGATGGAAGTGGATTACAGTTCATCGAATTTGATTTCGTGACAAGCGGTGAAGAATTCAAAATTGCCATTCTTGTGGAATTTTGAATTTCTTTGCTGTCATCACTTTGGCGATTTTTCTTCCTATTTCAAGATAATAAAATAAGCTCAATGCAAACTACTGGCTACGGGATAGTGTCTCCTTGATGTGTCAGTGTGGATGATACTTTTTTCTGTCAGTGTTGTATGTACATTACCCTGACACATTTTAGTTAATATCAGAAACCAACTTATGCCAGAAGGTTTGACCTTTTAAAAACGTTTAACGTGTCCTCTGTGTTGCATTCTGCCATGATTTCAAATTGGAAAAACACCCAACACAAAACGTGAAATTGATGCGACTTGTTCAAATACCCCCTCCCCTAAGATGTCAAATCCCCCACCTCTTAAACAGATGCTAATGTCAAACTCCCGCCCACCCGGGCATGAAAATTGATCAAATGCCCCGGTGCTACCCGGTACATTACCTCAAGTTACCAAAAAGTTAGAATTGTTAGTATTCTACTGACAGAATAATTTTCACAACCTAATGTTTAGTAACTGTTGATAAGCATTGTAACATTTATGTGCTGCGATGCTCTCTCTTCTCAGTTGATTCATAGTAAAGTTGTGGACACATCCATAGTGTTCCCTCACCGACTGGGCAGACCTTACAAAAGGGCGCTGCGTAACCTTATGGCAGACTACCTCAAAAAGATTATCCAGGATAGTGGTGAGTTTTCAAACGTTTTCTGTGCTGTGTAACATTTTATTGTTTTATCCTCATTTTTCAGCAATTATACCAAAGTTTAAATGGAGCTGAAACTATGGTGTTACATACTCACTAGAAAATGTTAGGATAAAAATGACTATTAAAATATTGGTTCGAGATGTCCAAGGTTCGAGTTATCGAGGGTAAATTGCAAACCATCTTTAGCCAAGGGAAAAAAGTTTGGTTCGAGTTAGCGAGAGGGTCGAGTTATATTGATTTTAATGCACTGACAGACCGTTGTAATACTTACAGATATTAAAATGATAATGAAAAATACATAAATAAATAAATATGGTATTAAAATGATAATGGAAGGTGTGAAATAAAATTGTTGCTGTTGTTAAATGTTGTTGTTGTTAAATGTTGTCATCCTCGTGTGTGTTGGTTAACACATACTCTGGGGAGATCTGATACTAGTGATATAGGGTGTAACCTTTTGCTATCAGAAGAGGATAAAGAGAAGATTTTTTTTCCCTCTTCTCTAACTATTGCATGCTGTATACCCTGCCTTTTTGACATGCAATTTCTCCTTCAGTCCTTTCTTTTTTCTTGTGATATCAAGACTTAATCAATGAGAGGTCATAAAAATTAAGGATATGATCACCCAAGATGAATTATCGTGATATTTGAACAACTCTCCGCACTACTCCTATAGACTCCTATAGAGCGTATGCACATGACGTCACGGCGGCCATATTGGTGTACCAAAACAATAGAACGGCGGCCATGTTGGTGTACCAAAACAATCCTGTGGGATTTGAACGCTTTTCTTATGTTAACACTTTCTTTTGTTCCAATAAATTTGCATAGCTGCTTGCCACGTGAGTGCATACGCTCTATAGACTCCTCATCACTTTTAATTTTAAAGCTTGTTATTGAGAATATTTATATTATTTATTGTATTTTAATACAATAAAAGTAGTACTTAAAAGTAGTGATGGAAGTATTAAAGTTGAAGTTGAAAGTTCAAGAAAGGAGAATTTGTAGTTTAACGCTGGGGATTAAAGTGCCACTACGACGAAAATTTTTGTATTTCTTTTCCGCTTTTTTTAACGCAAATGTATCTAATAGGTTTAGACAAATGCGAACTGCTATAAATTAGATTGATATATTCTTACACAACCGAGAAATAGCTGGCCGAAAAGCCACGAAAATCACGTAAAATCCGTCCGCCATTACTCCGTTCATATATCCGAGCCCTCGTTTTACTGTTTTGCGATCTGGTACACGTGACTTGATTTGTGACGTCAATGACTCAACGCGGTTCCCTCTGGGACATAGACAACAAAATCAAATGAAGAATGATCCTCGCAGTTGTGAACGCAATTTAAGCAATTGCGAAAAGAAGCCTGAAAAAAATTCAGGACTTCAACGGGGTTCGAACCCGTGACCTCGCGATACCGGTGCGATGCTCAACAACAAAGCCAAAAGGCACGTGTTGAGTCATTGACGTCGCAAAATCTTTAGGCCAACTCGATCCAACTCTCAGGGTTCGGTCCTGGTCATTTTTGAATTGAGTAATGGCGGAAGCCGAATTCGAAATGTAAAGTTAAAATAATGGCACTTCCCGTACGAGTTTTGACTTGAAAGGTAAGTAACGAGTACTTATGTTTTCAAAATATGAAGGGAACAGAAAATGTATATTTTTTATCGTAGTGGCACTTTAAGGGGTTAAAAAGTGTGCAAGAGACTCTTATTACTTGGAGATCAAGGTATGAACACTTTTCTAAGGCTCCCTGCTAATGTTGTTCTATTAAGGCTGGTCCTACTAGGGACGGAAGTGATGGAATCGGAAGCAGAATTGGAATGACAAGAACGTTACGATCTAGAGGAAATGAAAGCGACGTAAGCGGATAGTAAGCGACGAAAACAGAAGCGGAATCGAAAGAAAAAGGAAACCTTTTGATCCTTCCGATTCCGATTTCGTTGAGCTTCCGATTCCCATTGCGACTCCTTTTTTGATTTACACTAGAACATAAGGCTCCTTACACTTCCGACTTCGACTCCGCTTCCGATTCCGATTCCGATTCCGATTCCCATTGCGACTCCGTTTTTTGATTTACACGTTTCCGACTCCGCTTCTGATTAAGTTGCTAGTGGGAACCAGCCCTTAGCCCTAGCCAACCACTCCTGTCCAAGGTTACGATCATAGTCAAAAGTATTGGGAAGGTTGGCAGTTTGCATCATTTATCTCTCTCTTTCCTACCTCCTTTTATAATGTTGCGTATAAGTGGTCAGGACTTTTTTAATGCGTAATTGTTTTTCCAGGTTCCAACATTGAAAAGAGAATGAACGTAACTCAGCGCTAATGCTATTCGTTTTTACAACTTTCCCAATCTGCGATCTGAAGCATTTCCCCACGCCAGGCTAACACGAAAAGCCGTAAAGATTTAGAGCAAAAGCAAAAAATTCATCTTCCAAATCAGCACTCTTAATCCCCACAGAATAAAGGAACGCTTTTCATTCAACTGATTAATTCTAACTTGTTTTGCATGTTACGAGTATATACAGCTATCTCAATAAACGTTGTCGGATGAAAGCTTAAAGCCAAGACCGCAAGGTAGTATGGGTTAGGGTTAAAAGCCATTGAATAAAAATCCCATACTACCTTGCGGTCTTGGCTTTTCGCCTTTTTCATCCGACAACGTTAATTGAAATAGCTGTATAAACCACACATAACCCACGATTCCTGGATTCGCTGTGATGAAGGGCTAGCGCTCGAATCGTCAGCTTTTGAATCTCTTTACGGGTGAAGTCTAAATGCTATAGCTCAGAAGGAGGTCGGACACCTTAATGAGAATATATGACCGAATAACTGGTTAGCTTTCAGTTTAGGTTGGGGTTAGCAGTTTATATAGTTAAATTTAGGCATAAACAACCCGAAAAGCTAGGTGGTACCCTGGTACGGTAGGCTATGTAAACCTAAGCTTAGCTGAGGTCACAGGTTCAATCCTGAGTGGGGATTTTAGATTTTCGTTTTTTACACTTAAAAATTTATTGAAAATAAAATTCTAAGTGTCGACATTACGTTATGTAATTCTCAATAAGGTGTCCGACCTCCTTCTGAGCTATAGCAGGTAGACTCTACCCTCTTTACGGTGGCATACTATTTACGAATTGACCCTGTGTCCTGGCCGGCTACTTCCGACAAATGGGAATCGCCCCATGTTTACCAGTCCGTGCTGTGGAGGTGCGTGCATTAAGGAGATGTTGCTGTCTTTAGGACCAAGTGAACTTAATAAGATAGCGTCCATAACGAAAGGGTTTTTCTGTATCTGTACATCTGACAGTAGCCTGTGTTCTGTTGCATTTCAGTTGAAGGCCATGACAGCCATGAAGATGCCAGAGCATGTCTAGAACTGATGAGAATGAAGGTGAAGGAAGATATGAAAAGGACATCAAGACACAAGTCACCACGCCTTTCACTTGGCTAGGACCTCAGAAAATTCTAGAACAATTGTCAAAGTAATTTTAGAACATTTGCCGAGTCAAAATAATACTAAACATTCGTCTCGGGAAACATCGAGATTCTCGGGAAACAAAGTTCACTGTTTCCCGAGGGATCAGTCATTAAGTGATTTGTTATATAGCAACACACACAAAAAAAAAAAAACACAACACAAGACGGTTTGAAAAACGCGCCGAGCGCTCGATCCATCATAATCATGCCACCTTTTGTCACGGTCTGATCACGTGTGCTAGTGGGCAACAGTGCAATGTTACCCTCCGACGTCAAAATTGTTGCCCGCTTTCGCAAATGTTGCCCGCTTAGCACAATTGGCGGGAAACAGTTTGTTTGTTAGATGTGATGTGACCATGAATCAACCAATCAACGCGCGCGTTGTATTGAGAAAAACTCAAGCTATATAACAATTCTGGTTATTTTCATGATGGTGTCATTTTACTATATCTACCAGAATTTGTTTATTATTATTATTATTATTATTATTATTATTATTATTATTATTATTAAAATTTTGTAATCCCTGTACAGCTTAAATAACAATAGCGCTAATTAGCGCGAGAAAACAAAAAAACCGAAGAATTCTGATACAACAACAACAACAGGTACCCGTTGAGTTCGACCGAAAGTAGCGGACCCGTTACTTTCGGGCACCTGAAATACGTGAGTTAATTCCCTTTAATTTACTAAAACACTAAGCAATTCCATTTGCACGAAGACGTAACTTGGTATGTTTTTTTCGATTCGACTGTTACTTCCGTTACTTTCGTTACTTTCCGTTACATTACTTTCCATGAATTTCGTTACTTTCCGTCACTTTCGTTACTTTCCGTTACTTTTCCGTTACGGAATTACTAGAAAGGTCCGAAAATTAACGTTACTTTCGGGGAGCCGCTGCTTTCGGAACTCAACGGTAGTTATACTCAAGTAGTAAATGACACAGTATTATTAAAATGGCCTATTGTTACTTTGGGACTGTTAGATGCATGGTATAAAGGGTCAAGGAACATATAGTAGTTAAAATTGTTGCAAATTCACATATCGTGTAGCATGAAAATTTTGCGGGAGTTTCATCTTGCGTATTGGCGTTTTTTTTTGTTTGTTTTGCGAGAACAATATTTTGCGGTTCGAGATGATTTCTGAAATTTCTGCTGAGAACTTAATTTTTTGCGATTTCCTGTTCAAGCATTAGAACATTGACAAGAAAGGAAACTTAATATTTTCAACTTTTATTTCTTGTTGAGTTACGGTACGCTCTACGAGACATTCCACTGAATTCTATTAAATCCTCGAGGGTCTATTAAATCCTCGAATCCTAAAGGACTGATGCAAAACCGAAATAAAAAAAAGGCCTGCCCTTGCCTTCTGCCACGCTCGAGAAACACCGAAATTCGTTTTATACTGCAGACATCCAAGAGAAACTAAGAAATGGCATTGCTATTTTCAATAGGCCATTTGCACGATGGCGTCATTTGACTACAACTACCAGAATTCATTTCGTTTTTCCTTTCTTATTTAAATTTTGTAATCCCAGTGCGGTTTAAATAACAATAGCCCTAATTTGCACTACAAAACAAAAAACTGAAAGATTCTGGTAGTTGTAGTCTTATGACGTCATCGTGCAAATGGCCTATTGGATGAATGTACAGAACAATTTGTTAGAGCTCCCATATAACCACTATTATTTTTGTACTTCCTGGTGTATGTATCCAGTTATTACTCTAAACTTAACTTAAAATCGGTCTGATGTTGGGTTTTTGGTTGTTGTATTGTGAGAACATGTAAGTTAAAAACAGTGTTACTGTTTGTATACTAATATCTTCTAAGCTTGGTTCAGTCCATGCACTGAAACGTTTTGAATATATATTTAATGAATGGACAATAAACTCTTGAAACAAATACGACTTGATGTTTTCCCGTTGTGGGAGTATTATTGCATTAAAAGTGGTGATGTCAGAAATGACATTAAAATGAACAATTTTTTTCACTTCTACTTCTTACGGGGGCACGGTGGTGTAGTGGTTAGCGCGTCGGACTCCCAACCTGAAGGTCGGTGGTTCGAGCCTGGTCTCTGCCGTCGTGTTGTTTCCTTAGACAAGAAACTTTACTCCACACTGTCTCTCTCCACCCAGGTGTATAAATGGGTACCGGCGATAAAATGCTGGGGGTAACCCTGCGATGGACTAGCATCCCATCCAGGGGGAAGTAGCAATATTCCTAGTTGCTTCATGCTAACAGAAACCGGGTTTAAGCTCCGGCCGTGTGGGCCAATCTTGGCTCGAGTGCGACTTTTACTTCTTACAGAAAAGAATAAAAGGACCGAGTTAAGAACTTCAAGCCTGGTTTCACTGGGGTGACGCAACCACAGTCACTACGATAACATTACTTACCGTAAACGCTCTTTTCAGTCTTAAGCCCCGGGGGCTTATTTATTTTCAGGCCTTCTGGAGGAGGGCTTAATAGAGGGGGTGAAACTGCTCTATATGAAACTGTAAGTTGGAAATGTTGAGATCAAGAATATGGGCGAACTAACCTGTACTAACTATTTCACTTACTAGTTTTTCACTACAAAAGAATAGCACAATATGTGCGATACGAAGTTTAGCATATATTTGTATTCTGTGCGTTTCGGAATCCGACACATGTGTTTGGGGTTTTCAAGGGTGTTTCTATGTTAGTTATGCTATGTCGTCTCCTGGGTGTTCTGTATAGAAGTATTTAAGCAAGTGTTGGATGTATATTCTTTCTCTCGACGTGTTACCAGCACTGGTTCATTTATGTTTGTTTACACACTAAGTTTACATATTCTCTTTTTTCTGTTTTTACTTCGACCACTTGTTCCGTAACTGTCCTCGTAACTTTGCCACCTCTGCGTCTTCGAGGCAAGCGCCAAGCCGGGGTTGACTAAGGCCAGTTCAAACGTCGAACTTCACATGTGCCGAACCTAATGCAAATTAGCAAGAACAATATATTTTGCTCATTTGCATTAGGTTCGGCACATGTGAAGTTCGACGTTTAAACTGGGCCTAACAGCTGAAAGTTTCACTGCCGAGGTTGACGTTGATATAGGACATAGACAATGGTTCTCTCGTTAGCTCCTTTTGTTCGTCCACCAGCATTTGTTCGTTTCACTATTGTTATCTATGTCTCTAGAGATTGATTGCAAACCACCTATTGTGGTAGCAGATGAGTACCCCTTGTTATCTGATTATAAAGTAGTGGGGTCGAGTTGGTGGGAGGCTCCACCGGCGTGAAAGGCCGCCCAAAACAGTGTTTAAGTTATTGGGAGTCAACCATCGGCGTTTCGCGGTTTATCCTAGACATTATTTCGGAAGGTTTTAAGTTACCTTTTGTAATATTTCCGGATTCGTGTTATATAAGGAACAATCGTTCTGCTGGAATTTATTCCCAGTTTGTCGAGGACGCTATCTCTAAATTGTTGCTTAGCGATTGCATTCAGGAGCATTCAGAGCCACCTTTTTGTGTCAACCCGTTGCCCGTCGCTGAAGGGAAAAAGCCGCGAGCCAGACTGGTCATTGACCTCAGGCATGTGAACCCTTACCTTTACAAGCATTCTTTTAAGTACGAAGATTTGAATTGTCTCTCCAAGTCTTCGAACAGAACAACTGGTTCTTCACGCGGGAAAGAAATTGGGTATCATCACGTTGAGATTTTTTCGGATCATCGGAAATGTTCGGGTTTTCCCTGGCCCTTTGGTGCCAAGTGCGATTTTTCTCTCTCAAGGCCCTGCCTTTTGGATTAAGTTCTGCGCGTTTTTGTTTTACCAACTAATGCGTCCTTTGGTCTAGCGTTGTCGCTTCATGAGCCATCGTTGTTTCGTTTTTCTTAAGCCGACGGTATCTCTGGGTACCCTGAGAGAGTGACTGCGGCTGCGGCTAGTTTGCTGCATCGGAAATATTTGGCTTTAAGCAGTTTAAAAATCAACAGGGAGAAGTCAATGTTGAGCCTATGCAAGTCGGACAGCGGTTGGGATTTATTATCGACACCATTCAGATGCAGTTTCGAGTTCCTTCCAGGTAAAATTGTTTAAGCAGCCTTTAAACTATGATTTCGTTGAGCAGCGCTACCTTTAGAGAGCTTGCTAGAGTGGCCGGCTATCAACTCTTTGCATTTAGCAGTCGATCTTATCGCCAGTTTATTCACTAGACAGATTCATTCAACTGTTCAAGCTCGATCTCGCTGGGATTGTTCATTTTCTATCTTCGTTCTTTTATCAACAGATTGCGTTTTTGGTTTGCTAACTGAAGCCTTTAACGGATATGCGATTCAACCTAAATTTTCCCCGGATGCGGCTATTTTCTGTGATGCTAGCGACCACGCTTTTGAGAACAATCAGCCTGTCAGCGGTATGTTTAGTCCATTTGAGAGTCAGCAAGTTCGACGTTCCAAGAGCTTGAGGCCATTTTCTACGTTCTACAAGCGCATGTATCATCTCTAAGGCACAAGAAGGTTAAGTGAGTATTTACGGACAACGAGAATGCTTCTAGGATCGTTTCGGTTGGCAGCTCCAAGCATCATCTGCAGTCTTCAGCAATTGATATCTTCCAGCTGTGTCTAGAGAATTACGTTCAGATAGATGCTACGTGCATTCCTCGCGAGGCCTAGGTCAGAGCTGATCTTCTAAGTCGTTTCGTCGACAAGGACGATTGATCCTTAAACACAGAAGTTTTCGCTCAATTAGGTAGCCGATGGGTCCGCATACTGTAGATAGGTTCGCACAGATTTCAGATTAGCTTTCGCCGAAGCCGTTCACTGAAGTTGTGCATGGCATTTCATCTCGTATTTGTTTATTACTGTTATTTCCGTTTATTTGATTATTTTTGTTACCCCCTTACGCGTATACAATAGTTTGACATTCAGACCACCTGGCGCTGTGTCTAGAGAGTTTCTAATTTTTCTTTCTCTGGCTTGCGAGCAGCTAGTGTCCGCTGCGGTTACCGAGCGGTGTTTAGCGAAGTTTGATTCTTTGACCCGTGGGCAGCCTGTGTTTGCTGCGGTTACCGGGCGGTTTGATTCTTTGACCCGTGAGCAGCCTGTGTTTTCTGCGGTTACCGGGCGGTGTCTTTAGCGAAGTTTGATTCTTTGACCCGTGAGCGGCCTGTATTTGCTGCGGTTACCCGGCGGTGTGTTTAGCAAAGTTTGATTCTTTGACCCGTGAGCGGCCTGTGTTTGCTGCGGTTACCGGGCGGTGTGTTTAGCGAAGTTTGATTCTTTGGCCCGTGAGCGGCCTGTGTTTTCTGCGGTTACCGGGCGGTGTCTTTAGCGAAGTTTGATTCTTTGGCCCGTGAGCAGCCTGTGTTTGTTGCGGTTACCGGGCAGTGTGTTTATCGAAGTTTTGATTCTTTGACCCGTGAGCAGCCTGTGTTTGTTGCGGTTACCGGGCGGTGTGTTTAACGAAGTTTGATTCTTTGATTCGTGAGCAGCCTGTGTTTTCTGCGGTTACCGAGTGGTGTGCATGTGTTTTTTGCTGCGTGTATCTGGCAGTCAAGTACCTATATGTTCGGGTATCAGTGGTGTACCCTTGAGTTCTCATTTCGTGTCATGTTAGTAGAAGGGAGCCAGCAAACTTAATTCCGCGATGGATTTCCCTTGGATTTCCCACATACTAACTTGGATTTCCCGCATACTAACTTGGATTAGGTGCCATGGATCAGGTGCCTAGGTGCCTAGTCAATGACGTCACAATATGCCTTCCCGCATACTAGTAAGAAAACTTAACAAAGCAACCAATTACATGCGCGCGCAAAAAAAATAAACCCACACTTTGTTTAAGTTCAAATAAATTTAATAACAACAAAACGCATTAAGGTTTCAGCAAATCATTATGTCAACAATAGCTGTTAAATTTAGAACAACTCAAATCCGTATACTACACAAATGAAAAGGAAATCAAGAACAAAATGTTAGAAATGAAATTACGGAAGCAGCGCGAATGTAATTGGTTGCTTTGTTAAGTTTTCTGAGGTGCTAATTTTCCATGCAAATTTAGTTCAGTGTAATTTCGCATAATTAAAGTTTGAACTTTGAAGCTACCGGTAAAGAAATTACAACTTAAAGGTGATGGCTGCGAAACTGAAAATCGACATAGAGTCTAGCGATGAAGCGGTTATATAAATGTTGCGGAAAATAAGAATAAGAAGCGATTTATTTCTACTGCGCGATTTTATTGCTTCTAAACTTGAATGTTTCGGAAACCTCTAATTAGTTTATTCAGCTATAATATCCACAGCTTTGATGGTCTAGTGGTAAAGATAAGTTGTTTGGATCTATCTCTGTAAAGGATATTTGTGTCAGTTGTTTTTTGTTTTGAAGTGAGTTGGAATAGAGCGGGCATGTTTGGGCCGGCCTTTGTTCCAGCCGCGGAAGTTAATTATCTGCAAATGAATGATTTACCTAGGCACTTACTAGTATGCGGGAAGGCATATTGTGACGTCATTGACTAGGCACCTAGGCCCCTGATCCATGGCGGAAAAAGTTAACGCCCGGGCGTAGATTGGGGGTGGACACCTTATTGAGACTTATATAACGGAGTAACTGGTTCGCTTTCAGTTGAGGTTAGGGTCAGCAGTTTATTAGCCTGCGAGCAGGCTCTACTATTTGGGTTTCGCGCGCGAGTGCTATGCGAGCGATGAAGCTGCGAATTACGAGCGAGAAAAGTAGATCCTCGCCCCATTCTTCTCTCCGGCTTTGCCGGCTCACAGCTCCGCCGCCAAGATACTCGCGAGATACCCCAAACAAGTGAGCCTGCTCGCAGGCTAGCAGTTTATATAGTTAAATTTAGGACTAAGCAATCCGAGAAGCTAGGTGGTACAGTGGAACGGTAGACTATGTAAGCCTAAGCCTAGCTGAGGTCACAGGTTCAGTCCTGAGTGGTGACTTTAGATTTTCTTTTTTACACTTAAAAATTTATTGAAAATAAAATTCTAAGTGTCGACATTACGTTATATATAAGTCTCAATAAGGTGTGCGACTCCCAATCTACGCCCGTGATAAAATGTCACCCATCCATGGCACCTAATCCAAGTTAGTATGCGGGAAATCCAAATTAGTATGTGGGAAATCCAAGGGAAATCCATCGCGGAGTTAAGTTTGCTGGCCCCCTACTACTCATGTTAGTCTTACCTGATCATATTGTACTCTTTTGTCGCTGGCCTGCGTCCAGCAGTCCCTTATTACGCATTTCGTGGGTAGTGTTAGATTGCGCAGGCATACGTATTATTGCCCGATGAATTTCGAATGCATTTTGTTTCTGTCCTCCCTGCAGCAACCATGTCAAGTTTATTTCTCACAGTGTGTTTCTTTTGGTTTATTTAAGATCTTTTGCAGGTAGGGGGGTTCGCGACGTATATTGAAGACGTGTCGCTGCAGCCTTTGGTTCCGCAGCTGATTTACCTTTTGTTGGGTTCCAGTGCAGCTAATGCCCGGGAGCTAATGCTATTCAGAAGTACAGTCAAAGATGACAAAAGTGGAAGTCTTGGGCGCAATCCAAACTGGGAGTTCCTTTTCTTCCTGCAGTTCCATTGCAGTGGCTCTTTACTTAACCGATCTCGTACAGCACGCAGTGCGCAAGGGCCATTCCGTTTCCGTTATTGATTCTGCCACCTACAGTATTCGCTGGGGTCACCAACTAGCAGGGTTGGACTCACCGACATACCACCCTCTGGTGAAGAGCGTTGTTGAAGGTGCAAGAAGAAAATTGGCAAGACCTGTACAGCCGAAGCTTCCATTATCTCACGATATTGTTGTTGACTTTACTTGTATGAACTTGAACTCTGCCTCCCCTTCTTTAGCAGACATTCGTTTTTTGTTGATTTTGTTAGTTGCCTATGCAGGAGTTTTTCGCATAAGTGAAATATTAAGTATTAGAGTGAAGATATTTCCATTTTTGATGACTTTATGGAAATTAGTCTGGCTTGCCGCGAGAACGACCAGTACAGGGATGGGCATATTTCGGGCTAGGTCTCGTAAGCCCGCATGTCCGGCAGGGATTACCGAGAAATTGTTGTCGCTGCTGCCAGATTCCACGGATTCTAGTGGTCCTATAGCGCGTAGAATTGTTTGTGCCAAGCGTTCGAAAGAGAAATTCCATATAGCGTTCTTAGATCATATCAGTTTCACTTTTTGTTTCAGATGCAAGTTCATATGGCACCCATAGCATTAGAATTGGCGGCGTGAATGATCCTGGTTTCAGATCTCTGGATTCTACTCTTAAGGATGGGCATGCCGGTTGGAAAAATCCCAAGTCTAAGCATCGTTATCTAGAAGCTATTCCCAACGATCTTATTCAGATAACCAGATCTATGAATATTTAGTTTATTTCTTTTTGTAAGGGTCGAGTAGGATGGCCCAGCGAGTCTTGGCCTTGGTTCCTACTCAGATTTCCTGCGCTCCATTGTCATGGCGAGGGCAGGTTTTTTCCGGCCTCCGTGCTTCTGCTGCGGCAGTTGCGTGCTTGGCTCGCTTAGGTTTTTTCTTAAGCTTTCGCTTTGTCTATGGAAAGTTTTTCAATTTGTTTGTGCTTGATTGACGTTGTTAATAAACAGTGCTGGTTACCCGCGGCACACCATTATTCTCCAGATATTGTTGTGTGTCTTGTTCTTGGATGGGAGGGGAGAATAGCACAGAAGAGGCCGTCAGTACCGTAACGTGAGGGCAAACATGGGGCCGTACTAACGTACTAAGAATATACCGGAGGGCAAACAAGGGGCCGTACTAACGTACTAAGAATAAATAACTTGGCATCAGTGTACGAAAGAATCGGAGAATACAATCAGGCCAAAGAACTTCACGAGAAAGTACTGGCGATTCAGAAAAAGATTCTCGGTGAAGAGCACGCTGACGTTGCAGCAAGTCTTAATAACTTGGCATCAGTGTACGAAAGAATCGGAGAATACAATCAGGCCAAAGAACTTCACGAGAAAGCATTGGCGATTAAGAGAAAGATTTTCGGTGAAGAGCACGCTGACGTTGCAGGAAATCTTAATAACTTGGCATCAGTGTACGAAAGAATCGGGGAATACAATCAGGCCAAAGAACTTCACGAGAAAGCACTGGCGATAAGGAGAAAGATTCTCGGTGAAGAGCACGCTGACGTTGCAGCAAGTCTTAATAACTTGGCATCAGTGTACGAAAGAATCGGAGAATACAATCAGGCCAGAGAATTTCACGAGAAAGCACTGGCGATTCAGAAAAAGATTTTCGGAGAAGACCATCCTGTTGTAACAAGAAGTTATCGTAAGTTGATAGCAATAAACGCGAGAATCGCTGAGATCACTCAATGAGACAGTGACTTTGGTGCAACATAGCGGGCAATTACACCGTGCGTTTTTACCCTATCAGTAATTCGAAAACTGATTAATAATTCATGAACCCCAGGCGCAATCAAACTAATGATAATGCGTCACCTGTATACTCTTTATATTAGTGTGATTTCACGTAAAGAAAAATTTGATGGTAATGAATCAAATAAAATGATAATGATCCAACTGTCAAATACGCCATTGAACATTATGACAAAATATAATATTGTATGGGGAACTGAAAGATGGTCATTACTGCAGCACCATTCAGCTTTAAAAACAGTGTATCCGGTATGGACAAGGGGAGTGAAAAGCAAACTCGGCTTCTGACTCTCTCTTCAGTACGAGAATTTACAATACGTCACCATCTTACTTTTGAATCTGTGATATCAGCCATAACTTTGTACCACATAGACTATAACGTACTGTGTAAGGTGCATTTTAAGGCTGGCAAAAACAAAGAAATTTCACATTAGTTTCGCTCATCGCTTTGACTGTGTGATATATTGCTGAACGGTTTCAAATAAACTGGCCATCGCGCTCTAACCATTGCGAGTCTAACTTGTCAAAAAAAATCTTGCTTCACACAAATTTGTTGACAAAACGCTTTGCAAAGAGCGCGGCCCGCCCCTATTTTGAGCGCCATTGTTAACTTTATCGCACTTTGGGATTTGCAAATTATTATGCCGCGCATTGAGAAACTGGGCTCTGTAAGTACATGTCGCGGAAGACAAAGGCATTCTGGGCGATTTGACATTAAATGCACATTAGTTTACATCAAGTGCTTATGCAGATAAGGAAGATGGAATCAATCTCGCCTGAGTTTCATTCCTGAAAAATAGAGAACTTTTCCTTGAAAAATCGAAGGAACATTTAGCCTAACTACCGACTGATACTTTTTGTTCAAATCTTCCATTTCCTTAAAGTTTAAAAGAAAACGTTTTTGAACACACAGAAAGACTTAAAGGCTAACAAGTGAATGAAAGTAAAAGAGAACATAAAAAAGTTGAAAATAACAGATAAACGTCTAGCTCAATTATGCACATTCGAAAAAGCTTTACTTCAAATGAGGTGAAATATTTAAGAAGTCCTCTACGAAATCGTTTGTTAACAAGTTTCTTTTCTAATTGTATTTTCTTTAACATGTGAGCTTGGATTGTAGCTTATATTTACGAACGTTTGTTTTCTTTTTTGTAGGCGCTTCAGCTTCAAAGCAGAGTTTGACATCAAAGAGAAAGTCGTCACGTGCTGGTAGTAGTACCAACGCCACTAAGCGACGCAGATAGACTTTGAACCCTACAGGTAATATCATTTTATTAATTTATATGTTTGATATTATAGGTAGAAATTTTTTTAATTACTCTGAGGTAAGTGTTATCAGCCGGAGCTAAGGTAAACAAGGAAAATTAATTAAAATGAAAACGACTGAGCGTCTGCTGCAAAAAAAAAAGAAAAAATGGAAAAACCATAGTTCCCTGAAACACACAAATAAGGATTTGAAGCAAAAACAAAACTTGACCCGAAACAAAACTTTAGTGACCCGCGCCTGAATTCAGTAAAATAGTATATTTTTCTCATTAACAGGTGTGTTGTTTAATTTTGTTATGGGAAACAAAAAGTCTCTTATCAAGTAACTGTATTTGCAAAGACCACCGTAACGAAATAGAAGTACCGGATGCTGTAGTAAAGGATTCAATCAGCTATAGAATAATGAAACGATTTGTTGATAAAAGCAAGGCTGATTCACGGTACGGAATTGACTATATTTTGTTAATCCAATATTTCGAAAGGCACAGCCTTTCTTCCTCAGAATCTTACAGATAGGACCCTGAAGAAGAAAGGCTTCGCCGTTCGGAATATTGGATTAACGCATATAGTCGTTTCATTCCATAACGTGAATCAGCCTTGATTTTTTTATCAAGTCCATTTATCAGCTACAACTTCTAATCACACTTACCAATTCGGGGCCTGGGGCAAAAGAAAAAAAAAAGAACAGGTGGGGAGGGGGTGGGGGCCGAGACTTTAAATGTACTCTCCTCCCACCCCTCCCTAGTCCGTCGTATTTTTGTCCTCTTTACCAGTCTTTCTCCTAGCCATTTACTCGCCTTTGTTCTTCGCGTCTTTGGAGTTACCTGCGAACGAGGCTATTTCATTCAACTCAATGATACCCTTATTTGTATTTTCCTTATCTACAGAGTCAGTATTGGGGCCTATTCCACAGCAAAGTAGTTTTATTAGAAATAACAGCTGGTAAAATTGATTCACTGATGTAATGTTGACACTGCAGTCACTGCATGGTGATATCTAAACAGTCTTTTTTAGCGCCTGGGACTTCACATATGAAAGTTGATGGTTCGAGCCTGGTCTCAGCTGTCGAGTCAAGTTTCGGGTTTACCTCGGTGTAAGAACCTGTGACTTTTCCTTTGTTTTTTACCTTTGTAGTATTGCATTCCCAGTTGACTCTATTGTTTTATGCCTTTTGTTTTCTTTGTTTTACGTCACTCGTGAGTTTCACAGGTTCTTACACCGAGGATGAGCCCAAGTTTCCTTAGACAACAAACTTTAATCCACATTGTCTCTCTCCATCCAGGGCCCGGTTGTTCGAAAGCCGATAACACTAATCCTGGATTAAAAGTTAACCGAGGATTTCATTTCTCCTTTTAAAAATGTTTTCAAAAGGTCATTTGTAGCTAGTAGTGAAGACAAGTTAAAGTCGAAACTGAAGAGCAGAACACTTTGGAAATTTTTCAACTGTTGAGTTGTTTAAGACGCTAATCCTGGGTTAGCCTAATCGTGCTTTGAACAACCCGGCCCAGGTGTTTAAATAGGTACCGGCGACAAAATACTGCGGGGTAACCCTGCGATGGACTAGCATCCCATCCAGAGGGTAGTAGCAACACTCCTAGTTGCCTTATGCTACAAAAACTGGACTGAGTTTAGCTCCTACCTTGTGGGACTTTACCTTTATCAAATCTGTTTTCCGTCGGTTTTACTTAGATCTAGAATGCACTTACATTATAAGCCTGATGGTTTCTTGATGCATCCTCGCTTCTATTTTTAAAAGTATACTCTGTTTTGTAATATCGTGGAAACCCGCCATACGGCCATCTCGTTATTTCAGCCATTTTTGTTACGGTCTGAGCAGAACCTCGTTCATTTTCTTTCTTTTTTACCCTCTAGAACTCATTTTGTTTATTATTTATTTTATTTTTGTGTTTTTTTTAAATTATCCAATGCTTTACATTTATTTAATTTTCTTATGTGAAAACCTTGTAACCCTACCCTCCCGCTAATACAAGGACAGGATGAAGGAAGAACTTGGGAGCGCTGACGGAGGAGAATGGGCACGAAAGAGAACGAGGTGCCCTCTCCCCAGTTTCCCCTCGTTTTTCCCGTTCGTTCGCGCGCCGATGTTTAGCTTCTCCCTGACCCCACAATTTTAACGCCTGAAACAGGTTTATTTTATTAAGTGATTCATATTTCCTCGCTTATTAAAACGGTTTAATTGACAGTGTTTTGTGGAAAATAGATTCAACAAAGGATTCATTCCATAAGTTCACCTTTTTCCGTCACTTAGACCTCTCTCCTCCGCAGAGGCCTCCCAGTCACGCTCCACGCTTGGCAAAAAAAACGCGCGGAGGCTGGGTGGAGGTAAAAAGTAAAGCGCGCGGGGAACTCTGGGAAGGGAGAAGAAAGTTTCGCTCTTCCCATCGTTCCCCGCGCTCCCATTTTCTCTTTTACTGTTCTTTACTGATAGGAGCCTCTGCGGAGGAGAGAGCACTTAGACCACAACCCCGTAATGCGACTACATTAGCCGAGAGCATGCGCAGGGCTTAGATAGATTTTAAAAAAGCATCGAGTTCTACGGCAAACGGCAAACGCGAAATTGCTGTTTGCGGTCCGCCGTGAAATGCGTACAAATTTCTGCGTAAGCGTCATAAAAACTCGCTAGAGAAGATGAAATGCGACAAAACGACTTTGTGTTGATGATTTACTAAAATTAGTAACAGTTACTGAAAAAGTGTGGTCTGGTAAGACGTTTATAAGTCTTGTTTGCAATGTGACAGTCTTTCGGTATTTATTTTTATTTTATTTATTTGTTTACTCCAAACCTTTACGTGACAGTCTTTCGATATAATAATTTTACCTCCGCTTTTTTATTACTTTTCGCTCTATTTGCGTGGAAATTGATATTTTACAGTTATTTTACGTAGAACTTACGATAAAAGAGCCTAGAGCTTAAAAATGGAGTTGTCAATACAACCGAACAATTGAAAATATCAAAATAAACACTCGCGTTGTTTGGGAACTTGAAAATAATCTTTCTCGCGTTGATAACGGCAAACGCAAAAAAATGTCGGGAAAAATCGTAATCACCTGGTACTTCTGCCGTTCGCGTTTGCCATCCCGTCGGTGGTGGTATAAATGGGGTTCGGACACTATACTTCTTTCAGTCCTGTAAAGCTTTTTGGAAAACAATAAATACCGTAAATGACCTAATTAACGCCCACTCTCTAATAAACTCCCCATATCTAATTAACGCCGCCTTGAAATTTCATTTTTTTTAAAGCCTTTCTCTAATAAATCAACTACAGTAAACTGCAAAAACCGTGAACGATCTATTGCGTCACATTGGATCAAATACAAACAGTGATAAGAAACAGACCACTGCAAGGACCGATCAAACAATGTGAAAAGGCATTTATCTCGAAATGGCACTACGGTCGGCCAAACCTGACATGATCAGCGCTCAAAACTAGAAAGCAGACACAGACAGCTGTTTCGGGCTTTTTGGCCCTCGTCAGTTTCCCGTAGCTAAAACATAATGAGACTCGGTAACACTTCACCTAAATGCCCTGTGTCTAATAAATGTTCCTCCCCCTAAAATTCAGCAAATCTGCCAGTTAACCCCATAGCCAAATGCGTTTCCAGAAAGGCATGAAAAAAGCACAATTACATGTTAAATCAGTCAGTTTATTCATCGGGTTCTTGCTTAATTAAAAAGGTTTGCGAATCACGCATCCTGTTCTATTTCAAGTCCAAAGTAAGGATGGCGCTCCTTGATGTCCTTCAGCTCTGTACTAAGAATGTTTGCACTGACATTGAAAACGAATGGGGTACACTCCCGTTAAAACCCAAAAGAAGCTGATGACACACTCAAACACCAACCCCGCGGTCTGGCCAGTACCTTACGCATACGCACAGCCATATCACCTGGCAGTGGCAGCCATGGACAGTTGTTTCGTCGTTGTCAGGACTCATCAGCTTGGCATAGCCGTCGGACCCCTACACGACCCGAAAGTCGTTTTTAGGTACCCCCTTTACTGCCAAGGCAGATGCAAGCATTCCTTTCACCTTGGTGTGTCACTGACAGTGCTTTTTCACAGGGTCCAGAGGAGCTCTATTTGATCGTACAAGATGCTATTTTCTTCGAATCGTCGCCGTCTTGAAAGTTTAACTGATTGCGTTACACAATATGTACCGCGGGCCAAATTACTAAGGGAGCAATTATCTTCGGAAAACGATTCGCAGCTTCCGAGCCCGTAGTAATTTGGCTCGCGGTACTTATTTTGTGTAACGCAATCAGTTAAACTTTCAAGACAGCGACGATTCAAAGAAAATAGCGTCTTGTACGATCAAATAGAGCTCCTCTGGACCCTGTGCTTTTTTCGTGTTTTACACTCCTGTTAGTCCTCTTTTGATCATAGTGCCGTTGTTACAGTTGAAGTGCAATGTTGTAAAAGTCAATAAACGCCTCTCTCTGACACGAGACTTGGATTATGTCTCCCTCCCCCCCACCCCCCACCCCCCCCTGGAGGGATGCTTCCATTTAAAAATGACGGAGATGCTCGCCAGAAATTTTCGAAAAACACGCTAAAAGGTACCAGAATCTCGTTTGATGGGCGTGGCTCAAATTGATTTTTACCCTTAAGCGCACTAATTCTAAAAGTTACTGTCATTTCTTTTGGCTCAATACCCTAAAAGGTACCGCGATAGCTCTAAGGGTGGTCATTTTATTATGTAAGGTTCGAGATATATTAACGCGAAGGCAATATAATGAAAAAGCAATTCTCTTAAACGACACCACGGCTAGCTAGATCTGACATGATTAGCGATCAAAACTAACGCGCCGCGAGAGAGCCTCGTTTTCAGCATGGAATCACACGCGTGCGCCACCCGTCTGAGTGCAATCACGCCTGATTGCACGACAATTTCCGCTTAGGGGTGTACACTTCAATCAGTTGGCAGCACTTCAGCAAGGCAGTGGGAAAGAAGTTTTCACTTGTGACTACCACAGTGACATCGTTTATTCAAGTACGGGTACGTATAAACGTAATATTTAATCTATTGATAGCTGTTGATGGAGTGTAAGTAAGAAATCGAATCCAATCGAGCCTAAAAAGAATCTTATGCGTGTTTATTTACTACATGCAATGGAAGCAATAGATTGTTGAATAGGTTTTGTCTAACAGTTTGAAACAGTATTTTTGATTATTTTTTAAACCTTCAAAAGTCATGTCTTTGCGCCTTTGGTGTCTTATCCTTTCTCTGAGCTGAAGTATAACTTTCGATGAATAGGTCCAAAAACATTACAATGTAACTCCGCAGTCAGTCGATCGGGTGAACTAATAAGAACAAGTTCTGGCTCGCTTGCTCGCTCGCTCGATGTTCGATCGCTCGATCTTCACCCGCTCGACTATCCACAGAGGGACTGCTAACAGTCTAGTACTTAAAAGTGGCGTGATTTTTATAGCTTATTTGAGATTTACATGTTCATAATGTAGCATTTTTTAAAAACTGCTATTGCATTTTTTGCTTTTATTCTAGAAATCTCGAAAGCACGATGTTTATCTACATGCGACTGAGACAACGGAAGCGCGCCTGATTGTACTAAGTTGATTTCTGGGTTGAAAATAATTATGTTACATCCAAATTTAGAAGTTCTGTGGCTATTACTATTCTACAGGCAAATTACTCAATACAACTGTGCTAAGTTTGTAGAGAAATTTGTCAAAACTTGGAGACAGAATTATTACGTATTTAGAATTGTAATGCAAATCGAAGGGAAATGTCCCACAATAACCGAAACCAAATTCTAACAATAACGCAAGTCTTTATTTCGACCACCTTTTGAAAATATTAAATGCAAATGATTTACAGTGAAATCCTAGCAACACAACCAATAGCCATGATATCGGTCCGGCATTATAAAGGTTTTAAATCCAGGGAATTAATGTTCTCGTGTAAATTATTCTGGTGCATGATTTGTAGACTTAATTAATGGCCTCGTATTTTTGTTTAAGTTTGACCAATTCTACACATCTGTGTGCTTATTTAGTAATATTATTTCCATTTTGCTACTATTTTATTGATCTGAACTTCCATTTGTACTTTTTAATCGAAAAAAGACAACTTTCAAAATGACATAATCTCTAAAAATAGCGTGACTATTGTATAAAGATGCGTGACTTTTTTACGCATCAAGTACAGACCCACTGCAAGGAAAGGAAAAGACACGAAACATCAAATAACTGTAATGCACATTGATTTCCCCTCGTGTTTATTGCATATGAATACGAAGGAACTAATAAAGCAAGGCTGACTGTACAAGTGGGATTATAAGTATATACGTTCCAATATTTCGTCAGACACGGCCTGACTTCTTCAAGGAATAAAATGACTACAAGAAAAACGTTACAATTAAAATCGCCAAGAAACAAAAGGATGCGAGATTACAATGGAATACGTTACCTTTAAAAATATAAGATGAAACGTTACAATTCAACTGCCACTGATACAAAAAATTCTAAAAGTATTTTTGTTAGCCTGGTGAGGGGAGGGGGAGGCTATTCACAGCCTCCCCTTTTTTTGGTCTGCCATTGTAATCGAACACAATCGAGCTTTATCGAACACAATCTACTAAAATCGAACTTACCAACAACATTGGACAATCGAACCCAACCGAAAACTTGATTGGTCAATTGCAAATATGTAAATCAGAAAAAATAATTGTGGAGTTAAATAAAATGATAGTGGTACCTCTAATTAAATAATTACCATAACAGTTGAAAGGCTATTTCTATGCCACAGGCAAATTATTCAAATTGATACGACTTGCAGGGGAATCTGTTAAACATTCGGTAATCGAACACAATCGAACACAATCTAACAAAATTGAACTCACCAAAAAAATTCATTGGACAAATGAAACCGGTCAATTGCAAACATTTAAACATGTAAAAATATATATAAACTGGTTTTCAAAACGGCAACATTTACAGCTCTTCTTTGCCCACACCTGACTGAGCTGCAGCTGCAGTGGCCGGGAGCGATGAGAAGCGGCAGTATTTGCAGGCTATTGACTGAGAGTGTCCTCTTGGCTCGATTTCCGCGGCTCTCTAGAAATCAGTTCATCCTCCTCTGTTTGCGGCTTTTGCGCATGCTTACGAAAAGGGCCATTCTCATCTCCAGAGTCCTCGTTTCGTTTGGTCAGAGGTTGGAACGAGACGCAATTTAAAAAAGTGAGCAAAGCTCTGGAGACGAGAATGTGTTACCGCAGGCAATTTTTACGTAAGGTGTTGCAAGATTAAAGAAAGGATTAAGGTGGTTAGCGAAAATTTCGCGAAATTGACGAATCCCTGGCATAAATAAGTGACAACATATAGGTGACGGGTAAAAACAGGAAACACGGTCGGAGGAAATTACCATTGCCGGGGTAGAAAATTGACTGGGGTGATCGTCAGAAAATCTGAAAGGCACCCCTTGAAGGTACCATAAACCTGTTTTGTGGGTGCATGCAGCTCACAAGGAACCCCTTGAAGGTACCATAAGCCTGTTTTGTGGGTGCATGTGGCTCACATAAATTTTTACCCCTTTTAGGCAAGAATTCTTTCTGATAGCCTAAGAACAAGAGTCTAAAAGGGTAGTTTCTCTTACAGGGCCATGCATGATGGAATACTCACAGGAGCAATTAAACTACTTCCGACTCTGCTACGTGGGGTTTAATTTGGTTCCAGTAGGACTGCGACAGATCTTTAAAACCGAATGGGATTTTCGTTACAAGACAGGTCGGCTTGGAGAATGGAAAGACACCCCACAAAATGGTCTTGACTTCTACAACAATGAATCTCGAAGAAGTCACGCAAGAAATGCGCGATGTCTGGCTACACTTAAGAATGGCAACACAGCAGAATGGGACTGCACCTGTCTGTTTTTCGCGATCCTGTATTCGGACAGCATTGGCACCACCCTCAGTCCAGCCGTCAATAAAGAAGTTGATGATATTCGTCAGGTGCGAAACGCTATCGCTCATATCAGTGAGGCCAAACTTACAGATGCCGACCTCCAAACTTATGTAGGGCGAGTGATAAACGCATTCACATCTTTGGGTCTTCCTATTAATGACATCGAAAACATCAAGAATCAAACGAGTTTTCCAACGGAGGAAGTCGAATACTTGAAGAAGCAAGTTCTTGATCTCCAAACTGAGTTAGCCCAGACGAAATCTGACTTAAAGGAAACAAAGACCACATTACAGAACACAGAAGCTGATCTGGTGTTTGCAAAAGAAGAAAACAAGACTCTTACACAGGAAATAAGTTTCAAGCTTCAGCCATTTTGTTTTCTGACATCGAAGCCACCGCACGAAATCATTAGCCGTTCCAATGATGTGCAAAGAATCACAAACAAGATGCAAGAACTTTACAATGGCGCTAATGGAGCAGTTAGTACAATGTACTTGTCAGGAAATCCTGGATGTGGCAAGAGTCAACTTGCCCGGCAAATTGGACATGACTTCTATTCCAAACCAACGGATAACAATGAAGATTTGATCTTTGCTGCAACACTGAACGCAGAAAGCATTGAAACACTAGCTGACTCTTACATCGTCCTTGGAAAACATCTAGGAGTCACGGAATATACCATAACAAGCTTAGAATCCTCAAAAATCAAGAAGCCGCGTGAAACAATTCAACAACTACATCGTTTGATTTTACCGAAGGTTAGAAAGTTCTCCAAGTGGATGATTATAGCAGACAACGTGATAGACTTAGGCTCACTCCGCGGCTTTCTGCCAAACACTGGCAGTGAGGAATGGGGCCATGGTCAAGTACTGATCACTACTCAAGATACCGCCACAATTCCTCATAACGCTCCCCATACTTACCATGAATCGTTCAGCAAAGGAATGCAGCCAGATGACGCAGTGCAGTTGTTGGAAACAGTGTCGCAAATTTCTGTGAAAGAACAAGGAGAAAATATTGCTCGGTTTCTCGATTATCAACCGCTGGCCTTAGCAGCTGCTGCTTATTACGTGCAAACGGTTGTCAATAGTGGGTCTCCAAAATATAGTTGGAGCGAATACCTTGAAACATTAACTCAGACTCAACGAAACGTGACAGAAAACCTTCTTGCAAGTGAAAGTTCAGCTTATCCTAAAACTACAACAACCGCTGTCAAAATGGCTACCAAAACAGTCGTTGAAACTGATGACGTTATTAGACAGGCATTTTCTTTTTTTGCGATGTGCGCTAACGAAGTTCTCCCTCTTGAAGCTGTTATGATGTTCGTCAAAACTCGCATAACGGACCAACCGGAGGAGTTGATTAAGGCAAAGATAGTAAGGTCTTCTTTAATTCTTGTTGAAGCTGAAGAAGGGGTGGAGCAAATTTATTTGCGTTTGCATAACATTGTACACACAGTGGTTCAAAAAGAAGTAATTTTTAATCTGACTGAGCAGGACATGGCCGAAGCCCTTAAGGTTTTAAAGTTCCTACTGTACTTACACGATGGAAATTATTTACTATTAAATAAACTGAAGAGCCACTGTAAATCTTTCCTTGAACATATGACATCTCATCTCAGTTCTCCTGAAAGCATTTTGTTAGAGAAGTTGACACCTTTCGTAGATTTGCACGAAGTTATTGATTGGCTGTATTCTCTCGCTGACGTCTGTCATAAACTCTCTGATTTTAAATTTGCGAAATACGTGGTCGATTTAGCGTGCAGCTTACTAAAGAATATACACGATACCGACTCAAGTGTCACAGAAATAACTGAAGCGCGGATTTTCAGTGTAAGTGGCACAGTGCACGGTAGTATGGGAAAATACAATCAAGCCAAAGAACTTTACGAGAAAGCACTGGTGATTCAAAAAAAGATTCTCGGCGAAGAGCATGCTGACGTTGCAGGAAGTCTTAATAACTTGGCATCAGTGTACCAAAGCATTGGAGAATACAATCAAGCCAAAGAACTTTACAAGAAGGCACTGGCGATTAAGAGGAAGATTTTCGGTGTAGAGCACGCTGCCGTTGCAGGAACTCTTAATAACTTGGCATCAGTATACTACAACATTGGAGAATTCAATCAAGCCAAAGAACTTCACGAGAAAGCATTGGCGATAAGTAAAAAGAATCTCGGTGAAGGGCATGCTGTCGTTGCAGCATGTCTTAATAACTTGGCATCAGTATACTGTAGCACTGGAGAATTCAATCAAGCCAAAGAACTTTACGAGAAAGCACTGGTGATTCAGAAAAAGATTTTCGGTGAAGAGCATGCTGACGTTGCAGGAAGTCTTAATAACTTAGCATCAGTGTACAAAAGCATCGGAGAATTCAATCAAGCCAAAGAACTTTACGAGAAAGCACTGGTGATTCAGAAAAAGATTCTCGGTGAAGAGCATGCTGACGTTGCAGGAAGTCTTAATAACTTGGCATCAGTGTACCACAGTATTGGAGAATTCAAGCAAGCCAAAGAACTTCACGAGAAAGCATTGGCGATAAGGAAAACGATTCTCGGTGAAGAGCATGCTGACGTTGCAGCAAGTCTTAATAACTTGGCATCGTTGTACGAAAGAATCGGAGAATTCAATCAAGCCAAAGAACTTCACGAGAAAGCATTGGCGATAAAGAAAAAGATTCTCGGTGAAGAGCATGCTGACGTTGCAGCAAGTCTTAATAACTTGGCAAGAGTGTACCACAGCATTGGAGAATGCAATCAGGCCAAACAACTTCACGGGAAAGCACTGGCGATTCAGAAAAAGATTCTCGGTGAAGAGCATGCTGACGTTGCAGGAAGTCTTAATAACTTGGCAAGAGTGTACCACAGCATTGGAGAATACAATCAGGCGAAAGAACTTCACGAGAAAGCACTGGCGATTCAGAAAAAGATTCTCGGTGAAGAGAATGTTGACGTTGCAGCAAATCTTAATAACTTGGCAAGAGTGTACCACAGCATTGGAGAATACAATCAGGCCAAAGAACTTCACGAGAAAGCATTGGCGATAAGGAAAAAGATTCTCGGTGAAGAGCATGCTGACGTTGCAGGAAGTCTTAATAACTTGGCAAGAGTGTACCACAGCATTGGAGAATACAATCAGGCCAAAGAACTTCACGAGAAAGCACTGGCGATTCAGAAAAAGATTCTCGGTGAAGAGCATGCTGACGTTGCAGGAAGTCTTAATAACTTGGCAAGAGTGTACCACAGCTTTGGAGAATACAATCAGGCCAAAGAACTTCACGAGAAAGCACTGGCGATTCAGAAAAAGATTCTCGGTGAAGAGAATGTTGACGTTGCAGGAAGTCTTAATAACTTGGCAACAGTGTACCACAGCACTGGAGAATACAACCAAGCCAAAGAACTTCACGAGAAAGCACTGGCGATTCAGAAAAAGATTCTCGGTGAAGAGAATGTTGACGTTGCAGGAAGTCTTAATAACTTGGCAAGAGTGTACCACAGCACTGGAGAATACAACCAAGCCAAAGAACTTCACGAGAAAGCACTGGCGATTCAGAAAAAGATTCTCGGTGAAGAGAATGTTGACGTTGCAGGAAGTCTTAATAACTTGGCAAGAGTGTACCACAGCACTGGAGAATACAACCAAGCCAAAGAACTTCACGAGAAAGCACTGGCGATTCAGAAAAAGATTCTCGGTGAAGAGAATGTTGACGTTGCAGGAAGTCTTAATAACTTGGCAAGAGTGTACTACAGCACTGGAGAATACAACCAAGCCAAAGAACTTCACGAGAAAGCACTGGCGATTCAGAAAAAGATTCTCGGTGAAGAGCATGCTGACGTTGCAGGAAGTCTTAATAACTTGGCAAGAATGTACCACAGCATTGGAGAATACAATCAGGCCAAAGAACTTCACGAGAAAGCACTGGCGATTCAGAAAAAGATTCTCGGTGAAGAGAATGTTGACGTTGCAGGAAGTCTTAATAACTTGGCAAGAGTGTACCACAGCACTGGAGAATACAATCAAGCAAAAGAACTTCACGAGAAAGCAATGGCGATTCAGAAAAAGATTCTCGGTGAAGAGCATGCTGACGTTGCAGGAAGTCTTAATAACTTGGCATCAGTGTACGAAAGAATCGGAGAATACAATCAGGCCAAAGAACTTCACGAGAAAGCATTGGCGATAAGGGAAAAGATTCTCGGTGAAGAGCATGCTGACGTTGCAGGAAGTCTTAATAACTTGGCATTAGTCTACCAAAGCATTGGAGAATACAATCAAGCCAAAGACCTTTACGAGAAAGCACTTTCGATTCAGAAAAAGATTCTCGGTGAAGAGCATGCTGACGTTGCAGGAAGTCTTAATAACTTGGCAAGAGTGTACCACAGCATTGGAGAATACAATCAGGCCAAAGAACTTCACGAGAAAGCACTTGCGAGTCAGAAAAAGATTCTCGGTGAAGAGCATGCTGACGTTGCAGCAAGTCTTAATAACTTGGCATTAGTCTACCAAAGCATTGGAGAATACAATCAAGCCAAAGAACTTCACGAGAAAGCATTTTCGATTCAGAAAAAGATTCTCGGTGAAGAGCATGCTGACGTTGCAGCAAGTCTTAATAACCTGGCAAGAGTGTACCACAGCATTGGAGAATACAATCAGGCCAAAGAACTTCACGAGAAAGCACTGGCGATTCAGAAAAAGATTCTCGGTGAAGAGCATGCTGACGTTGCAGGAAGTCTTAATAACTTGGCAAGAGTGTACCACAGCATTGGAGAATACAATCAGGCCAAAGAACTTCACGAGAAAGCACTGGCGATTCAGAAAAAGATTCTCGGTGAAGAGCACGCTGATGTTGCAGGAAGTCTTAATAACCTGGCATCAGTGTACCAAAGCATTGGAGAATACAATCAAGCCAAAGAACTTCACGAGAAAGCATTGGCGATAAAGATAAAGATTCTCGGTGAAGAGCACGCTGACGTTGCAGGAAGTCTTAATAACTTAGCATCAGTGTACCACAGCATTGGAGAATACAATCAAGCCAAAGAACTTTACGAGAAAGCACTAGCGATTAAGAGAAAGATTTTCGGTGAAGAGCACGCTACCGTTGCAGCAAGTCTTAATAACTTGGCAAGAGTGTACCACAACATTGGAGAATGCATTCCGGCCAAAGAACTTCACGAAAAAAGCACTGGCGATTCAGAAAAAGATTCTCGGTGAAGAGCATGCTGACGTTGCAGGAAGTCTTAATAACTTGGCATCAGTTTACCAAAGCATTGGAGAATACAATCAAGCCAAAGAACTTCACGAGAAAGCACTGGCGATAAGGAAAAAGATTCTCGGTGAAGAGCATGCTGACGTTGCAGGAAGTCTTAATAACTTAGCATTAGTGTACGAAAGAATGGGAGAATACAATCAAGCCAAAGAACTTCACGAGAAAGCACTGGCGATTAAGAGAAAGATTTTCGGTGAAGAGCACGCTGCCGTTGCAGCAAGTCTTTATAGCTTGGCATCAGTGTACAACAGCATTGGAGAATACAATCAAGCCAAAGAACTTCACGAGAAAGCACTGGCGATTCAGAAAAAGATTTTCGGAGAAGACCATCCTGTTGTAGCAAGAAGTTATCGTAAGTTGGTAGCAGTAAACGCGAGAATCGCTGAGATCACTCAATCAAGCCAAAGAACTCGCGTAGGCTTCGCGACTAACAACTTAACTGCCAGATATCGTTGTGATCTTTTGTAATTGTGGTTCTTTTCGAGGACATATAAGACGCACCGGGGCTGCATTCTGACAAGAACCGATCAATGTATGTTTCGCACCACGGGTTTGGGCACTATATACTCGAATTGAAGTTTACACCAGGGAAATAATGTCCACGGGATCTACCAGTTGTTTTTGAGCTAGTTTTAATCAGCGCAATTTCAACTTGCACAAGCTAGCCAGTCAACTGAAAGTTAAGGAATACATGTCAGTCGACTATAACAACTTTAGCAATCCGATCTCTAACTTATTGTCGATATACTTACAATTCTGTGAGGCGTAATCCCGTTAAAGACAGTATTTCCCTATTTTTGGTAGAAAAAGCACAAACACACTGTTTTCGGTAAAATGATCGCTCGATTATCCACTCGCTCCAGTCCACGAGCGAGAGCCATAATCTGATTGGCTAACTATGATAAAAATGGCGGGAGTTTCGCCACTAAGAAAAATAAACGAAATACCTAAAATAAAAAAAAACTGTCAACGGAGTGCAAAACAATGTAAAGACCGAAACACACGATGAAACATCGCACGCAACAAAATAGCAGCGTGTGTCCACCCCTGAATCTACGCCATCATTCTACTTCGGATTTGTTGCTCTGCAACAATTTTAGGGTGGTGGGAGAGGGGGGAGGGAGGGGGGACACACGAAACGATAATTTACAATACGTCACCATCTTGCTTTTGAATCTGTGATATCAGCCATAACTTTGTGCCACATAGACTATAACGTACTACTAGACTATAATTCCATTGTTTTCTTTTGTTTAATTTGGACTATCACACACGATTTGTTAGATAGTGTTTCCCGGGTTTAGTAAAACCACTCTACTATGGGTGGTAATTATTCAGGATATTCTTAGAACAACAACAAATGGGGGTTTCTTCTATATTTTTGTTCAGTACTATTTTACGATATCTAGCCTTTTCCCATTCTATTTGGAAACTTCTCCAACAAAATAAGCAAACAACAGTTTAGCAAGTGAGCCGTTATTTAAATGACATTAGCGCCCACGTCTAAATTGGTAGGAAAGCGAGTGTTTAGAAATACAAGCTGCTTATTTCTTCTCGTTCTCTACAAATGGAAATTTATCCACCGTACCTGTCAACTTTGGTATAGTATTTTTCATTAGATTATGTTTTCCTTAGAACTTTATATTCCCTAAACTTTCCACAGGAGTTGTGAAGCCATGGTCACTTCATCGAAGACAGTGGATATATTATGTGGCACATGTGTTATATGCTAATCATTCTACTTGTTTTTCTCGTATGCTAATTGTTTAATCTCCCTATAGGGACACGCCTTTTGTGGATTGTTTTTAAACTCGCAGCACGTGTTTTATCAGGTCTAAAATCCTTCCCCCTGATAAAACACTGCTATTCGTGTATTAAACTTAACTAAAACGTTAAAGACCCACGAATGGTGGAAATTTGGCTATGGATACTGTGGCAAATTAAGTAACGCCTGGCTCGTTTATGAAATTTTGTTGATTTTAAAAGTGTCGATTACTGAATAAGTAGCGTTTTTTGTAGATAGGTCTGTACCTATTTTTCTTAGCAAATGTATAGAGAAAACTAAAACTTTTCAAGATAGAGTGATTTTCGTAAGACCGTGAAACAATATCTAGCAATTAATCAAAATTAGCCAAAATTAGCTAAAACTAAACAAAAGAAAACAATGGAATTAGTGTCTACTAGTGCCTACGTAACTGTTTAACGGTCTTACGAAAATCACTCTATCATAATACAACATACAAAACTGACAAAACAAATAATGTAACTGAGTTCTCAAAGTCAATATATATAGGGCTGATTCCGTTTCTGTTTAAAGTGTGTAGGAAGAGCATAGGTAATTAAACAAATACCTCAATAAATTACAGACTATAGTGCTTGAATATCTCATTGCTTTTTTATGCAGTTCGGAGGGGTTGGGGAACCGATGCCAACAGCTACTAGTGGCCTACAAACGACTTGTCTACAGAATACTTACCATACACTTAACTCACCGACAAATTTGACAAATAATACACCGACAAAAATTACACTAACAATACACAGATCGAAACGCACCAATCACTGACTTGAGCCTCAACATCTAATAACATCATTGTCAATAACAACAGTTCCCCAGCATTCCCTATTGGATATTCTGGATTTCCGCACATTTAAGGCGCTATGTCGCAAAGTGCGTCTGCGCAATGAGTTCCTGTCATGTGACGTCACCTGACGTCACACATGTCAAATTTCTATTGTTCCCTCCCGGATCGCGGCAAGTTTTATCGCGCTTGCACTCGTTTCGAACCACGTGAGGTAAAAAAAAAAAGATCGATTTCGTTTTTAAATTCCTCCCCAACTTCAACCACTACTGGAAGACATAGAATTTTTCGAAGGTACGACTAACAAATCGCAGAAATAATTTAACAAAAATCTAACCAAGTAAATACTCTAACTAATTTGTAAACTTGAGATCTATCCCTCCACGCAATACGACGGGATGGAACGGATTGCAGCGAATTCGACAGTAATGGCCGCCAACTTGATAAAAAGCCACCGGACGTTTTTCAAGTTGTTAGTACCCAGTACTCACCGGCGATCCTCGCGACATAGCCCCTTTAAAGTGGTAGTTTCACGGATGGCGCATGTGCACAGATTAAAATGCTTTATTCGATTTCTTACCAATTTTATCGGTTAGAAAACCATTCATATTTACTTCAATAATCATATACTATAATTAGTCCAAACAAAGCAAAGGATGACCAAAATTCACATAAAATTTCAACGGATTACACCGACAAAGTCAAAACTGAATAAAACCTTTGACCCGAAGGATTTATTCTACACTCTAGTGGCTTTCATGGCGCACATGGGTATGCATAATCATCCATTCAATCAGCTGACTGACCGCAACATTTTCAACGGGAAAATTTTCCACCACAGTTATCTACTCGCTTCCGATTGGTCTAAACAATGAAATTAAATGAGTTGCGTCATAGCTTGCACATGCGCCGAACCGTGAAACCCTCACGGTAAGTGCAGATGGGCCTTTAATAAGCAAGCAGGGCTGACATCACAATTTAGATTTCCTGCATATAAATTTAGATTTCTGGACTGATGTCACAATTTCAATTTACTGCATACGAATGAAGTCTTCAGAGTGGATAGGCAAGTCTTTTCAATAATTACCTTACGCGTCGTTCTCAAAATAAACAACAGGAACATTAAACACACTCAAACTTACCCGCTCTATTCCAACACTGATTTGCTTTTAAGCTTTTTATTGCCTGTTAGGATAAAAAGGCGCAAAATTTTTGATATTTTATAATTCTGATTCTGCACGAGCAAAGGCCAAAATTTTATTCCTATATGTGATCTGTTTTCACAGATGGTTCGTCTAAAGTAAAAGTTTAATCGACTCCTAAATCACAATAAAAGTGAATATGAAAAGCGCTCTCTTCTTCTACTAGAAAATCCGTGACGTTCTTATAGCCGCTACATCGCTAGACTCTAAGTATTTTGAATTTCTTATCCCAGCTTTCATCCAACTATTATAATCTTTTTTTTTTAAATTTTGATTGCGTGATTAGCGCGCGCACAGCACAACTCGATGAAAATTGACCGTTCAAACAAAAACAGCTTTAGAACTCATCTTACCGTTAACTTTCCATAAAAAGCCGATCGTTGCATTGAATACAGTGTTGTTTAATCTGCCAAACCTGACGAAGTTATCAACATATTTTCCCTTCCTTTCACGAAAATTTTAAACTAGTTTTGCACGCGAGGAACCCAATAAATTGCTTTGAGAAATTTTCAAGCAATCACGGGTTGTTTTTGAAGACGTCTCAAAAGTAGGCAAAAGTATCTGAGAAACGTGTACTAGTATGGAACTCTGCTTTATGGCTACCCGCAAGCTCCTGTACCCGCTGAATACAGGCATGAGTACATGAGTAAATAAAGTATCGTTGTTGTTGTTGTTGTTGACTCATTATTGCAAACAGTTCCCTGTTCCGACAGAATTAAATCTCATATGTTTTCTCTCAAATTACTCTTCCAAAGAAATCCCGGGGGGGGGGGGGGGGGGGGGGAGGGTACTCCCATATATAAGCTATATAGGTATGTGCGCCCCAAAGGGTATGGGTTTTGAGATGCTCAGTCCTTAAATAGGGTAGCCTTTTTGGTATTGTGATCCTTAGATAGCGTTTCTTTAAATTGTATTAGCTAAATTGCAGTAACTTAACGCCTCAACCGGCCAGCTTGACGAAAAAAGATATGGTCTGTTAAAACTAAACTACCTGTTTAAGTATTAACGGGGGGGTTCGACCGTGTCTGGATAAGAAAGTATGATGGTTTGGCAGCTCAATAATTCTCTGGCATGTTCACATGCTTTATTTATCCTTAGTTACTTAAATACAGAGGAGGTTCTTTGTTTTGACTTTGCATGATAAGAGATCTGTTTGGATTCTCCATTTACGGGGACGTAAATGAAAGAAGGTTTTGCAAAGACAAAAAAATAAGAGCGATTGGGCATCCAACATTAGAATAGTATTAATTTTTGGCCTGTTACTGGTCTTTTTCTGATATTGTAGTTAATTTACAAGAGTGGATGGCAAACAGAATTCGATACTTTTTAAAAAATATTTCGATCTTGTCTTTCTAGTACTACTGACCAATGTAACTTTAAAAGAGAAAACTAAAAACGCAGATAATAAATTGAATAACAACAAGGATCGATTTTCCACGAGTCCCTGTAATCAGAAATGCACAGTATTATGCGAGTGTATTTGAAATGTGCTATATGGGGAGGATATTCAGAAACAACCAGGCCAAGTTATCCTAAAAGACTATTACAGTTAACCCGTGAAACACAATCTAACAATTAGTGTGTGATAGTCCAAATTAAACAAAAAAAACAATGGAATTATTTTCTAATAGTGCGTACTATCCTAGTAACTATTTCACGGGTTAACTGTAATCACTCTATATTTGTGACATGAAATGTCTATAGAATATAGAGTGTTTTATCTGGTGGATAGGACTTTACTATAGACTCCCGCTATCTCTAACACCGGCTATCTCGAATCCCCCGCTATCTCGAACTAAAACCCGTTCCCCTTTGTTGTGCTTACTGTTATTCGGTCATTTAATACTACCTGTCTCGAACAAGGTTACCACGTAGCGTGCATTTTAGCGAGTTTAAATTTTTGCGGATTTACCTCGATCCGCAGAAATAACAAGGGCGGATCCAGGATTTGTTTATGGGGGGTGGCTACGGGTATATGCCAGGAGCTTATTACCCCCTGTGTATGCCTAAGTCTATAAAGTTTTTCATTGTTGTAATTACAAAGAAAACTGTTAAAACCGACGGTCTAAAGGGGGTGGCTAGCCACCCAATCCCCCCAGAGGCGGATCCAGGAATTTTTTATTGGGTGGGATCCAAACTTCAATCCTCCCCCCCCCCCCCAGTCGGGGTTGCATGTTATAATCCTGATTTAACGTCAGTTTTCCTTGGCCCCTTACCGTATATAAGAATTCTACTCGTAAAGGAACGAGCACGTGTTTCTGTTAACGCCAGTCGGGCAGTACTCCTTTGCGAGCAGACCTTTAAGAGGGTTCCCAAACACAATTACATTCTTGAATATGCTAATATGCCTGGAATTTAAAATTAGTTTGGTGGCAAAATGCAACGCGCGTTTCATTGAAAAAAAATTTAAACCAGTTTAATAGTAATATGCAAGAATTTCCGCGTCAAGTAAGTAGTAAAAAAAATTACCAGGATTGATAAGGCGGTCCGGACTCCTCTGACCCTCCCCCTGGATCCGCCACTACCCCCCTCCCCTGTATCCAACCATGAATAAGTTCCCGCAGAAAAAAAAAAAACTCGCACAGAATAATACTCCGCAAAAATTTACTCCCGTCAGTCAAATAAAGAACCCTGCTTTTTAATGTAAAGTTGCGTTACCGAGACGATATCGGACATAAACAATTAAGAACAATTAACATTGATTTTTTAATAATAGAAAACAACTTTTTTTTTCAATAGCAGGGGGCAGGGGTAGGGTTTTTGTTTGATTTTACTGTTGCATCAGTCCTTTAGGTCCAGTATTGTGTCACCTTCGAAGATTTAATAGAATTCAGTGAAACGTCTTTAAAAAGTAGAGTGTGCTGTAAGATTCGCGAAGAAATATACTAATTATTCACTTTTGTATTAGTTTCCTTTCATTGTTTTCTGTATATTTTTCATTATCAGTTATTTTTATTTCTATCTGTCATTGTTGTTTTTCTAGGCGTAGCCCTACGTATTTCCGTTGTTACGTATACATGTCAACTATATATAAAAAGCCAATGTAAATTTTCCCTCATTGTACCTGAAGAAGGCTGGTTTGGCCAGTCGAAATATAGTACACCTTTTAAATTTGTATCTACGTTGTATCGGTCCTTGCTTCTTTACATAATATTAAGTTTCCTTCCTTGTTAATATTCTGCTGCTTGAACAGGAAATCGCAAAAATTAGTTCCCAGCAGAAGTTTCATTTACATCAAACCGCAAAAATTTGTTCCCGCAAAACACTAAAAGATCGCCAATCCACAAAATAAAACTCCTGCAAAAATGTCATGTTACACAGTACCTCGAATCACCCGCTATCTCGAACAAAATGCGACTTCCCGTAGTCTAAATTAACACATCCAATCTTGGAATACGCCGGTACCTTTCTGCATGGTCCTTATCTCACCAAGGACATTCATGCACTAGAGGTCCTATCACAGGGCGTACAGAGAAGAGCGTCAAGACTGGCTCTTTATCATGATATGTCGTATGAAGATCGTTCCTGGGGGGAGGGTACTTGGGTCAACTTTTACTGGGTATGTGCCGCTGGCTTCTCAGAGCCTCTACCCCTACCCCATTATAGTCTATTCTATTCTGTGGCCGATTATAGACCCCATCTTAGTCACTTTTGAGAAAATGTAAATTTAGCAATCCCAACTTAGTCACTTTCTGTTTAGCCATCTACCTTGAGTTCGGGACCCTTTTAACTAGGTCATCCTCAAATGAATTGACACATTTATTAAATGTAGAAGACTTTACTCTTCACCTAAAAACCTTCTGGTACATTTGTTAACCGAAAATATTTACAAGCTAAAACTACCCAAAAAAAAACTTGCCAGAATTTTCTTACCCCAATAAATACCGACAATTTGCGACCCCATTCTAGTAACTCTATTGAAAATGCAACCCCATTATAGTCAATCCAGTCGTGAAAATGCGACCCCATCGAGCGGCACATCCCCATTAGCCTATTACTAGGAGGTATCCCCCCCGGGAGATCGTTGTCACAACTGCTCAAATGGCCTCCCGTTATCCGACTGTAGAACTAATTTTTCTTTAGTTGAGTGTTGTATAGAGGATATTCTGACATGGCCGCAGCGAACGAGTGAAATATTTTTCAACACGAGAAGAGAAATTTCGTATCTTCAAGCGGCTATGTAAGATGTAATGTTCTGTTTATTATATAAACACCAATGAAATCAAACCATTTCACTTTAATATTTTTTTAAACTCCTAAAGTAGAACAACGTGTCAACGGTGATCTTTTCACGTGTGAAGATAACATGTTATTCTCACGTGTGAACTAAGATAAGGGTACTAAGTATATACCTGAGGGCAAACAAGGGGCTGTTTTAACGTACTAAGAACATCCCTGAGGGCAAACAAGGGGCCATACTAACTACTAAGAATATCCCTGAGGGTAAACAAGAGGCCGTACTAACTACTAAGAATATCCCTGAGGGCAAACAAGGGGCCATACTAACTACTAAGAATATCCCTAATGGCAAACAAGGGGCCGTACTAAGAATATCCCTGAGGGCAAACAAGGGGCCGTACTAACTACTAAGAATATCCTAGCTGAGGGCAAACAAGGGCGTTGAAACTTATATTAAAACGACCACAAACCAAAACTTGCTGTTTTTAAGTACTTAGAATAAAAAACTATAATGAGTAAAAACAGCGAAGAAACTAGAGAATGAGGTTTCCCGATATTTCGGACAGTCAAGCTGTCCTTCTTCAGGGGATTTAATGGAGATACAGAAAGTCGTTACAATATTTTATATAGTAAACAAATTGTGAAATGGTTGTAATTTGATATATGATACAGGCTAGGAATTTAAAACAGCGAATGGGAATAAAGCTAAACTAAGTCAATAAACGGTTAATATGATGGTATAATATAAAAATAGAATATGATATACAAATTGTAGGCAAACAAGGGGCCGTACTAACGTACTAAGAATATCCCTGAGGGCAAACAAGGGGCCGTACCAACATACTAAGAATATCCCTGAGGGCAGACAAGGGGCCGTACTAAGGTACTAAGAATATCCCTGAGGGCAAACAAGGGGCCGTACTAAGGTACTAAGAATATCCCTGAGGGCAAACAAGGGGCCGTACTAAGGTACTAAGAATATCCCTGAGGGCAGACAAGGGGCCGTACTAAGGTACTAAGAATATTCCTGAGGGCAGACAAGGGGCCGTACTAAGGTACTAAGAATATCCCTGAGGGCAAACAAGGGGCCGTACCAACATACTAAGAATATCCCTGAGGGCAAACAAGGGGCCGTACTAACTACTAAGAATATCCCTGAGGGCAGACAAGGGGCCGTACTAACTACTAAGAATATCCCTGAGGGCAGACAAGGGGCCGTACTAACTACTAAGAATATCCCTGAGGGCAGACAAGGGGCCGTACTAACTACTAAGAATATCCCTGAGGGCAAACAAGGGGCCGTACTAACTACTAAGAATATCCCTGAGGACAAACAAGGGGCCGTACTAACTACTAAGAATATCCCTGAGGACAAACAAGGGGCCGTACTAACTACTAAGAATATCCCTGAGGGCAGACAAGGGGCTGTACTAACGTACTGAGAATATCCTTGAGGGCAGACAAGGGGCCGTACTAATGTACTAAGAATATCCCTGAGGGCAAACAAGGGGCCGTACCAACATACTAAGAATATCCCTGAGGACAAACAAGGGGCCGTACTAACTACTAAGAATATCTCTGAGGGCAAACAAGGGGCTGTACTAACGTACTGAGAATATCCTTGAGGGCAGACAAGGGGCTGTACTAACGTACTAAGAATATCCCTGAGGGTAGACAAGGGGCCGTACTAAGGTACTAAGAATATCTCTGAGGGTAAACAAGGGGCCGTACTGACGTGCTAAGAATATCTCTGAGGGTAGACAAGGGGCCGTACTAAGGTACTAAGAATATCTCTGAGGGTAAACAAGGGGCCGTACTGACGTGCTAAGAATATCTCTGAGGGCAGACAAGGGGCCGTACTAACATACTAAGAATATTTGGACTTTGGATGCTTTCGTGAATACGGCCCAAGGGGCCGTACTGACGTATTAAAAACATCCCTGAGGGCAATCAACGGGCCGTACGAAAATACTATGACAATACATGAGGGCAAACAAAAGGGGCTGTACTAACGGACCAAATTATTTCTATTTTGGGCATAGTATAAGCAAGACTTCGGTAAAGACAAAAGAGTCAGGGTTACCTGCGGCGGAGGCAAAGTGAAACCCACACTGAGCCTAACAGCGACCATTAGAAAGTGAGTGACTCAAAAATTTGGTTTACCTCGGTGTAAAAACCTGTGACTTTTTTCTTTGTTTTCTACCCTTGCTGTCTTGCACTCTATTGTTTCAGTACCTTTTGTTTTCTTCGTTTTACGTCACTCGTGAGTTGGCAGGTTTTTACACCGAGGATGAGCCCAAAAATTCCTCTCTCACAATCACAAATTCAATCACTCACGACGATAACGGTCGCAAAAGCGGCACAAAACGATAGGTTTAATGAGCAAAAACAATTCCTCTGCACGTGCGTTTTACATTTTGCCGTACCTGCAAAACAACAACTCCGAAGAGATGAATTTTTGAGTCTCTGCCATCACATTCGCTGGCTATCTTTTAGAACTTAAGAAACATGCAAATTTCATGGCGGCTTTGCAAATCCGGACAGTACGGCCGACAAAAAACGTTTTTCCGTGATCGGATTGAAAAACGGTGTGGCCAGATTACCAAATACATTATTTTCTTTTGAAAGTGCAAAAAAACGAAATTTAAAAATTTGATCCAAGTAGCACTTTAAAGGATGACAAATACACTTTACAACATTTAGGCTGTCCATGATTTCATTTATTGAATTCATAAATACAGAATGCAATAGGCTTTTTTTATCAATTAGTCACGTGACCTAAATTCCTAAAACCTAAAAAACCGGCAATTTAAAGCAAAACGTTTTGCTTCAAGTCGCCGCATTTTTATGTTTCAGAAATGTAGGTCACATGACCAATCGATGCAAAAGGCCAATTGTGTTGAGTAAATACAGAGAGTAGACTGATGCCCAGTCGGGTAGTCATGACAACCTAAAAACAAAACAAAAACAAACATACAGGTGGTTTTCACGTTACGTCACGGCGGCCATGTTGATGCACACATGGTGGTGACTAGAATGGATACTCCAAAATCAGGTTGGACACCTTAATGAGACTTATATAACGGAGTAACTGGTTAGCTTTCAGTTGAGGTTAGGGGCAGCAGTTTATATAGTTAAATTTAGGACTAAGCAACCCAAGGAGCTAGGTGGTACAGTGGTACGGTAGGCTATGTAAGCCTAAGCCTAGCTGAGGTCACAGGTTCAATCCTGAGTGGGGATTTTAGATTTTCTTTTTTACACTTAAAAAATTTGAAAATAAATTCTAAGCGTTGACATTACGTTATATAATTCTCAATAAGTGTCCGAGGTGATCCAACCTGATTTTGGAGTATCTATTCTAGTCACGACCCACCTACAAAAGAATCTTAATGAACTTCTTTTATGTGCACCAACATGGCCGCCATGGCCTTTGTCATTTGAGTCCCACAGGACTGAAGGTCACGTGAGTGAAAACCATCTATTCATCTAGGGCTATTGACAGACCTTTTTGCGGCTGAGAATTTTTGATAGCTCTGAATTTAAAAACTTTTCGTGTATATTATTAGTATTTTATTCAGTATTAGTATATTATACAGTAGTACACAATTATAGTGGGGTTTTCCTCATCAAGACCTTGTGTCTATTCACTAGTCCGTTTTCAAACTCTCCATTTTGATCTTTCTGTAGTATGGCTTAGTAATCTTTTTTACATTTTTATTGTATACATTCAGCGAGTCTCTATAATTAATATTTAAGAAGAAAATGAAAACTACATTTAATCAAATACAGCAAAATTGGTTTCTTTGACTAACAAGAACAAATTAGAAATTAAAGAGAGAGAAAATATACCTATTAAATGTTTGTTTGTTTATTAATAAACGTTTATGTTGTTTTGGGATGATGATGCATGCATGACACACTGTGAACAATCTAGGTTTGTAAATGGAACTGGCAATAGCTCTATTACCTTCACTGCTATTGAATTCCCACTTAAAAATCTATTTTTCTCCCTAGAGAAGAGAATCTGGCACCTGTAGAGACAAACACAATGTATTGGACAAATTACTTTCATTTGTTTATAGGTAGATAGGTTCTTGCTATTGTGGCAATGTATAATACTAGTAATACCAACTTGTTTGAGAAAAGAGGTAAAAAAATACCCTGAGCATGCCAATAGATAATGGATAATAGATAATATATATGTTGTATACTGGTTAAATGTCTGCAGTAAAAAGACCAAATTCATGCACATATGTGATATTTTCCACATTATGGGAAGATTTAAATTATAACTTGGGCTCGATTACTAGCCACTTTTCAGAAAATGAGCCCGCAGACACCCTCCAAAAGCAAGGCTGGAACATTTGTTAATTTTCCTGCTCTCAGAGCTACATCACAGTAGTGACAAGATCTACATTGAGTCTCTGACAGGATTCAAAAGGATTTTTTATCCCACACATGTAGCATGATAAACACTACATCTTTCTCGTTTCATTACTGAGCTTAACATTTACATTTACCATCTTTCTTTATTTATCACCTCATGATTTTGACATTGCTGATCCTTAAGCAGTACACAGGATGCACATCATACATAAACCTTGTATGTGGCCTAGTTCGTTACAAGTCTCTTGTAGCTCAGTGGTAAGAGCAACTGCCAGTGTGTGAACCTAGTATGTGGCCTAGTTCGCTACAAGTCTCTTGTAGCTCAGTGGTAAGAGCAACTGACCAGTGTGTGAACCTAGTATGTGGCCTAGTTCGCTACAAGTCTCTTGTAGCTCAATGGTTAGAGCAACTGACTGGTGTGTGGAAGGTCATAGGTTCTAGTTCTGTTGGAGGCTCAGATTGTTTTCCTTGTCCCACGCCCCTGACACGATGAACATTACCTTTTTCTCATTGTACATTGTAGGATTTTTCCACTTACCGCTTTTTTCAAAGCTTTGTCCAAATCTTCAATCAAATCCTCTGTATCCTCCAGGCCCACGGACAAACGAATCTGAAAGTTGATCATTAAGAAATTTTAATCAGCTCATTGATTACAATGAGGATGAACTCTGGTTTCCAGAGCAGCATGTGGCCAGAAGTATCACAACCCCCCCCCCCCCCCCTAGCTAAAACCGTGGCCCCCCAAAAAACTCTCTCACGCCTTGCGTAAATATTTCACAGCTTCGCCTGTTCCTTTTTGTAAATCCAGCCGCACCTTTGTGGTCTGTGTTTCTCGTAATAGCCACTTTAATGGCTTAAATACAGGCACTTAGTGTTTGTTTGTAAAACTCCCTGAAGAAGTCTACGACAGTTAGACGAAACGCGTAGGAGAATAAACAAGTTTTGCAACTACAGTTTGCAGAGTGCTGCTCACTAGTTTAGTGTTTAAAAAAATTGTCTTCAATCACTAATTAAGGGCGCCACATTTACCAGCTGTCAGTGTAGCAAATGCCTCTAAGACCTGGACTTCCTAATCTTCGCTAATTTTAGCTTTTTATTATTAACACAATACATTCAACATTCACTTTTTTATAACTTTTTAATATAGCTATGGGTGTATTTTTTTAAACATTTGTCTTACGTTTTTGTATAGTATATTGAAGTACTAGTTAGATTAGTTTTTTTTTATATAACTTAAATTGTATTTTAACTTAATTTTTGAGCACTTTTTACATGAGCCTCTGGCTCGGGAGATTGGGCAACCATTCCCTGCGTTTATCGACTTTAAATAAATTATTACTATTACTATATTTGCAAGGTGTACCCTCCAGTAGTCAAAAAGTTTGCCAGTTACAATTCCAAAAGTGCAACACCAACAATGCCAAAACAAGTGTGCTGTACATGTATGATGCATCAATTTACAGTAAATTGTAACATACAGCTCTGCAAGATATAAATTAACAGCTGCAAACTCACCAGTGTGTCTGATATTCCCAACACTTCTCTTTGGTCCTTTGGAACTGATGCATGAGTCATAATTGCTCTAAAATCAAAGTGAAATGGACTTTTTAGTATCCTGTACAGTAAAAGTATATTGGTAGTCATGATTGAGCTCCACAATACAAAGTGAAATAGACTTTCTAGTGTTCTGCACAGCAAATTTTACACTGAGATGATAAAGCTCTAAAATGCATACTGAAATATAATGGCCTTTTTATAGTGCTGTAAAAATGTACAATCAGATCTATGATAAACATCAAAAAAGGCATGTCTTACATGTATATTATAGCAACTATTCATAATTATGACTATAGTTATTGTACGTACTTTTATACATGTATTTTCACTTTATTACTTTTAATTAGTCTCCCCAATTAGAAGGGTACCTGTGCCTGGCTTTAAGTAACCTGTGATCAGGCGACTTTCCCTCCGAAAAAAAAGAGCACCTGATCGCAGGTTAGGCTTTTACTTGTTGTAAATTAAGATTTTGAGACTCAAATAATGTAATCATAATCATCATCATCATCATCATCATCATCATCATCATCATCATCATCATCATCATCATCATCTTAAAAACTGAAACGTTTCATTGTGTTGGTGTGACGTACAAACAGAGCCTTAAAGAAATGACATACTCACGGTAGCTCTGTTAAGCTTTCAAATCCCCCAAGACTTTCAGCAAGAGTAAACAACTGGGAAAAAAAGAAGAAGATTGATATGAATTAAAAGCTGTGGCTACATTTGCATTTTTGCATTAGGGTAATAATAGTGGAACATCTTCTTTGGAACACCTCCATAAGTAAACATAAGTAAAGGCACACCTCTATTAAGGGGACACATCCATAAAGGGGACACTTCTCCTGTTCCAAGCCCAGCAAAATGATCATATAATTTTTGTAATTATATCACCTCCATAATCATTAAAGGGGCACTTCTTCTGGTCCTGATGGACAGTCCCTGCATGTTGTAGTTAAAAATGAATCTTCAATATGATTTCAAACTAGTTAGTTTTGATTTTCTTTTGTTCCAGATTTATTGCCATAATCCTAACACAGAGAAAAGTAAAAATCAAACTTAAGTTTGAAATCATTTTAATCTAAAATCATTTTAAACTACAACATCCCCTCAAGGTGGGACAAGAGTACATGCATTACAGTTAAAAAAGCCATTGTACAATGACTATTCTGTGTGAATTTACCGCAAGAGTCTGAACTTGATAACAGTAAAGAGAAAAATGTACCTCAGATGATTTAAAAAATTGTTTTGAATTCTCCAAGTCTCCCTTGATGAAGAAGGTGACCATTCCACCAAAGCCTGTCATCTGTTTCTTAGCAAGTTCATGTTGTGGATATGATTCAAGACCTGAAAAGAAATCATGACAGACAGATTAGTGTCAATTAAACTGTTCCTTGTTTCAATGACACTCATTCCTGTGATAATTAAGTCAGTGAAAACTACAATAATTTTTCTGTGGCACATATAGGTTTGCAAGCTTCCTATTTTCTGTACCACTTTAATTTAAAAATATGAACTTACTATATGTAATAACATTTAATTTCCCTATACATGTATATCTTTCAGTTTCTAACTACAGTGTCTCTCCTTCCCAATATATCTCACAAATGCCTTTTTCTTGGGTTCCCACCCTGTCCCTTCACAAGGGAAGGGGCCATGAATAAAGGTCCATGGATCTGTGGATTTTGTTAATAATTTTGCCCCAATTTCAAATTCAGAGAAAATTTTAACAGATTTAAGGAGAAAATTGAAGATCCTTAACCAGGATTCATAACAATTAAAAAGTGAAAAAACATTCTCTGGTTAAAAATTTCTAAAAACTATAAGCTTTCAACAACCATCCTGTTGTCTTCAATGGATAGGAAAAGTGGAGAAAGTGGATGTGCATACATAATTACCAGAAATGTCAAAATGCTCACCAAAGGTTCTAATGTTCTAATCACCACAATGACTTTGAAAAATGCATCAATTATTGACAAAGGCAATTATCGCCAACTCTGGAGTCCTGACACGCAGCAAAAACTGTTGACGCTGACAATAACTCATGCCCGCTTCCCATTCAATATCACATTCTTTTTTGACTTTCACACATTTAATTTTTTAAATTTTTTAGTTTTACATCCTTTCGTTTTTGTTATTTTTTAACTTTTTAATTACCGTCGCTTGCAACTACCTGTCCACACGCGTGACAAAAACATGTTCTGCTGGCCAATCAAAATTCAAAGTTTTGACAATGAAACTTGAAAGTTTACCCGCCCACTTGGGGACGTTTTGGCGCCACTTACGCAAATAATCGTAGCTGATTTATCCACCGTTTGGCAACTGAAGTCATGGCGTTTACAATAAATAAGTTTGGCAGGAATTTCAAGCAAGGTGTTCCACTGTCAAGTGATTTACGAACTCGCACAACTTCATTCATATAGGGAAGTTGGAAGAAGGCTGCGCGTAGATGCGAAGACAGGTAAACTTTGGGCGGGTAAACTTTGAAGTTTGATTGTCAAAACTTTGAATTTTGATTGGCCAGCAGAACATGTTTTTGTCACGCGTGTGGACAGGTAGTTGCAAGCGACGGTATGTATGCACATTCGCTTTCTCCACTTTTTCTATCCGTCGAAAGCTTCTAGTTTTTAATAAAGTTTTAACCAGAGAACGTTTTTTCACTTTTTAAAGATTTATGGAGGTTCTTTTCTTTTCAGCGATTGGCAGCAGCCATGTTTGTTTTCTGGGAACCTGAAACCATTGTTCAAACAAAACAAATATATTTTATCACGTTTTACTTGGCAAAATGTTCCAAGATTTTAAGAGTATTTTGGCAGCCTTTTCCTGGAGTATCGACACCCACCTGCCAGCCATTTTGAAAGCAGAGAAGTACCCAGGGATGCGGTCGGGAAGAATTGATTATTATTTCATTATTGAACAAAAATTCTTCAGGAAAGTCATAAAAACCCTACATATGAACAGCTCACCCCCATAAGCCTCCCCCCTTCCCCCTTCCCCCTTCCCTCCTCCCCCCTCCCCCCTCCCTCCCCCCCTCCCCCTCCCCCCTCCCCCTCCGCCTCCCTCCTCCCCCCTCCCCCCTCCCCCCCCCATCCTCAGGCATTAATAGATACATTATAGTAGTGTACCTGGATATATCACCTTCTCCACTCGTGGGTTTTTCTCCAGGAATCTTGCCACTGCCATAGCATTGACTTGATGTTGCCGCATTCTAAGATGAAGTGTCTTAAGGCCGCGGTTGGCCAGGTAGCAGTCAAAGGGACTGGGCACTGGGCCAATAGCTGATAAAATAATCATTTAAAACACTATTATGCATTGGTGTTAAAACCAGTTGTAGAAAATTTATTAAAATATTATTATTTGCATGTCATGTTCAGAAAATATTCATTGTTATGACCCTGAAAGGTGAAAAATTTTCCATTTTATCTATAGTGATTTATTTTATATTAACTAGAACCTCGCAAAGCTCAGGGGAGGGTGCACCACAAAATTTTAGCAATTTCTGGTTTAACTGGAGAAGTTGGGTTGCATGGCCACAATGGCCTCGAAATTTGAAGTTGAGACATTCCCATTCCCAGTCACTCATCACACTGGATGATGTCAATTGGAGCTTTAATTTGTCCACGTGCGACAAATTTATAAACCTCGCTTTGCAAGGAATTAAACAGGTGCAGTGTCTGCTCAGTCAGAAATTCTGTAGCATATAGCAACTACATGTGTCAAGTTATTTTCAACTCCTCCATGAATGGGAAGGTTAAGTCCACACTGACACAATATATTGTTAGTTGGTTTACAGCCTTGTGAACTTACAGTTTTGAAGAAACCTGAGCCTGTTGCAAAGTTCGTCATCATTGGTACAAATCACTCCCATCACAGTGTCAGAATGTCCTGCAAACACCAAACAGGTTACTAAAGTTTTTTTTTTATTTATAGGTCAGCAATATACTAAAACTACTAGTTCTTATAGTACCAGTAAATAATATCCCTTCCACTCCCTGAGAGCCAAATATGCATATTGCAATTCCAAGGGCCTGGTGAGAACATTCAAATGAAACCTCTTTAGCAGTAATTTGAAACCATTTGTTTTTCAATATTTTTTACAAAATAAAATTTGGATTTTTCTTGAATTTTGATCTTTGGCACTCTTGGAAGTTAAAGAGATAAGAACTGATTTTAATGTATAATAGTGACATGACAAGAATATTCATACCATTCATATACTTTGTTACTGAGTGCATGACAACATCAGCCCCAAGAGACAATGGTCGCTGTAAAATAAAAAATATTTGGACACACCAGCATCATTAAATTTTTCTTTACATTTTCTGGCAAATAATAATCCAGAACAAAAAAAAGTACTCGTACCCTTACAAGCATCATCATTACTACAATACCTGGAAGTAGGATGACATGAAAGTGTTGTCCACTACTAAGATAACTCCCTAAAATAACAAAACAGTGACGTCAACAAATTATATTACAAACCTTATACATTAGGCTACTTATACAAATTTAAGGTTACAGTGTACCTTCGGGGGTGTCTTCAGTATAACAGCTCTAGTGTCTTAAGATTACACTTAATATACCTAAACCCAGATATCAAATTAAAGCTTATAGAGCTGGCTATCTAAATATGGAAACCATTTGGTAATAAAATGAATTGTCGAATTTTTTACGACGCCTAAATTCGAACGTCCGAATCAGCTTTAAAACGCTATAACTCAAAGCGATTATTATATTTTGCTAATTTGATTTGTTCTCGGATTTCCGGACACGAAGCGCTAAAAAAACGTGTCGGCGATTTTCCATATTCAATTGCAGTGAAAAGTTACAGAATATTTTCGAAAAGGGGAGAAAAAAAATTGGAATGATCGCACGGAAATGGCTCTTGACGAAAAAGTTTTCGGAATTAAGAAATTCGCCGACACGTTCTTGTTGATTATATGTTAGCCTAGCTTCTGTCCAAATTTGAGGAAAATCGAACAAATTCCCTTTGAGTTGTAGCTCTTAAAAGTGTCCCCAACAAGCGAAAAATTAACTTTGAGAAAAAACGCTTAAAAAAACATATCGCTTAATAAACAAACTCCGCCCACAAAAGTTATACCGTCATTTCTCCGTCAATTTTCACTATTTTTCGATACTTGTTTTTTTTGGATGAAAGTTCATTCTGTAAACTTTATTTTAACGCCAAAAAAAAATTTTCAATAAATTTTCGATCTGAAGGTATACTGTAACCTTAAAGCACCCTTATTAACGAGGCCCTGTGTTATGGTAAATAAGGATGAGCAACATGCATACGGCGCCAAAACAGCGACAATTTTTCAATGCAGAGAAATGAAGATGGACAACAAGAAGATTCTGTGAAATTAAAGGGGCTATGTCGCAAGGTGAGTCTGCGCAATGAGTTCCTGTCATGTGACATCACCTGACGTCACGCATGTCAAATTTCTATAATTGTTCCCTCCCGTATCGCAGCAAGTTTTATCTCGCTTGCACATGTGTCGAACCACACGAGGTAAACAAACACTCCCCAACTTCCACCACTACTGGAAGACATCGAATTTTTCGAAGGTACGACAAACAAATCGCAGAAATAATTTACCAAAAATCTAGCCAAGTAAATACTCTAACTATTTGTAAACTTGAGATCTATCCTTCCACGCAATACGACAGGATGGAACAGATTGCAGCGAATTTGACAGTAATGGCCGCCAACTTGATAAAAAGCCACCAGACGTTTTTCAAGTTGTTAGTACCCAGTACTCACCCACCATCCTCGCGACATAGCCCCTTTAAGAACTTATGGCAGTGGTACGGTAATGGTAAAACTATTGGTAGTGCAAAAAAACTCTCACTGACAGCAACATGCAAAATTATGAAATAACAATGTTTGACATTAAGACTAGGGACATGCATGCACACCCCCCTCTAACAGGGCCTTATTAACCCACAAGATACATGTACTTGAAGGCTGAGAATGTTCTATCTATTGACAAATGTACCTCATGTTGATGAACAATGTCTGCAGCCCCCTTTATGTCGACAAGCTTCAAAAGAGGATTTGTAGGAGTCTCTATCCATACCATCTGTATTGCGTGTAACATGAAAAGACTGTTAATAAAATTATGTAGTACATCTTTAAATCATCAGTTTCTATGCCATATTAGCAGCTGTAGATCAACCAAGAACCAACATGGGAAAATGAAGATCTTCACGGTATTATGTGCCATAAATTACAAGAGCCTCAGACTAATTAGGAATCACAGACTGACCATCAACCTCTGTAACCATTAGAACCTAACCAGTCCAAATACACAGTCAGACTAACCAACAACCTCAGAATGGCCAACGGCCTCAGACTGAGTGGTCCAAGTACACAGACTAACCAACAACCTTAGATTGACTAACAACCTAAGATTGTCCAAAATCCACAGATTGATGTCAGGGACACCTGGGAGAACAGGTTACTAAAATGGTGTTCCCTGTTTAAATAAAGCTTATTATTTTTTATTATTATTATTACAGTGCCATAGACTAACAATCAAGCCAACTCGTCAACACGCGTTTGGCTCCACTGAATCCCCCACAACCCACCCTCTGCATCTAACTCCCCACACTCCCCATCCTCCCCTCCCTCAAATGCCGTCCCCAAGCATGGGTATTAAGCAGGTGACCATTACCTACATATGTATCACATTTGGAACGGGCAAGATATATGGACAAGCCTTATGCACTGGTCAGCGGAATTACCAAGAAGAAAAGTTTACAGCCGATAGATGGAAGGAAAGAAGGAAGGAAGGAGTGAAAATTTGCATATTTGTTCCCGTCTCCTATAACTCATTTTAATCAATGCTTCACGTATTCAGGAATTAAAAAATGTCAAAATGACCAAGAGCGACAGACTGTGAAACAACCTCAGATTGACCAAGGACCAGACAGCCCAACACCTCATAATGACCAAGAGCCACAAACTAACCAACAAAACGGGTGTTTCTTGGTGTTGCGGAAGCCATTGTTGGTTAGCTTTTGTGTTATGGTGTGGGTATTGTTCAGTGTCTTTTGAATCTTTTGTTTTACGTCATTTGGTGATCACACCATCCATAACACCAAGAAACTACCAACAAAACAGACAAGCCAACAACAACAGACTAACTAAGAGCCACAGGATACCCAACAACCACAGATTGAACTTTGTGTACCTTGCCCTAGAAAGTTGAGAATTCATAATTATGGTATACAATCTACATCAGCGCAATATCCATATCAAAACTTGCAGGAGACTTCAAGGAAACCTCCTCAGGTTAAAGCTTCTGAGTCAAAACACTACAGGAGCGGGTTAACAAGAAATGAATTAAGAATGAATAAAATGAAATTCATTAAGAATAAGTTATAGCAATGAATAGTTTATTGAAATGCAAACCTTGGTATTGGGTTTGATACCATTCTTCATTTTATTCAAATCAGATGCATCCACAAAGGAGATTTCTATTCCCATATGTGTTGCTGCCACCCTTGAAAAGTACCTGTTGGTTCCTAATCAAATGAAAAAAAATATTGATTAATATTGACAGAAAGTTCTGTCATCTTCAATTCTGTGTAAAATCGTTACATTTGCATAGCTAGATGACGCATAGCTATCTCATTCTCATAAGTGTATGTAAAGCGCCATGAGACATGTGTGATATGTGCGCTATATAAGTCTTTGTATTATTATTATGTTATGTATATTATATATATTCACCTCATATGATGGTTTAACAGATAATACGTACGGATATTTACATGTAATGAGTTATGTAGTATTTTTTCAAGCCCCACAGTGGTGAAAAAAATGCGAATAAAATGTCTGCACGTATTATCTGTTAAACCATCAGATAAGGGATTTATTATTCGACTGAAATTCCTTTTATTACTTGTGCCGGTACGGCAATGAGTTAAGGATTGCCTTCTGTTTTTCTCCTTGTTTTCCTCCGTGTTTTTGTATCTACTTTTGTGCATTGCATTAGATCTGGGTACAAGAAGACGCACGCACGCATGCACTGCGAGAAATTTTGAGCCCACGGTACTTGGGATTCGGTGTAATCGGGGTCGTTTTGCAAGCAAAAGCGAAACAAATTTGGGTTTTATTATTTGTTGCTGTTTACTCGTGACAGATACGGTAAAAAGGTAAAATTTTCTCTCCGTTTTTCTTTTTATTCTTTTTGTTTTCGTCTGTTATTTGTGCATCGCATTAGTTCTGGGTACGAGAATATGCACACATGCAAGCAGAAGCGAAACTAATTTTGGTTTTACTTGCCTGTTGTTGCGTTACATAAGTGTTCCCCGCGAGTAACGTACATTACCGGTACGAGTATAGGCTACGGGTAGCCTCTTGTTATTAATAGTTTCTGCGTCCTTTTACACCGGGGAATCAAGGAGTAATATGACAATCTACTGTGTAATACGCTCACATATTTTGCGTGTTCTCTTTTCCTTATAAGGTAAAATGATGTCATAGTCGAATAATAAAGCTAATTATAATAGAATAACTACAAGATTATAAAGACAACATGAATTAAAAAAATTGATCAATATATAATTGATACTGAATTCAGAATTAACTTACTATAATACACCAGACGGTATTATTGCACTCATTATCATGGTGTCTACCTTGAGAACCTGGGAGACACTTCATACAGTACTGTGCAAAAGATATGAGCGACTTTTGACGAATTTCGAGACTTTTTGACGAAAAGTCGCTATTGTCTCGACATTTTCGAAATTTCAAAGCAACTCATAAAAACGAAAACTCATCCAAAACAAAATTTCGGAAAGGGTCACGAAATTTCTACGCACTGTTTCGAATTTTCATCGCAAATTTTCGAAGAGTATTGCGAGTTTTCAAAGCATTTTCATGAACGCTAGAACAAAGCACACGCGAACTTTCGTTTTAGTTTGCACCAGGACCAAAAACGCCCACTTGTCCGCTCGTCTGAGATGAGTACTTCTTGATCTCAGACAAGTGGATTTCCAATAGCACTTGTCCGACGGGACGAGTGCAATTTACCAGGAGAAATTTGTCTCCTTTTTCACTGAGTTCTAAGTTTCCCAAGCATCTCTGGACTTCGTAAACTAACCTGGTTTCTGCAAATTTCTGTTTCTTTTTACTCATAAACATACCCATTTTCTGACTGTGCAAATTTCTTGAGCACATGGCCACTTGTTTACAGACTCTTTTCTTTGGCTTCAAATTCGTTCGTCTTCGGTCTTCCTTCATTGCTAAAATCTTCAAAATGTCCGACAAAGATAGGGAGCACAGTGTTTTAACACAGGTATTTTGACAATTTGAGGCTAAATTTTACAATAATTATTTATAAACAACACTCACATTCATGCATAATTTATGAGAATGGGTGTTTCATGCGGATCCTCATCTTCTGGCAGCTCTGTTAGACAAACAAGACACTTTTCTACACCATCTAAAGTTAATATTAGCTCCACATTGTACACCAAATAAATAGAATGTTCAATTTTGAGGCTCAAAAAGTCTGGTCAACTTGTATTACCGGAAAGTATAATCTATTGCAGATAAGCCGCACCCCCAATTTTGAGCAAAAAATTTTAGGCAAATGTGGCTTATATGCCAGTTTTTATGATACATTATAAATTTGTTTTACCGCTACAGTTTTTTTAATTTCTTCATTTTTTGGACAAGTGAATTTCACTTTCGGATAACCAAAATTTGAGTGGCACTTGTCCAATGGACAAGCTAATTAAGTGGAAAGAAAAAAAGTTTTTTGCCCTGTGTACACTGCAAGAAAGAAACTTGCTTCAATAAATGATTCTTACCATGTTCTCAACTGCCAGCAAAGCCGATCACACATAAAAGGTATAAATCTAGAAGCGTGTTGTTGTTGTACCGTGCATCCATAACTCTAGACTCACCTCGTTCGTGCATCTGGCAATAGTATTTCTTCTTTACGCAAAGTACTCAGTTATAATTAATAAGCGTGTTGTGTAACAAAACACATTGTGCATGTGAATGTTGTTCGTTTTGTCAACAGTTCACTGTTTCGAAAATTCATCCTTTCAATATTTTGAAGAAAGAAAGTTCGCTTCTTCGAAATTTTGAAATACTTCACTAATTTTCGCGACATTATTGTCGAAATATCACGCTGAACAATGCAAAATATTGCTTGAAATTTCGCTGACATTTTGTGGAAATTTCGCGAGAACAATTAACATCATTCATTGAAATTCGCTCTCATTTCTTTTGCACAGTACTGTATAAAGCTGTAACCTGATTCCACTATATACTTCATACATTAGATAAGTTTTTTAAGGTTGCTTGGAAGGTTTCTCTCAGAGTTTTACACTCATAAACACATGTATCCTACTACATGAAGTATATCATAGATGTTAAGCGTGAATTATCACATAAGTGATGTATTAAGGTCGGGACACACGAGGGGACTAGTCCCTGCGACCAGTCCCTGCGACTAGTCCCAGGGACCAAATCCCTCCGTGTGAACAAAAATCGGCAAAAATCTTGTCGCAGGGACTGAATTTTGGTCCCCGCAATTGGTCCCACAAATTCAAACTGGTTTGAATTCGTGGGACCAGTCCCAGGGACTGGTCCCCTCAAATTTTGCTTGATCCCTTCGTGTGAACAGTTCGTGGGACTGGTCCCTGTGACGAAATGAAAATAAACCAATCGCTGATCAGCATTTTAAGCTCCCATAATTCTGTACGTTCTCCGTTTCAAGATGGCGGCTGAGGGACGTGAAAGTTTTGACGATACATGTCTTGACGACGTCGAAGAAATTGCAGCTGAACAGTCATCCGAATGGAGCGTTAGCAATACAAAAATGCTGATAGAATTTTACAAGTCCAACAGAATTCTCTGGGATAAGTCTCACAAAAATAATGGGAATAAAACTAAAACAAACAGAGTGCTTACTCCTCTCTCCTCTCTCCTCTCAACATTCAGCGGTTAATTTAGTAAATTTGGTTTCTCTGTTGAAAATTGCTCTATTTCCATCTGCATAAAGCGATATTCTTTTTTACAAATCCTCATAAATGCTGCTATCTTGCTGTGAAACAGGTCCCAGCGTGTAAACCCTTCAAGGGACTGGTCCCCGCGACTCGTCCCATCGTGTAAACTCCGACAGGGGACCGGTCCCTGCGACCGGTCCCTGGGACTGGTCCCCTCGTGTGTGCCGACCTTAAGGGCTATGTTATGGATGTCAATAATTATCAATCAAGTACTCTTGACATCATCATAAATTTGTCATGCAATTCTCCTAGTTCAAAGATGTAAAAAAGGTCCAAAAAATGTGTCACGCTTGAGAATTTCCTAGAATAAACTAACACATAGACATGCATAACCTTCGGGTAAACACATGTATGTGTTGCAGACCTATTTTCATTAGAAGAAAGTACCTCCATAGACATCATCCACACAGAGAATATGTTCTCCACTCTTGAGAAGGTGTGTCAACAACATGGTGGCTGATAAACCTGAGGCCGCAGCTAAGCCTGTACGTAGTTATATATGAGATTGAGCAAATTAAACACTGAAACTGCAAAACTTTATACAGTTGAGTCCCTTGTGATTTACATTGAATAGCACTTAGAAGACCGCTTAGAAATAACACAGTATACTCTGCATACTTTGGCTGCCCACACATTTTTCCCTTTTTAATTGAGTACTAATGGGTTAATTTTCTGATGGGTTGGTCCACTTTGATGATTCTATAGAATTAATAGAAATACTTGCTACCTATCTCTGACCTATGATTCTCACGACCATCACTTGGAAAAAATTGGCAAGTATACAAACTTGTTTACACTCTATTTAAAATAGCGGAAAAACAACGAATTTGATATTGATTATCTAATTACAAAATTAACCATAATAGTGATAACTTAAAAATATGTACATCAGTATATGATTATCCATTGATTGATACTAATTAGCGGTCTGAAGCATTGATTCACAATTAGTGTTGTTAAAAACAATTTTTTGTCTGAAGAAATTCCAATGGCGCACGGATTGCTTTCGAAATGGTACGACGATGGGACCATCTGGATCCTATTTGGATTGTGTAATCTTATGGGCCATTCCATTTTTTATCCACATCCCCCTACGGATGAGATTTTCTGAGGGGGACTTCAAAAGTCATTTCTGAGGAGGTGGCTGTGTCGGTGCCTTTGATCTTTTGAATATTTCTGAGGGGGGGGGGGGGGGAAGAAAAATTGGTTATTTCTGAGGGGGGTACATGCCGGCACTTTGATCTTTTTTTTCCTGGGGGGACAATTTTGACTAACCTCTTCCATCGCGGGGGGTGGGGGAGGGTGTGAAAAAATATGGATTAGCCCAACACGTGGCATGGGCTAAATTACGTATAAACAGAGGGAATACTCGCCATGTTTTCCACCTTCTAAGGCCGCGACACAGGCTTCAAAGCAATTTCTTGTTGGGTTTCCAGATCGTGAATATTCAAATCCCTAAAAACAGACGCAAAAACAGACCTGTTCAGAATAGACGACCAAAGATCGATATTGCGACATGAATGAATCAGCTTTTTAAAAACTTACACGGTGTACACCAGGAGCGTCTTGTTTAAAAGTTGTCGCCATTGAAATCGGTGGCACAACTGCCCTTGAATTCCACTGCTCTGGTTCTTGGCCGGCATGGATCGCCAGGGTACCGAAATGAGGAAAGGAATCTCCCATCTTTTGAGCAGTCGAGTCGTTCGCCATTTTGCAAGCAGAGAAAGAGAGAGCCCGGGCGCAGACGTGACGTAATAACACCTTCGCTTTGTTGAACCTGCTACAAACCTGCATCGCAAATCGCGGCATCCAGCTTAGATGAAATTCAAACACCTAATAGTATATATTCCTTATTTCATTTTCCCATCTTCAAAAACGCAGCATCAACTGTTTTGGTGGACAGGACGAATGGTGATTATGGGGGTACAAGTACAGATTATAAAAGGCCCCACCCCCTCCCCTATAGTCGCTATTTCATTTGGACAAGCAAAAGGATCAAAAGGATGGCACAACGATCAAGCGACTTGTCTTCAAAGAAGACGAGAAAGCGAGGGTGTTTGAGAATATGCACGTACTAAGATGGTGACCGTCACACTACAGGAAATAGACAGAGTTGTAATCGGTTTTGATATGAGACCTTTCATCCTCGAGAAATGTCCGTTTACAAGCGCAGAGTATTTTTTGCACAAAACACGACATATATTGGAAGGGGATACACATATCACTAGTGATATGTGTACCCAACCGGCAGTACCCATATTACTAGTGATATGTGTACGGGGGATACACATATCACGGGGATACACTAATTATTGTGACAACGTCACTTCACTAGGTAGTTCGCTGCAGAGGGATGGGGATACACAAGACACGGCAGCCATATTCAGGAAGGGGATACACATATCACTAGTGATATGTGTATCCCCACCTGGGATACGCATGTTACTAGTAATATGTGTACGGAGGTACACATATCACGGAGATACACATATTATTTCGGCCACATTACTATACTAGTTAGTTCGCCGCAGAGGGAGAGGGATACACAAAACACGGCAGCCATATTCTGAAAGGGGGTACACATATCACTAGTGATATGTGTATCCCCACCCGAAATACACATATTACTTGTGATATGTGTACCGGGGATACACATATCACGGGGATACACAAATTATTGTGATAATATTTTTGTATCCCCATACACATATCACTAGTTATATGTGTACCCCCAACGGGGATACGCATATTACTAGTGCTATGTATGTACGGAGGTATACATATCACGGAAATACACATATTATTTTGACAAGGTCACTTCACTAGATAGTTCGTTGCAGAGGAAGTCAGAGGGATACACAAAACACGGCAGCCATATTCAGGAAAGGGGTACACATATCACTGGTGATATGCGTACCCCCACCTGGGATACGCATATTAGTTCATACTAGCAGTAATCACAGATTAAAAGAGTGCGTTCGACATGTTTGTTACAACAGCTGAAAGAGGAAGTATTGATGTTTGTCGGATTGATCTTTTCAAGTGATTTAGTTTGACAAGTAGGAAATTAAGTATATCAGATTTTAAATATGCAAAGTTAAGATACGGTCGCTTCATAGGCCATGTGTATGACAAGACAGAACGCGTTTTCGGGATCCGGGTAAACATTGTAACTAAGGATCTAGGGACTTTGGGATTAAATCATTCTTACTTGTTTGTATTGTGATGACCACAATGGGTTATTTCGGTCAATGGCTGCCGAGTGCAACGTGATAGTTTTGTATTGTGCATCATAAAGCCGATGAATTTAAAACTTTAAGTCATGTGTTTTCAAGATCAATGGCCATTCAATACAATGTTTCCTTTGATTTAGTACAACGTCTGGGAGGGCTAGTCGATTGTTCTGCAAGAGCAAGCTGCAGTTAGTTGATGAGAACATACACCAAATCGGACTTGGTGTATGCACCTCGTGCTTCAATGCAGAGCGAGTCGAACACATTATCCTCAGGCATTGAAAAATATCACAAACGAGATTTCTAAACAACATTACTCTGAAATTCTAAAAGAATGTTAAACTTCCCCAAAGATCTGAAACCTTCTGAAAAAAACAGCTCTCACAACGTGACCTCGAACTGACAGCTCATGGAAGCATGAAACGTGCTACCTTTGCTGCTTGTAACACAGGTCAACCACCAAACACAGGACACCCGGAAGTAGCCCCTGCAAAAATATGCTTCGGGGGGCTAAACGCCTGAAGTTGAAAATTTCGATTTTTCATGGCTAAGAACACAGGTATACCACTTGACACAGGAAACCCACGACGGGATTAGAAAGCGTTCTCCTTTCAGTCGAACGCAATTACTAGTGGGCTATCTACCTTGCTTACAAATGTATACTACACAAATAAAAATCGGCTCCTGCTAATATATACGATGTAATGTTTCCTGAATTTTTTTTATACTTTATCAGTATTTTATATCCTGGTAGTTAAGTTTTAATTTTCTTAAATCAAGTAACCTGGCCGAGTTTTTAAGAGCTTGGTTATCGAAATACAGTCGAAATTCTCCTACGAATACTTCTCATTCACGCACGCTTGATCTCGAAGAGACAAAAATAAAAACAAACCCTACCTCTTTATATGCTCACTGAATACTAAGCGGCACCTCTTTAATACTTCTACTAAACCGGCCAGTATAACTCAGTGAACGTCCAACGATGGACCGGACTGGCATCTGCGACTTCGCACCGTTTTATGCTTGATATATATGTTTGTAAATTTACAAAATTCTACTCCAGTTTGAATATTAATTTTATAACCGGTCACCAACCGCATGCACAGCAAAAGGGGTTTTCAACCTCGTTCCCAGGGTCTCTCATCTTCCAGAGGGCGGGAAGATGAGAGACCCTGGGAACGAGGTTGAAGGGGTTTTCTACCTGGGTTAACACTCGTTAACATCTCTCAAACTGACCTTTCCTTTTCACTTTAAGTTACATGAAGTAAAACCTATTTCACACTTAGAGTAAAATTAGAAAAAAAGATCAGTATAGTGTATGCCTCGAACCCGAGTCGTTCGCTTCATAACTAATATCCTTATCCACTATACCAACGTGGATTAGCTGCCGGGAGATGTAATTTTTAACATATTTATAGAGTTACCCATAACAATAAATGAAAGCTAACCGTTTTCAAATCAGTGCTTAACCCTAAACACTGTAGATCAATGCTAAACCCCAAAACGCTACTCTTTGTTTAACCGGATCTCTGTTCTCTCAGTTCTCTGCCCACTAAAATGGGGTTCTGTTCTCGTGTACGTCAGTACTACAGTATAACGATAAAAATAATACTACGTTGTGTAAAACCTCATAAGGTGTCCAAGGTCAGTTTGAGAGATGTTAACGAGTGTTAACCTTCTACCTGAGAACTGTCAATAATTGTGTGACCCACTGCTATTTTTGGTTATCAAGTGCTTATACATCTTACACTGTTTGAAGTGCATGTCATCTGAATTTAATAGATAATGAAAATACAAACGAATTTGTCTGGCTGTACCGTGTTGACTGTGGTCTTTACTTATCATTTCACTGGATTATTACACGTGAATAAACGGTGAGAGTCGTACGTGAGCGTGCTTTGGACTATAATTGCTTTGGGACTTAAGGGATATTGCACACATCGAATCATTCATACGTCGTCTGTACTATTTTTGGGAGGTACTCAGGGGCCGATTACATGGCGAATTTCAGCCCGGGCTGAGATTCCAGCCCGGCTTCCGAAATAAAGCCTCTTAAAATGAAGTTAGCGATTACATGAACAAAGTTTCAGCCCGGGCTGAGTTTCATCTCGGGCTGAAAATTCCAGCCCGGTTTCGAATTTTCAGCCCGGCCAAACGGGCTGAAATTCGCCATGTAATCGGCCCCTCAATGTTCTCGCACGATCATCGCACAACTACTCAAGTTGTACGATGCCCCCCTTCTAAGGGGCCGATTACATGGCGAATTTCAGCCCGGGCTAGGATTTCAGCCCGGGTAACCGGGCTGAAATTTCGTTGTGATTGCATGACAAATTTCAGCCCGGGCTGAGATTCAGCCCAGGCGCCAAGTCTGAAATTACGCGGGAAGATTGATAACGAGAATCAAAATGGCGTCACTGTGCATGCCCAAATTCACTTTTCAGCCCGGGCTGAAATTATGATGCGATTACATGGCGAATTTCAGCCCGTTTGGCCGGGCTGAAAATTCCAGCCCGGGCTGAAACTTTGTTCATGTAATCGCTAACTTCATTTTAAGAGGATAATTATTTCGGAAGCCGGGCTGAAATTCACCATGTAATCGGCTCCTTTTAACCGTATATACAAACAACATGACCGTTCATGACTTGAATGTATATATAAATCCGGGGGGGGGGGGGGGGGGAGTGTACTCCCTTGTATATGTTGTGGTGCAATTTGTCCTTGGTACAAATTTTTATTTTCCTTTGTTTTTGGGTATGGAAATGTATGATAATGTTGATAATGAGTTTTAAACAAAGGAAAATAAAATTTGCACCCAGGACAAAATTGCACCACAACATATACACTATATAGGTATGTGCCGTCCGATAGGGTAGGGTTTTTGAGGTGCTTAGTCCTTAAATAGGGTATCCTTTTTGGTATTTTTGGTATTGTGATCCTTAGATATTCCTTAGATAGGGCCACGAAATTGCAGTATCCACCCCATCCCAAAGCGCAAAACGAAAAAGATATGGTCTGTTAAAACTGTACTACCAAATCTCGATTTTCTACCCTTAAATAGGGTCAGGGTTTGAGAACCTTGGCGGCACACACCTATCCTAAATTGTCGGTGATATAAATCACCCAGCATTTTGAAGCAAGATCGCGTTGTAAATCAATCTAATAACTTTAACAATGATTATTTCTTGAGCTCGAAGTATTTTAATATTTCAGTTTTCACAGTGATGGGTGTACGGGGGTACACATATCACGGGGATACACATATCACTGTGACTTCTGCCTCTCCCTCTCTCTTGGTCTCCCATCAA